>JABTXL010001400.1:3902483-4143535 GCA_025134845.1 Neodon shergylaensis
AGAGAGAGAGAGAGAGAGAGAGAATAGTAGAGCATATGAAAAATTTTAAATGACAAAATACTGTAAAAAGACGGTGTATAGACAAACATTCACATGGCAATTGATTAGAATCCAGAATAAAAATAACTCAAAAAATCTAATGATAAGGGAACAGATAATCCAGTCAATAAATGGACCCATGAGTAGAACTAATGGTTTCCAAAAGAAGTGGAAATGTCTAACAAACATACATGAAACTGTTTACCATCCTTAGCCATGAAGGAAAGTCAAATCAAGCTTCATTGAAGATCAAGAGGATGGCATAGCAGATGCAGGTACTTCCTGTCAAACCCAGTGACCTGACTTCAAACCACTGAACCCACATATCAAAGAAGAGAACCACTCCTGCCTGCTCTGCTGTGACTGCCTCACAGAAGCTTGGCACACATGCACACACAGCATGTGCAACAGAGAACAAATAAATAAAAAGCTCAAAAGCCTATATCAGGATTGATAGCAAAATGGCAGTTAATAAAATGAACAATGACAAATGTTTGTGGAGTGAATGGTGAAGAGTCAAACAATTGCTCATCACATAAGGTGTAGAGAATGGAAGGGGATAGAAAAGGAACTTCTGGACTCTTGATGGGAAGATGAGTTGGTGGAAACACCAGAAAAATCAGCATAGAGGTCCAAGAAAGCTTAAAATGGAGCTTTGATGTCATCCAGATACAACAGTCCTGGGCACAAACCCAGATACGTTGGAATAAGAATATGTACATGGATGTATAAACAGTGATGCATGCCATATTTTCACAGACTTACTCATACTAGCCAAATTATGTAATCAACCTAGGTGAATAAAGAACCCAGGGTCTACTTATACAAGGCACTATTCAACCATAAGAAAAGACTAAAATTATGCTATCTGTGGGGACATAGGTGAAATTAATCATATTAAACAAAATTAGCCAGATTCAGAAAGACAAATATAACATTTTCTATCATGTGTGCAATTTATATTTAGAGGAGAGATGGCAGGATGAGGAAGAACTAACAGAAAGTAGGAAACAAGAAGAGAAACAACAGGATAAAGGAGATGGAGAGAAGATAATGAAGGGAGGGGCCAGTTAGTTATCTGACTTTGTGACAAAATACCATACCAAAGGAAGCCACTCAAGGGAGAAAAGATCTGTGCTGGCTCGGTTTTGGAAAGCTTTCAGTCTATAGTGCCAGAAGTGGCTGAGGTAGTGGCAGTAAGAACTGGAAACTGT
Organism: Neodon shergylaensis; assembly: GCA_025134845.1. NCBI lineage: Eukaryota > Metazoa > Chordata > Mammalia > Rodentia > Cricetidae > Neodon > Neodon shergylaensis. Next base: position 3,903,737 of record JABTXL010001400.1, read on the forward strand.
TACCCCTTGTATTTTAGCTGGGCAGGAAGAGGAGATTGCAATCAGGAACTGGAAGTGGGCATACACTTTATCCTCCAATCAATACCCACATCCAGGTCAGTGACCTGCTCTATCTTCTAGAACCCATGTCTCAGTGTTTCCGGTTTCCCCAAATTGGCTGTCCCAAGTAGAACGCATGAGCCTCACTTTCAAACCATAACAAGGGGTATGATTAACGTACATTATATTCAAGTATGAAACTAGCATAATGAAACCCATTGTTCTGTATAATTAATATATGTTAATAAAAAAGAAAGGGCATAGTGTGTGTCAGAAAGATAAACGATCAACAAATGGTTGCAAATAAAACAACAGCTCATTACTTTCTTGAAATTATTAAATGAGAAAATATTTCATGTGCACCAGACGTAGCAGACATTTCCACTCATAAAGAGTGCAGCCTTTTTCCACACAACTTTAGAAAATACAGAGACGTACTTTAAATGTCTAAGTAGATCTGAGCATGCTGGTCTTCAATTGGGCATGTACTCAAGAAATGTGTAGTGAGTATATGCTCTGTCCACAGCTTGGATCAGAGGATATATAATAAAACTCCCTAGCAAATGGGTATGCCTGCTATGGTTTTCGAAAAAACTAGCAATAAATAAAAGATATTTAAGTGTAGTGAGTGTTGTTAAAGGGCTTAATGGTAACCCGCATGGCTAGCAGTAGTCTTGAAAATACCAGCAGATCAAAAGTATTGTCTCCTCTCTAAGAGACCAATGAGAAGAACATATAATACCTGGAAATACCAAACCACCTTCTGCAACTGTGAAGTAAGTGAAGAAAGCCTACTGTGCCTGTGGGTACTGAGGAGACAGGGAAAGAGAAGAAACCATGATTGGCTAGCAAAAGTTAAAGGCTGCATGGGGAAGATAATTTAGCAGGAAAAGACATTTGTTGCTCAAGCTTGGTGACTTCATTTCTAACCCTAGAGCTCACATAAAGGTAGAAGGAGAAAGCTGTCTCCACAACATTGTCCTCTGAGCACATGTACACTGTAGCATGCACATATAAACACACATGCAAGCATGCACATGTGAACACACACACACACAAAGAATTTTTTTAAGCAAAGGTGATAGCTCTCCTCATCAAGAAAACCTTAGCTTCCTTCTGGCACTATCTGGCATAAGGAGGGTCTGAGTTAGCAGCATCTTGTGCATTTTAGCTCTCATTTTTTCCTCTCTTTCTAGCTGAGATGGAAATAAGAATATTAGCTGCATTCATCTGCCCATTCATCTAAACGATTGCACTATCAAGTATGCTGCATATGAAAGAAAGCTTTATAATTTATAGTACTCTATTTTCATCCACTCCCATAAATAAGTTCTGAAAACTGTATCCAGTCACCAAATAATACTACAGAGCATCTGTTAAAGGCATTGGAATGTCTAAAGGGCCATGATAATTTGGCCGAGAAAGATGAAAATCAGAAATAATATTTGTCACAGTAGCCACAGCAGAGAAGTGTGCTCGTGAGAAACAGTGCAAAACAAGCTGTATAAGGCAATTTTCCTCCAATATAAAAATATCCAAGAAGACAATAAAATAGCCATTTGAACGGTGATCTCATGCTGGCTGGGGAGTATAGGCAACCATCTCTCAGCTCTTGAGAAGGTGATTGGCTTAGATTGCATTAAGAATCTTAGATTAATATGCATGCAGAAAAGTAATTGAATTGATTATTGACTATTCAGATTATATTAGATGAATAAAAAAGTAGTGATGGAAAAAGGAGGTACAGTGTGCAGAAGAATTGAAGTAGTATTTAAGAAGATGTTTATAGAGTGTCAAAAAATAGACGTGATCACAGAAGAAGGGAGGTGCTGGGGGAGAGTAGGAAGCACATTCCAGGAGGGAGGGAGGAAGGGGCAAGACAGTCTACTAAACCATCTCCCTTTACAGCCAGGACAATGCATGTGTGCCTTCTAGTCACTGGTGAACAAACTGAGCAGACAACCTTACTCTTTACCTTCATTCTCTAGAACATCAGACATCCAACCAGATGGTTCATACTCTGAGTGTTATCATCATGAACATCCATAACTCTGTTCAGGCACTGATTCACGGGCACACAGAGAATGAACATTCGCTGGCGTCAGGAGTCATGGTAGGTGAGATCTACACAGGCACAGAGCTACACCCAGTGCTCCATATTCCTGATCCATCAGAGCAACAAGAGGACTGTGTGATGGATTTGGAGGTGCGATGCTCCACCCCAAATACATTCTGCAATGTCTTCATCTAATCCTTTAGTTGTATTCCAATGCATTATTGTTTTTCAGGATACACTGGGAGTCTGTTAATTGCATTTTTCATCTTTGTGGTGCTTAAAAACCAATATGGACATCTTTCCATTAATATTCAGAAGTGCATCTTTCAAATAACTCAGATGTCTGCATTGACATTTATTTTATTCTTAAATTTGTTGAGAAATGTAGAAGAGGGTTTTTAAAAAATCCATGTAGCTTTTAAAACTTTGAATAAAATTCTATTTTCTCTATTTATTCTAGCAAGACATTGGAAATGAACATGGAAAAAATATCATTCCTCTTCAGTGTGTGCTCTTCTAAAAGTCAAATTAAAATGCAGAAACAAAAATAAATGAAATTAAGCTATAACCTTAACATAAAAACTTACAAGAATACAAAGGATTTATCTCTACAGTTTAATTCAGCATTTCTTAAGGAAGAAGGCTTTTCTAGATAAGCCAGTCTTCACGAACAGTTTCTTCAGAGGAATGAGAGCTGGCTGAAACAAATAAAACAGTAATAACATGACTAGGATAAACAAGAAGCAGGGAAAATGGTGGCAAAAATAAGGGAGCTAGTGAAGAATAAATAATAGAAACACTGAGGAAGCAATGTTTGCGGATTGAATACCGCAGCAAGGAAATTAAACCAAGTGAGAGAAGAAATGAGCTAGACCAGGGTTCTCTCTCCAGTGAGGAGTAATTATCTGCTATAGGTTATAAAACTTTATAGACTAATAACCTCTGACCTTTGACCTCATGATTCATTTTTCTCTGAGCAGAGTGACAGGCCCTCTCCTTCTGAGGAAAAGGAAAGAAGCAAGATGGCTTCTCTCAGTCATCAGGCAATGAGGTGTCTCTGGGTCTCAATTTGCCTGCAGCCTTGCTGCTCTGATCCAAGTCAGGAGAAGTTATAGACAAACATAGAGTTAAGAGACATACAAAAGAGTGTGTTGTGTGTATATTGTGTGTGTTGTATGTATTTATTGTGTGTTGTGTGTGTGTATTTTATGTGTGTGCTGTGTAGTGTGTGTATTTTGTGTGTGGTGTGTGTGTATTTCATATGTGTGCAGTGTGTATCATGTGTGTATTATGTGTGTATTCTGTGTGTTGTTTGTGCATTGGGTATGAATTCTGCATGTATTGTATGTGTGTTGTATATGTGTTGTCTGTGTATTTCATGTGTGCTGTATATGTTGTGTGAATTGTGTGTGTGCTGTGTACGTGTTGTGTGTGTGTTTCATGTGTGGGGTGTGTGTTTCTATCTATGAATTATTTCTTCTGAACCACATGTAATGTGACACGTTCCCGCTTAATTAGCCGACTATAGTGGTTAAGAGTCAACAGAGTCAGTGTGTAAAAGGGCAGTGCTGATCTTCATTTATTCCCCGCACCACCACTAACACAAAAATTACTAAGAGGGAAGGAAGAAGGCGAGTTCTTTCATTTGCCTTGAGTTTTTCTTCTTGGCAAGAGACTCCCATTGGTAAATGGGCACATTTCCATACACAGGCCATCAAAAAGATATTTGCTGAAAAGCAATGAAACACAGTACACACACCCTCTTTGATGCTCCCTGAAGCATCAGCGAGACTGACTGGAGTCTGGGAGGGAAGCCGAGGTAAATAGTTCCTTTTAGGACAGTAGGCCCGCTTCCTGGCCAGAGCTGGCACTGACTTTGGAGGGCAGAGGAGACTGAGTCATTGCTCTTCATCCAGCTGACTTGTTGAAAGGGTGCAAGAAGTTCCCAGGGGTTTCATGCTGTTTGGAGGCAGGCTTCATTCCGAATGGATGGGAAAGAAGATGGGGAAGGGAATTTTGTTGCTAAGCCTCCCGGTGACTTGCCAAAATTTTGCCTGTTTCTTTGTGAGTCCAGTAACCACCCCAGCTGGGCTGCCCATTAAACAGGGAAGAGATGAATATGCCTGGTCCCCTTTCAGCTTTCAAATGTGCCCTGGCGAGGGTAAACATGGCTATGTTTGTTCTCCAAGGGGAACAAGTCAGGCATGAAGTTCCTTTTGTTCAGATCAAGATCAACCCCTATCATTCTGAATACCCACCTGGAAAGGACAGAGCTCTCCAAAGCAGCCCAGTGGTTGCCTGAAACCCCTGGGAAACAAAGACACAGCTGATAGCTGGGAGAGGCCTCCTTACTGAGTGTATGGTTCTGGGAGAAAGCCTCACACAGGAAGGAGAACAAGCTACTAATCCCGCAGTGCTTCAAATGCTATGGGAATGTAAAAGAGAAACCATGACCGATGTATTAGTGTCTGTTTCCTGTGCAAATATATGCAAAGAAAGCAGGGAAGCAGAGCCAAGTGCCTCTGTGTTTCAGGGAGAAACTGAGTGTCTGAGGTGGTGCATACTGTGAGGTGTGTGTGTGTGTGTGTGTGTAAAAGTGTGCACGCACACGTGCACTAGGCATCTTAGCTCCATTTCCTGTCATTCAGCTGCATGCTGGGCATTTCTGATTCCAGTTACTATATCTTGTTCCCTGCCTCCATCTTTTGACACCTGGGCAATTTTCTGCTACTCTTAAAAAAAGTTGATGATTAGTGCCGAGATGGATAGATAACGAAGAAGTGAGTAAGCCATCTATCCCTTGTCATCTATCACCAATAAATTTATCAAAAGGAAAGCAATGTTCTTCGTCAGAGTCACAGGATCACAATCGAGAGCAAAACCTGACCAGTGACGTGACACTACTGAGAACTCTGACAGAGAGAACAAGGAAGGAGAGACGGTACTTTAGCAAAGCTGGGAAGGCCTGATGGACCATGATGATCTAGACACATGAGGATTGCCACATAAGAACGGGGGTGTTCAGAGGGTCCCCCCCATTAGCAGACCAACACCATGGACATCGTTAATGCTTGGATATAGAGCTGTTGGGTTGATACATCACATTCTCAAAAACATAGTAAGAGTTAACCGCAAACAGCTAGATTAGGACATGAAGTAAATGAAGTCCTTAACTCTTAGATTATATGGTTTTTAACTAAATAGAGTCTTTGAGAGTTCTTAAGAAGGAAATGATACTATTAAAATTGTACATTTCAGAGTTTAATAATGGGCCATATTAGCATGATATTAGCAACCAACTCATGAGAGTCAGTATCTTCATCATCTAGTTAAATTCTAACAAGTTTTTCTGCTTTTGGGTTATAGCAGAAGGAGTAATAAAAGAAGGAAATGATCGGGGACTTTGTGAAAGCAGAATCCACAGATTTGACAGTTCATTGGATACGCCTGGCAGAGGAGGGAGAAGAGTCAGAAAGGATGCCAGGGTTTGGAGCCCTAGGGATTGGAACAATAGTGTTGCCATGGAGAGACAAGAAAGTCTGGAGACTTGGAGGAAGTTGAGCTTAGTTTGCAGTGTATTGAAATGAAGGTACTAGCTGGAAACAATTAGGAAAACTCAGCATGCGGCTGAGTTACAGGAAATAGGACAAGGCTGAGACTTAGAGTGGGAGGCATTTATTCGGCGAGTCGTTATGGAAAACCTATTCTGTACCAAGCACTGCATCAGGTACAAGAGTCACAAACATAAGACAAGGCATGCAGCTTCCGCTTTAGAGGCTGGCAGCACTGGGAGAAATAGGCAGGTGAATTTACCATCCCTCGAAAGCTGATAGCTCAGGAAAAGGAAGGCAGGCAGACTATATGACATTGGGAAAAATACAAACATCACTCACTGCGTGGTCAGGAAATGGTCCTAGCAAAAACTGACCTGTAAGTGTTGGGAGATGAGACGGCGAATGCAAAGAGAGTTTCCATGCAGCATGAGAGCAGCAAGACTTAGTGAGCAGGAAACAGCTGGGGAGTTCTAAGAAAGGGGGCTGGATGATAAGACCAAGTACTCTTAGTCTCAGGGACTTTCTGAGTTGGGGCTGCATTTAGAGTATCACGGAGGCAGCTGGTTGGTTTTAAGCTGAGAACTTTTCGATACGAATGTTTTAGAAATTTCTCTTGGCAGCAATGAGGGAACAGAGAAGAAATAACAGAAGCAATGAGATCTGGACTGAGAAATGTGAAAGGACCATCAAGTAGAGTGGGGGCATCCCTAAGTACCTTAACTAAGACAGAGAGTCAGGTAGGAGAGTCAAGAAAGTCATCAGATCATTGCCACACATGAGGAACAAACACAAAACCGTGTGTGTGTGTGTGTATGTGTGTGTGTGTGGTGTCCTCATCCGCACATGTAGTTTAGCCAAATTTGGTGACTAACAGAAAGAAGGCAGTTTTGTGATGCTAAATTTGTGATTATACTAAGGATGGTATCCAGCAGGCAATTAAATATGTATTGATTGTGTGTGAAAGAATTCAAATGTAGGGATATAAATTTTGGAGTGATTATCTTACAAATGATAACTGGACCTTCAGAAAAGGGTGTGACAATAAAGAGCCAGGATCTATCCCGAAGAATATCGCTATTTTAATAACAGGAAAAAAAGACGAAAATGAACAATGGGGAGTTCATTTTCAGAAGTGTTCATCACAGAAGTGGGAAGATGTCTGCATTCCAGAATACAAGGTAGGATGACACATGGGGCTGGTTGCAGTGAATCTCTATTGTCCACAACGCAAAAGTCATTAATGTCTTGGGTGAACGCTGCTCTTGCAGAAGGTATGAACACAATCAAAGCAATGTGGGTTGTGGAGTTAGATTCTAAAATATTAAGTGTGAGGGAACAAGATAGCAGAACTAGCCTGCTGGTCTATAGGGAAGCAGAGGTGGAAACAGGATGGGGGGAAAGGCTGAAGAGAGAGCAAGCAGATGATAGAGAGTAATGTGGAGGAGAGGTGTGGAGACCACGCATCCCACACATTTGTTGAGATGTACAGGGTTAGGAAAAGTATAGATGGACCTGTTGGACATGGGCAGTCAAAGTTATTGAAAAGGCAGAAAAATGGAAAACACAGAGGAGAAATCTAGAGGAAGAGGTGCTAGGCAGTTGTGTTGAGTAGAGTAGGTGGGAACTCTGGTTCTGAAGAGAATGTTTCTGTTCCCTTATCCATGCTTCACAAAGAAAAAAACCAAACAACGCACATGCGAGGGTCAAGGCCATGCTGCTTCCCCAGTACTGTGCCTTGGGATAGGTAGGATGTGTTAGATTCAGGCCTAGAAAGTTTAGGTATGCTGGTCCAGCCGGAAAGGCATCAGCAAGCATGTTTCTGAGAAGGTCTAAGATCCAGGACTCAGAATCACTTACTGTTTGAGTGAGCAATATCAGCTTAAATGAAACACATTCTTTTGGTTTGGTCATGATTATGGCAGTGGGAATGCAAGACATGGAAATGTGACAAGTGATTTAAGGGAAGTTCAGACTGGGTGGGAAGAAGGAAGGAGATCCCTGCAGTTCAGATTCCTCCCAGGCAGCCACACACTAGCCCCCAATCCTGTTCCCATCAGGTTCTGCCTGCTCCATCCCCCTGCTTTCGCTGATTTTTATTGTGAAGTACCCAATTGGTTAACACAATCATATTCACAAAGTATCTTTACCGGCACCATAGCAGGAGCAACTTGCTAACAGGCCCAAGTTGTGGGCTTATGTTCTGTTGAGCCCCCGAGTGTAGGGAGGAGTGGGTATATTGCTGTACATGACGGAGGAGCAGCCAGGAAGTTGCTTAGCCTCTACCTGGACTCACTGTGGAGTAATTGGAGAACTTCAATACAGAAGACCATGGAAGTATCATTTGAGTTTACTTTCTTAAGCTAGAGAGGGGAGAAACATAATGAATTCCAATTATCTCTTTGCCTCTCACGATTACTCCAGGAGTAGGACACTCAGTGCCCTGGTTTTCAGAACCTCTCAGTCACTGAATGCTAAGGAGATGCTAGGAAAACAATTCCAATATGTGCAAATGGAAAGCCAGAATAAATCCGCAAACTTTCTTCAATGTGGAAGCTTTAAGCACTCAGCAGGAAAAAAAAGCATTTCACCTACTACAGATACAGAAAATTGTTTGTTTCAAAAAGGAGAAAGTTTTTTTTTTTAAAAAAATAAAAAGTGGAATTCACGAAGCCCTGTTCTGGTGTGAACGACACAACAGAGTCAATACATCAGCTCCAATGCCAAAGGCTTAGACTGTGGATATGGGAAAGCAAAATAGTTTCCAGTCTGCTGGTTTTTGCCCATCAAAGGAGGTCATTTAATGTTCCGAATTCAGTAATAAGTTAGCCTAAGGAATTATCTTCTTTTGCTTTAAATGCTTACATAAAACACAACAGAGTAGTCAGTTGAGGATGACACTAGCCATACTGATTTATCTGTGACAAATGAAGCAGATCATTGAGTTGATGAATAGTAATCCAATTATAAGAATAATAGCAATAATTAGGACCCGATAACTGGGTTTAGGAAGACCATTTTCTGTTGTATCCATGTTTACTGTTTGATGGTGGAAAAGTCATATAATGGCACACCCCCGCTATCTCTTTTGATATTGTCCCACACCCTAGTCACAGAATATGTGTTCTCCCAACAGACAGCACCTGCATGCATCTCCATTTCAGTATCACCCTGATGCTCCTGGAGCTTGCTTTGTTTGAAGGTGTTGAGAGCCAAAGCCTCCCTAATGATACCTAATGTCTGCTTTGTTGGACTCTGCACTAATGACTTTATTGCACTAAATTCTCAGAGCAGTTCTTCATAGTATGAACGAATAGAGTATTGATTGGCTGACTTTCACATAATGGTTGTATGATATCACTTCACTCACACACACACACACACCTGTTCACAAACTGTCTGGTAAGTCTCCCAGGTACTGAGAACCTGAATTCTCAACATGAGCTTGTGGAAATGAGTGTTGATGTGTGTGTAGAGCTTTATGCACCTAGACAAAATAATAAGGTGTCTCTCTGTGGACTTTAGTGGGGCAGTTTCTAAGACACAATGTTTGGTGAAAACAAGGTACAGACTACTCATGAATGTATGAATGTGTATGGGTATGAACTGACCGTTTCTTTAGTGAGAATTTGAAGCTGGAAGAAGTTAGTGAGATAATATTCCTCTGGAAGGAGGTCCTGGGCTCTGGGCCAGGAGGAAAACATTTTTATTTTATACTCTTAGGTTTGTGCTTATGCCACTTTTAAAAAACCAAATAACAAAAGAAAAATAGTTGGAGTTTGAGAGGGAGAAAGAGAGAGAGAGACTACTTAGCTAACTCTCCCAAAATTTCCTCAGATAGCAAGTGATATTAAAAGGGCCCAAGAGACAGCGCAACGGGTAAAAGCATTTGCCCTAAAACCTGATGACCTGAGTCGAACTCCCAGGACCCATGTGGGGAAAGCAGATAATCAGCTACCCCAAACTGTCCAGTGACCTACACGGCTGCTGTCTATGCTTTCGAGGTTATTTGTGTGTGATCAATTACTGTGGAATGTTGGATGAATCCATAGCTCTTTCTTACTGGGAGCTGGAAGTCAGGCATGGGGACAGCACTCACCCCACAGAACCAGCAAATGCTAAAATTCAGGTCTTTGCCCCATCAAAAGCCAGGTGTTAAATAAATATGAACATATCGCCAGACTTAACCTCATTGATAGCGTTGTAGCGTGTGTGTGTGTGTGTGTCTGTGTGTGGTCAGTTTACCACTTCTACCATGTGAGTCTTGGGAACTAAACTTTGGTTCAGCACTGGCATAAATAACACTCACTAAGTCATGCTTCCAGCCCCTATGTTTTTCTAATGTATACCCAAATAGTGAAGAAAGCTTGAGGATTTCGATAAAATGTGACTATGAGAATATCTAAAATGAAGCACTGACTAGTAGTTCCTGTGATTCTAAAAATTGTATTTGGAGTTCTTTATCAAATATATACAGGTATCTTTTTAATAGAAAGAAAAATGAAAAAATAAGGGACAAGATATTTTTACCTTATGCAGCATTAGGCTTGAGTCACAATCTCTTCTAAAAACCAGTGTACATCATCCATGAACAGAATTTTATATGTGGATCTATTTACTATGTTATATGCTTGTTGACTTATAAAACTGAAGAAATGGTTTCTTGCTCGTCATAGAGGCAAACTTTTTTTTCTTATTTTCTGGAACAAATGATAGACACAATTCCAAAGATTAAAATAATTTAAAATTCATGAAGTGGCACGAGCACATAATGAATGAGCCTTGAAGACAACCCTCTCGAGACGCAGTGATATATGAATGTCACACCTGCGAAGGATGTGCAGAGGATTCCAAGTGTTCTTCAGGGTAAGGGTTTTGAATGCTAAAATATTTCTCCAAGACAAGAAAAGTTGAAAAATCAGAGAAGAGTAAGGGCATCAGCTGAATGGTTTCATTGATAAATTCACAACCATTCACAAAATAAAATATTTTGGTCAGTAGAAAAATTTAATTCAATAACTATAGAATCTACTTGCATCAATCCTCTGCATATTTTCAATTGTGGTGTGTGTGTCTGTGTGTGTCAGTGAATGAGTGTGTGTCAGTGAGTGAATGTATGTGTACCATGTGTATAAGTATGTGTCAGTGAGTATGTGTGTGCCATGTGAATGAGTGTGTGTATGTGTGTGTCAGGAAGTGAGCATGTGTATGAATGTGTGGCATGTGTGTGTGTGTGTGTGTTACTCTCAGAGAAGTATAGTTTAAGAACATAGGACCTAGCAGAGAGGATCTGATGCTAGCTCCATAGTTGTACTGCTCCTCAGGTTCACAGTTGGCTTTGTTTTGTTTGTTTTTTTTTTTATTGAGAAGAAGAAAAAAGTTTCCGCCACCCCCCAGCCTCCCATTTCCCTGCCCCTCGTCCCCCCCCTTCTTCCCGTCCCCCCACTCCTCTCCTCCTCCCTCTCCAGTCCAAAGAGTAGTCAGGGTTCCCTTCCCTGTGGAAAGTCCAAGGTCCTCCCCCCTCCGTCCATGTCTAGGAAGGTGAACATCCAAACTGGCTAGGCTCCCACAAAGCCCAAACTTGAAGTAGGATCAAAACCCAGGGCCATTGTCCTTGGCTTCTCATCAGCCCCCATTGTTTGCCATGTTCAGAGAGTCCTGTTTTATCCCATGCTTCTTCCGTCACAGTCCAGCTGGCCTTGGTGAGCTCCCAATAGATCAGCCACACTGTCTCAGTGGTTGGGTGCACCCCTCGTGGTCCTGACTTGCTTTCATATTTTTTTCCTTTTGTGGAGGGAGGGTATGTTCCAGAATTTACCAGATATTAATTGTTTTGATTTAATAATTTTTGAGAACTTCATGCATGAATACTGCATGGACAACAGACCTGCTCTTCCCTCTCCCTTCCAATGCCTCCCATCCTCTCACTACTAAATTTACAATCTATTCTTTACTATTATCGTTGTTTGTATGTGTATATATGTATATAACTTTATGAAAATATCTCTTACATTCAAAAATACTGAAAGTTTATGCCACAAATGAGTTACTAATACAACTCTAGATCACTCAAAGCTTAAGAATAATGTCATCTATGTACCCAGCCTATTTATTTTACCCATCTTTAGGAGAATAAAGTAACATCAAACCTTACTTGCCATGGATTTCCCGTCTTATTAGCTCGCACAAGCTAAAATAGCTTTTATTTGAAGCGATGTACCCTTCCATTCCTCTGACCCAGAGAGCAGCACATATACTTGCATATGTATTATGATGATAACTTGATGAAAATAGAAAACAGATCAAAAGTGATCCCAACCACAAGTATCAGTCATAAATGTTGAAGACAGCATGCTTGGTAAGTGTCTGTTTGCAGTACTGAACAATTTAGGATCAGCAGTAACCAGTGATTTAATCCCTTGCAGCCTCCAAAAGAAAGAAAAATTAAGTCAACCTAACCACGAAAGTGAAAGATGACTGTGATTACAACTTTGAAACACTGAGGAAAGAAACCGACGAAGACAACAGAAGATGGAAAAACTTTCCATGCTCAAAAATTGGTAAGATCAATGTGGTGAAAATGACCTCTGTGCCAAAGTCAATCTAGAGATGCAATCTCCAGCAAAATTCACAAGAAAATCTCCACAGAAACTGAAATGAAAAAAATCTCAGAATTCATGTGGAAGCACAAAATACCCCTAAGGACCAAGATAGATAGATGATGGGTGGGTGGACGGACAGATGGATGGATGGATTCTAGGGGGATTGTCACTCCTGATTCCAAGCTGTATATCAGAGCTGTAGTAATTAAAACAATGTGGTACTGGTGTAGATACAAACACACTGATCATCTGAGCAGAACTGAGGACTTAGGTATAAGCCCATGTACCTACAGCTGCCTCTTTTGATGAAGATGCCAAGACACCAATTTTGAAAAGACAACATCTTTAACAAACAATGCTGGGAAAAATGGATATTGTTATATAGAGAAATGACACAACATCCTTCTCTTTCACTCAGCACAAAAAATGAAGGCCAAGTGGGCCAAAGACCCAATGTCAGACTTGAAACTCTGAAATTTCTAGAGGAAAGAGAAGGGAATATACCTTGGCTATATCCCAGGTAATGTTCTGAATAACAATCTGGAAGTACAAAAATTAAGGCCCACAATTGGCAAGTGATGCTATATAAATTAAAAAGTGTCTTACTGCTTAGGATCCTGTTAACTGACTGCAGTGGCTGCTACAGGAGGGGGAGCATCTTTGCCTGGTGTACATGGCAGAGGGTCAGCATCCTGCTTTCTTTCCAGCTTCTTCTGTCATTTTAATCTGGAATCTTTTCATCATTTCTTTGAAAAGAAACTCAATTGCACCTAACTTTATCATAAGTCCATAGAGTTTTAAGATTCTTTTTGAAATAGGATTCTTATTATTACATTAGTGGCTTCTATTCTTATCAAACATGTTTGTTTTCACTCAAGAGACATTTATTCATTTTATTTATAGATAAAAAATAACATACTTGAATTAAACTCCCCCTCATACAAAGGTAACTTTACCTCTACATATAAAAGCAAAGAGACACATACAGGCACATATGTACACACAAAAACATGTTTGTGGACACTTCCAGTTCCAATCAGTAACATTGCATTACTGCATGTTATCTTTACATAAGATTGGATTACTGCTGTGCTTTCTTTTTAATGATTTACTTGCTTTATTTTACATGTACAAGAATTTTGTCTAAACTTACATAGGTGTGCTATGTGCATGGTCGGCAGAAGGCATTGGACACCCTGGAACTGTAGTTATGAATGGTTGCAAGCCAACGTGTGTGCTGGAAACCAAATCTTCATCTTTTCTGTAAGAGCAGCAAGTCCTGTTAACCTGAATCATTGCTCAAGCCCCTCCCTGTTTTGTAACTGATACAGGCACATCTGGGTTTGCCACTGTTTGTACTACAAAGTCATACTGAAAACACAGAGAAGAGTGCATCTGTGGGTGGAATTTCGCACAGCAATTTCTTAGTCAGTAGTTTACCTTAGTTTCATCTCAAAACTCTTATTTCATATTTGTGTTCTGCACTCATTAGTAGCAATAATACACAGTTGTGCTTTTAGAAATTAAATTAATAAACTAATCTTGATTTTGGCAGAAATTTGCATATGCCACATTGGGAATCAATTTTAATAACAATTTTCATAACACTTTTTCACTTAAATATTCATATAAAATATTCCCATAGCTCAATTTCTGTATGTAAACACCATTTGAAATTTAGCAGAAAATTAAAATATTGGGAAATGAGCTTTACTCTTTTTTCTAAATGGCCATCTAATAAGATCCATTTGTTGAATTGATATTGTTTCTAGTGATTAAGTTGGGCTTTATTGTTGCCTGGAGTGTTTCTTTCATGGTGAATGATTGAGAAAATAATTATAATAGGCTATGTCTTTGACAGAGTCTATAAACACTGGGATGGCAGCACATGATTAAATTTATGTTTAGATTGTAGCAATCATTGCTGCCTAAGATGAGAACAAGCATATTGATCTTCCAGAGTGAAATAAGCCTAGATGAAAGAATAATTAAATCAAGTGCTATCATTGTTCCCATCCATAGCACGACAATTGTATATATTACACTTCTGCTCACCCTGTCTCTCCTTCCCTTGAGCAAACTTTTTTGAAAAGGATTTTGCCTTGCTAAATTTCAAATTTTGCAACAGAGAACGTTTGCATTAGAAACCTATATAGTGCGGAAACCTGGTTCAGTCTTTGCCAATGGACCCTCTGTGATCTTAAACCCCTATGAGTACTTCATTTGCTTGGAAAGGTAAACACTGAACTCCCTTTCCCCAGGAAAATACAATTTAGGGCCAAGGCAATCCTCAAGGTACTGTAGGGTGTTGGGGAAATAGCCGGGGCTGCACCCCTTCAAGATAATTGTAAAGAAATTCCTAAGACTTCAGTCTAAGATAAGTTGAAGATGCAAAGCACAGAATAGCTTTCCAATAACCCTCAACTATTGCACTCCATAGAAATGCTGAGACATGACTAGGATAGACAACTCTGAGAGCTGAATCCTTTCACTTCTTCTTGTCATTTCAGTTGTTTCTACTTTTAGAGAGAAACACTTAGGGCTCCTTGTGTCAGAGTAGCAAGACCTTGCCTAGAGATGGTTCCTCAGCTCATCACCCTCTTGCTCCAAGTAGCATCCTCTCCTTCCTATTTCTTGCCAGTCTTGCAGATCTAGCTTGCTATTGCTATTTTATATCCAACTCAACTGAGCGCTGTTCTGTTCCTGCACATTGATAGTTGTGAGCACATGTGTAATGCCCAGTTAATATCTACAATGATCATACAAGCATTATGTTTGCTCAAGAACCAACATCACAGCATAAGTCCATACCTTCTCCCTCTTGCATCCCTCCCTTTCAAAGATCATCACTTCACAAACTATACAGAATATAGCCAACCCATCAAATACATTCTTAAGAAAAGCAATAAAGTTGGGGAAATGTTGCAGTCTGCCTTTTCCCTGACATGTGATAGCCATTCTTCCTTCCTGGTCACCAAGAATATGAAATATCCACAATTGAAATTGAGATGCTGCAAGATTGCAACACACATTGGACTTTGGACACATTGTGAAATAAAATGTTAAATGTCTCAATTTTTATACTGATATTTTTGATATTTTGATATGTTAAGAAACATTAAAATAAATGTGTCTATTAGTGTGACTTCTGGGAAAATCTTAATAGACATATGACACAAGCAACATTTCTATTAGTCAGCACTTCTCTAGCCATTTTGGATTTTAAGTATAAATAATTAAATAGTGTCTAAACAATCTTTCAGTAAGTAATTCTGCTTAACATTGTAAAAAAATAACTGTGTTTCATGAATCTCATTAACCATAGAGCCAATTTTCACACAAGAGTCATTAATAATATCCCAAAGCTATTTCTTTACAAAACTCTGGAAAACAGAGAGACAATGAAAAAAAAACTACTCTTTTTTTCTGTCCGTAATGCTTCTTGGTTCCCAATAAGCAGTAGAGTTGGGTAGGGCACATGCCTGTCTGTCTGACCACGATAGCCCCAATACATCTATTGCATTAATTTGAATCAATTACTTACACTCTCACTGATTATTTCTGTCAGTAAAGCTAAGTGGTATTCAAACTCACAAATTTACTAATGGTTCTTCTCTGCTATAGACATTAACCACTATTCAGGATTTAGCAGTGTTAAATCCATATATAAATGTAATGATTTGATGGCATAGAGAATGGAGTTTCTATTAGCTCCATAATCATAACATGCATTTAAACATGGCTTGCTGTTATCCCGAGGCAGAAGAAGAAATAAGAATGTCAAGATGATGAAAAAGAGGACCAAGAAAAGAATTAAAAGGAGCCCACTATCATAGCTCTTAGACTGTTATTCTCTAATATTTAGAGGGCAGCATAGTAGCAAAAAATAGATCATTCTAGTGATCTCCATACCTTCGCACTTTGTTGGTCACTTTATTAGCTCAATCTTTGAACCTACAATAACTATACTAGCAGGGAATGTATTTTCTTGATACACAGAAAGAAACTGGAGTTCAGAAAGGTTAAGTACTTTGATCAGAGTTAATTCTGGAGCATTGAGTTCAGAGCCTTTTTTTTTTTTAACACTGTGACTCACTGTAAGGTAGCAGAGGCATACACAACTTCCTTTCAATACAGCTTCAAGGATTGCAGTGGTGGTGGTATATGTGTGATGGAGTAAGGGTCCTTTCAGTTTCTTTCCTACTTTGAAGCATCTATGACATTGCCACAAATATGTCTAAATACAATTGACTAGAAGATAGGCATTGAAGAAGTTCCTTATGGAGTTTGTTAGATGAGCTGAACAAGCAGGATCCACAGAGAGATGACTGCTGAACTTGCCTAATGATGAGACGACCTTCCTGGATTCCTGCTTCATGAAAGAGTCTGACAGACATTCTGTAGGACACAGAAGAAGTAACTGACAAACTGCCAATATAGGATAAACTCTCTGAAATTTGCTGCTTTGTGAAAAAGTCTGCTGGATACTATGGGCCCGTACGCTGAAGATGGATACCCTATCAGTACAGAAGAACTTTGGGTGACTGTCCAGGTAGCAAGATGTTACTGTCATTTCTAGAGTTTTGGAAGTTGCTTACAATGTACTTCCTGTTTACTTGGGTAATATTATATTCTTCTGGTGTCTTTGATGGAGTTGAAGAATAGATAGATAATTATAGTTATTCTTTTCCTTGGTTATGATAAAAGATAAAATAGATGTAAATATTATAACTGTAATTCTTGCTTGATACCTCTTTTGTTACATGTAATTTTACTATGTTAAAGTTAAAGCCTTCCTTTTTGTTTAAAACAGAAAAGGGGAAATGATGTGAAAGATTCTTCTGTCTATGTGTTGTTTTTATTAGTTAATGAATAAAGAACTGCTTTGTGCCTATGGCAGGGAAGAACAGAACTAGGCGGGGAAAGCTAGGCTGTATGCTGGGAGGAAGAAGGCGTATTTGGGGAGATGCGATGGATCCTCCGCCTGAGATAGATATGCTGAAACTTTGCCTGTAAGCCACTGTCATGTGGTGATACACAGATTACTAGAAATTGAAAAAATTAAGATGTAAGAGTTAGCCAATAAGAAGCTAGAGCTAATGGGCCAAGCAGTGATTTAATTAATACAGTTTCTGTGTGGTTATTTCATTTCTGGGTGGCCGGGATGAACAAGCGGCTCCTTGCACCAAAATGTATTCAATTATATCCACTATAGCTCCTCTCCAGATCCACTTCTGTCACTACTAAAATATCCAGAGTCAGTAGGTTATATTTTCCCTAGGCAACACAGAATGTTTGGACATCAAATGATATTCAAGACTAATTTCAAAGCATTCAGTACTATGAACGAGTCTATCCTGATCCTTGCTTCTCCACCTTGATTGATTTTCTACCTGATTGTGGGAGCAATGCTAGTATTCAGCTGAGATGCACTTTCCTCTCTAAACACATTACTCAAACTCAAGCAACACATCCAATTGCAAATATCACTGCTACAGAGATCCTTCCTGATCATCCTCCATCACAAACTGGCTCACAAGAGCGGCCTGCCCTTGGGCTACTTTGTCCAGTTATGTTTTTTTTCTTTTCTGTGACAACACCTAACATTCGTTCTAATGCAAAGTGCTACAGTAAGAAATGACTAGTCATGAATATCATCACCTTCACCTGGGCTTCTATTGAAGGCTTTTGTCCTACTACAAGTAGCCTTGCCTGTGGTCAGGGTTCCTTTAAGTTTTACATGTGGATAAATTTCTAGAGAAGTTGACTGGGAAAAAAAATATTCCAGCCTGATTTACACATTGGATCACAGGTTCTGTGGTCAACAAGTATGTGCTAAGAAGGAGTTTATACTGGAAATGTATTAGAATTCTATGTATGAGAAAGAAAGGGGGAAAGCAACACCGAGAAAAGAAGGCATTCAAGTGCTGACAGAAGATGACAAAATTTGATGAACCCTACAGGGAACTTGTGAGATATTTGTCATTATTGTCCATTTGGGGACCAGAGCGGCCAAGCTTTTACGTTTTCTCTACAGCCAGTCATTGAACATGGGCTCTGCAGGAATAATTGTGACCCTGGAAATAATGGCACTTATAACTGAAGCTAGCCTTGCAGGAATTGATAATAACACCTGGTTTCATGATAAATGAAGCAACTAGCCCATTCTTAAAGGATAAATAAATATTTCTCCTTATGAAGTTGAATAATAAATATAATCTGATTGTTTACTTTTCCTTGAAGGATATTTGGACTTGTGACTTCTTTGTATTCAGAGATGACAAAACCAGGCAAACTGGTATCAGAAAGGTTTTATGGAACATAGGTGGACATCTCCACATAGACAAACAGTAGAAAACTGGTTCCAATATGAACAGTCAGCTCAAAACCTTCTTGGTAGAGATGACTCAACATCCAGGTGGACAGGATGACTCTTTGTGACTGCTGTTTATTTATCTTTCATTGCCCTTTAAAAATGCTGACCAGGTTCAAAAGAAAGTGACATTGATACCAAGGATAAATTGTGTCTAGCTCAACATGATGGACTTCACCTGCAGATACATATTTTCATGCTACGTGATCAGGTAGTTGGTAACAGACACCAACCCAGAGTAGCTCTCCCTTCCCTTCTTCCAGTATGGGAAGGTTCAATTGCACTGGATCTTTAATATTATAGGAAGGATGGTAATCAGAGAGATTTATCTGGAAATCACTCAAATTGCTTTGCTCATTGTTTTCATATAATGCTAGCAATCTGAGGAGTCACAAAAGATTGCTGTTTTCTTCCTAACATTTGCTGTTAGACTTGGACCACAAAGATAAAATTAGCAACCTGTTTGCCTGTTTTTTCCCTGTTTAGTGCCAAGATTATTGTTACGATTACTTTTGTATTGTACATTTCAAATATGGTCTCAGATTCTAAAGAGACATTTTACTGGTAACTCTCTCTCTCTCTCTGTATGTTTGTGTGTGTGTGTGTAAATGTACACTTGTGTGATATATGTGTTCAGGTATAGGTGCAAGTGAAAACATGCTACGCATGTGGCTCAATACCAGGCATCTTCCTTGGTTATTATCTACCCCATTCCTTGAAATAGGGTCTCTCACTGAATCTCAAGTTTGTCAATTGGCTGGATCAGCTGACCAATGATCTTCAAGGATCTGTCTGTTTATTACCCAAAAACTGAGCGTACTTATTCCTCTGCCAAGTTTTAAAATGGGTTCTGGCGATCCAAACTCAGATCCTCTCACTTTTATAGCAGGCACTTTAGCACCTGTGCCATCTTCTGAGTCCCAGAAGTTTTGCTACTATGCAAACCTTAAAATCTGCTGAATAAAGAAGCAATGATTTTCTCTAAGCCACTGACAATTCCATGGGAATCTTAGTTGAAATCTCGTAGTTTTTTAAACCTATTTTTTTTTATTCTTTGTGTCTTTCACATCATGCCTCCTGATTCCACCCATCTCTCCTCCTCCAAAATAAAACAAAATAAAATTTAAGAGAAAAAAAGAAGAAAAAAAAAGAGAAAAAAGGAAAAAAAAAAAAAACTTCCTCAGCATGGAAGTTGCAGTGTGATACAATGAGTCAGGCAGTAAACGCCTTTATACTTACATTTTTATATGCAGGTGTTCATCATAAAGAATCTTTGATCTGTTTCAATGCCCCTGGTCTCTGCTACATTATGGATGCTCGTCTCTTAAGAACTTCTGTAGCTAGTGCACCCCTTGCAGTGATGAGTAAGGGGTGGAGCCAGTTTGCCTGCTTTCACATCTTTTGCATAAGGTCTACCACAGCTATACTTTCAGAGACCACTCTCCTGAGTGCTACAGTTGATGAGGGGTAGGGACAGCTCTCTTGCTCTTATGAACTTAGTGCCAGCTCTTCCACATGCCTCATATCTCCCCTGCCCATGCCACCACAAAACAGATTATTAATGGGGACAGCTTTCCTATGCTCACAACCTCTGGGCTGGATCAATCACTCCTCTGCCAACAGGATTGGTTCTATTGTACTGCCCAGGTGAGTATGTTTAATATTTTTGACTTGTTTCTGTTACCTAGTTCCTCAAATTAAATACATAAACTTATGAGAGAATGCATGCTCATAACAGAGAGAAGGAAGCACAGAGATTAGAAGTTATGAAATATCACACTGGTATGCAGGACTTCCTCTTCTTTTAAATTTGATGATTGATAAGCAGACTTAACACGGGACATCAGATGGTTCCAGGAGCTCCCCCACAGTAACCCAACGAAAACTCTTTGAACAGGGACTAAGAAGCCTGTACTCCAAATCTATACAACATGAAACATCAAGATGAAAAAAAAATAGTTAGAAGACAATATGGAAGTTGTCCAACAGCAAACACCTGGATGCTCCTGATCAGGTGTTAACTTCTCAGGTCACAGAACAAAGGCACTGCTGTTGTTTTAATTTTTTCTCATGAAAACATGAAAATTATATATAAACAACATGCTATTATCCAATTTTTCATTTTCCTTCAGGAAAAAGTATATATATATATATATATATATATATATATATATATATATATATATAATGAAATTCACATATATATGTATCCATTTTAGAATTGAATTTCCCAAATGGCAACTTTTTGGACCTACTGGTGTATGCTGAGAGAGCTTTAAATAACCAGATTTCAAGCATCGCACTTCAGAAAACTCTCTTACTTCAGTTACCGTCTGTCCACAACAAAATGAAAGAAGGAAAAGGCCCACCGTCGCTTTATGGATAGCTGTCCTTTCCTCCTACACAGTCTCCAGCACATTGTGCTCCTTGGCCCAGTTTCCAGCACATTACTGGAGAGACCAATTACATTTGAACTGGCTCCATGCTGGCAAACTGCATTTAGAAGTCACCATAGATCCCTTGACTCTTCATCATCGGTGGAGTAAACTAGCCTCCAACCCTACAGTTTTTCAGTTAGATTGACTAAAGTATTCTTTCACACAAACAATAGGAGTTATTAGACTGAGAAGTAGCGTAACTTCTCTTATGAAGAAAATGAGCACAAGGGGTCACTCGATGCTCATCTTCTAAGGGTCCTTCTTCTATTTCAGAATAGTTTCCATTTGTGGAGGCATCTCAAGAAAGTAAACAGGTTCGAATCGTTCCTGAAGACCCACAAAGACTGGAGAAAAATGCTTTAGTCTGTATTTACAGGATAACAACTGAACACTAAGATACCTGAAAGAAACATTACTCACACCCTGGGTGCCACAGAGAAGAATTCACAGAGAATTTTAAGCTCATCATAGTGTGCGTGCATGTGGTGTGTGTGTTTGTGTTCCACAGAGCATGTGTGACCAGAGGACAATTCACAGGAGTAGGGTCTCTTCTTCCAACATGTGGTTGTCATGACCACAGTCAGATTTGGTAGAAAGTGCATTCACCTGCTAAGCTGTGCTATCAGCCCTCGAGGGAATTTTAGAGAGCGCATCCCTGTGGTAGGAGCAGGAGTACACCATATTCCTTTAGACAGGGTAGTTGAGTCATCCAGATTGCCTTGAATATACAGCATCTGGGTATGTATCGTCAGCTGGTCTGTGCTCTGCTTCCTCTGCGTTCCATCCTCAACCATCTCCACAGGACTGGCCTTGAGCCATGTGATACTTGAGCCATTTTGCCTGCAGATACAGAGAAACTGATCCATCTAACAACTGGCACTGCCAAAACCTCCCTCCTGGGAGAAAACAAGAGCCAATGATGGAGCCATGAGACGGTCTAAAAGCTCAGCTTTGTGGTACATTAGTAAGACCAATTAGAGAAGCAATCTATACTTCAGAGCAACACTACACAGGACCAAGATGGTGTTGGGACTTGACTTGGCCTTTTCCTTTTCGTGAAATGCTTCTCTGCTGAGAACTCTTTTAATATCACATGCTCATATTTTGTCTTAAAACCTTTTGTTTGGAGTCTCAAATCAAATACTTTTTTTTACAATTATGCTTTACTTTATTTATTTTATTTATTTATAAAAGATTTCTGTCTCTTCCCTGCCACCGCCTCCCATTTCCCTCCCCCTCCCCCAATCAAGTCCCCCTCCCTCGTAAGCCCAAAGAGCAATCAGGGTTCCCTGCCCTGTGGGAAGTCCAAGGACCACCCACCTCCATCCAGGTCTAGTAAGGTAAGCATCCAAACTGCCTAGGCTCCCACAAAGCCAGTACGTGCAGTAGGATCAAAAACCCATTGCCAATGTTCTTGAGTTCTCAGTAGTCCTCATTGTCTGCTATATTCAGCGAGCTTGGTTTTATCCCAGGCTTTTTCATACTCAGGCCAGCTGGTCTTGGTGAGTTCCCAATAGAACATTCCCATTGTCTCAGTGTGTGGGTGCACCCCTTGCGGTCCTGAGTTCCTTGCTCATGCTCTCTCTCCTTCTGCTCCTGATTTGGACCTTGAGAATTCTGTCCGGTGCTCTAATGTGGGTCTCTGTTTCTGTCTCATTTCATCGCCTGCTGAAGGTTAATATTCAGGAGGATATCTTACACCTGTCAGAATGGCTAAAATAAAAAACACCATTGATAGCCTTTGCTGGAGAGGTTGTGGAGAAAGGGGTACACTCATCGATTGCTGGTGGGAATGCAAACTTGTGCAACCACTTTGGAAAGCAGTGTGGCGGTTTCTCAGGAAATTTGGGATCAACCTACCCCTCGACCCAGCAATATCACTCTTGGGAATATACCAACAAAATCATACAACAAAAATATATGCTCAACTATGTTCATAGCAGCATTGTTTGTAATAGCCAGAACCTGGAAACAACCTAGATGCCCATCAATGGAAGAATGGATGAAGAAAGTATGGAATATATACATATTAGAGTACTACTCAGCAGTAAAAAACAAGGACTTCTCGAATTTTGCAGGCAAATGGATGGAAATAGAAAACACTATTCTGAGTGAGGTAAGCCAGACCCAAAAGGAGGAACATGGGATGTACTCACTCATATTGGGTTTCTAGCCATAAATAAAGGACATTGAGCCTATAATTAGTGATCCTAGAGAAGCTAAATAAGAAAGAGAACCCAAAGAATCAAATACATTTTATGGATGAGCCAGAATTTGCTGTAGAGCCTGAAGAGAAAAAAAAATACTGGATTTGGAAATAAAGAGTTGGGGGAAAGCCTATATCTACAAAGTCAGGGCAAATAACATGAGAAAATGTTCAGGTCAAATTCAGAAGCCAATATAGTATACTGGTGTATAATGATGATAAAATTATGGCTGTATTAAAATGCTGCAAAAGAAGAAAAAAGAAATGTACCATGCCCTCAATTCATCTTGATATTTTCTGCCAGAATGTGCCATATAAAAACGAAATTCATCTTTTTACAATTCATGATCAAATCTATTTTTTCTTCCACGAATCTGAAGAGATAAACCATGAAGTATTCATTTCCAATGGAAAGGATGTACAAAATTAATCCTATTAGGGAATGAGAAAATTTTTTCCTGGAAGTTACTGCAGCCAGAATGAGAGCTTACTCTCCTGCCAATGAGATGAATTAAAATGCTGTAGGTGTTTTGTATCATGTACACAGTTGAGAGTAAACTCTACAAAGAATGCAAATACTATTTAAGAAAAAAAATCCCTATTGTTTAACTGTTTGCATTATAACTAAGAACTTTTTCATCTGGAACTGGACTACTTCTCAAACATTCTCTTAGACTATTCTACTCCTGTGTTTGTAATTTACATATCTTCATGGGGATCGTTGCCATTTTATTTGAAAATATTACACTACCTCACACACCCTTGCTATTCTTTTTATGCCTTCTACCTCTTCTCTATCTAATAAAATGATGGGGTTTTTTTTAAAGCCAATTCAATTATCACATTTTTTGGTGTGATAGCTTATCATACATATTTTCAGGTACTTTATCATGTCTGTCTTAATATTTAGCTCACACAAATACATCCGTTCTGTCACTTGCTATATAACCCTCAAGTGCAAACAAATCTTTGGAACGTGTTTATTTCATCTTTGTTTCTCTCCCATGCTGTATGGATTGGAAACAACTAGGGCACTACAAATTTCTATGAATTTGGAAATGAATACATTTCACTCAATAAAGTGAATCCAATTGCAAGAGTGTTTTAATCATAAATTAACTTGAAATATGGAAAATTCTTAGACTGTGTCGAAGAGAATGAGCAAACATGACAAATATCTGGGAAAAACAATAAGTTCGCACCATCCACTCCCTGCTCTGGCTTCACCTAACTCCCAGCTGAAGTTATGATGATGATGAAGAATGGATGAATGTGCAGTTGACCAGCAGAAGCAGCTGGAAAAAGGGATGCACAAACTGGCTGATGCAACCCGAGCAGTTTAGATTTCTCTTTTCATTCCCCTACATTTACCAACCCTTTGAGAAGGACAGTGACTTCCTGAAGACATGATGGCTAAAAATCATTAGTGATTTGGGTGAGAATACTGATGCTCTTGTTGAAACTCTTTGACTTTGTGGTAAGCCAAGGGACAGTGACCTCTAACAGTTGTGTGAAGAATAGTAATTGGTCTCAAACAGGGAGAATTACACAGTGTCATTGAGGCTTTCTTCCATAACCATTCCTCATCTTATCAGGGGTTCCCCCAATATGCTCACTCAAAATATCTAGCAATAAATTATTCTACAGTCCACAGTTTTTGAATGGAGAGAGAGGAAGAAGAGAGAGAGAGAGAGAGAGAGAGAGAGAGAGAGAGCAGAGTTAACCCAGATGGTGGGTTAAGCCACAAGGAGTCAGAAAGACATAATGAGAATGGGAGCTCCTTCTTTGGCTTTTGCCCTCACACCCTTTAAGAGACAGAAACAATCAATTCATGTAGATCTAAATTCCTCAATTTAATGTTTCCCTTGAAATATTAACTTTCTGAGTCTGACTTAGCTGTCAGACTAGAGCCCACTCCATTGCACTCTGCAGTGCATGAACCAGGCCATGGGTCTTGTGGGTCACTTGCCCTGTCTTCCCTTTATGGTATAGGTCACATCCAGACTTTGGAGAACACCTTAGGAACAAATATTCTTTCCCTCAAATGACTACAATCCTTGGGGTTGGGCCCTGTCTCTCCACTTTTAAATTTTGTTGAGCTGCAGAGTTAACAATATAAAAGGAAGTGTAGAATGTTAGCAAATCTCTGGACTTGCAGCATACTCTAAGGGAAATAAATAACCAGGCCACCAATTTGCCCTGTGCATTTATGTTCTTTGGGTTCTCTATTCACATTAGAAAAGAAACCCTTCACTACCTAGACTTCAATTCTCTTTATTAATCTTTGATGAAAATCTAAAACAATTTTCTTGCATCATCCTAGATACCCAGTCCATCAGCTAATTTATGTCTTTATACGTTACCACAGTTACAATTGTCTCCACAGTTGCTGTACAGGCTATCACAGTTGCTGCCTTCTTCTTTCTGCCCAAAATTAACAGGCACACATTCCTAAATAATCACTTTCCTGATGTCATTTCTCTGTTCAAAATGGTTCCTACTGGCCTACTTGTGGAAACAGTGAGAACATTTGGTATTGTTAATTTTCCCTCAATGATGCTGATTTAAGTTAGCAAGAAAATGGTGAGGTAGGGTTGGCCTCTCACAGATGTCTTGAGGTATTGGTATGTTGTACATGTAACTGATCATCTTCTAAATGTACTTGACTACGAAACGTAAGTATGAGAAAGAGAAGGGAGAGAGGTAGGGTATGGGGAAAAGATGGAGTGGTACACAGACAAAGAGTGTGTGGCAGGTGGGCACTCCCCTAAGAGTAACAAAACTGTTTCTTCCCATATGGCTTCTACCTTTAAAGGTCCAGATTTCTCTGTTTGTGCTAGTCTAATTCTTAATGAAAAAACAAAATTGTTCTAAAATTATATAATAAAAGCAAAACTTTTGAGTCTGAAGAAAAAGTACATGGTTTGCCTTTTCTTTCATATTTTCCTGGAAGATACTAAATCATGAAAGTGAACTTTATTCCAATATTCCAATTTAGAAAGGAGAAATAGAAAATTATTTCTGTGACTTTCTCTCATGAGAGCCAGAATACCCTGTATGTGTGAACCTACATGGTTCAGAGGTAGAATTTAACCATCTGTTTCTTTTTTTTTATTGTCTCTTTTCTTTCTGTCACCTTTGCCCAGACTAGTTAATGTATCAAAGAAAATACGGAGTCTGAAAAAGGCAGTTTATTAGAATATTTACTGGAATAAAATATAAAAGGTAAACTAATTTAAAACTGGAAAGCACATTTATTTGTGCTTTTAAAAATGAGGGAAAAAGGCCATGAATTTGAAGGAGAGAAAAAGGAGTTATATGGGAGGGCTTGAAGGGAGGAAAGGGAAGAGGAAATAATGATTACTTTATAATCTCGTGCAATAATTTTTTTGAATTTGACTGTTTCTTTCTTTCTTTCTTTCTTTCTTTCTTTCTTTCTTTCTTTCTTTATTTATTTATTAAAGATTTCTGACTCTTCCCCGCCACCGCCTCCCATTTCCCTCCCCCTCCCCCAATCAAGCCCCCTCCCTCTCCCTCATTAGCCCAAAGAGCAATCAGGTTTCCCTGCCCTGTGGGAAGTCCAAGGACCACCCACCTCCATCCAGGTCTAGTAAGGTGAGCATCCAAATTGCCTAGGCTCCCACAAAGCCAGTATGTACAGTAGGATCAAAAACCCATTGCCATTGTTCTTGAGTTCATTGAGAGAAAACAAAAGGGGAGCAGAAGTATTCATTAACCATAATGTTTCTATTTTAAATAAGTAGCAACACATAATAACTGTTGCTAATTTTAATACTGGGTTTGGCTCTTTAAGTCACCCTGTAAAAAATCCATTGGGAAGTAGACCCTAATGTGGTGGAGTTGAGTTAAGGTCCTTTAATTAAATTTAAAGATTTTCTTACCCATGGGAAAGGGCATAATTAGCTGTTTTCTAATGCATCTGACCTAAAGATGCTTGAATCAGCAGATAATTGAATGTATTAAAAGAAGTAGCAAATTCTAATTATGAGACTTAGTTGTGTGGGTAAGAAAAAAAGAGACCACTCATTACTTATTCAAGAGAGCTCACAAATGTAGAAGGGAGAAAGGGGAACAGGCAGTTACCAACTGTCTTGGACCAGCAAATGGGCACCCTCACACGGTGGCTCTTAGAAGAACTGAGCAGTTCGGGGCATGAGTCATTTTGTTGTTCCCATGAAAGATCTCCATCTGCATGCCAAAGAAATTAGTACTAAAAATAGAGCCCACCACTCACAGCGGCAGGGTGGACCAGCTGGACTGCAGCCTGCATTAAAGATTAGTGTTGATGTATTGGGCTTTGGCATGTTGCTTTGATGTTTCTAACAGCACATGCACCCAAATCTACACACTAATAAGCTGTTTGTTCTCAGAAGAAGTTCTACTGAATGAGTACTTGGGTCATATGGTGCTCATACACCTTTGAGTATGATATTGTCTTTTTAGAAAGGAAAATGAGTCTTGTGAAACCCTAGTCCAATATTATTTTATTAGAATGATTCTTAAATATTTACATATGTAAACTCTATTTTATATGTATATTTTATGCCTATTATCAATTGTTCAATTTCTGAAAGCGGTTCACAAAATAAATTCAAATAATAAACTTATATAATTCAAATCAGCAAACGTAAATGTGAATGTGATTGATGCTATGCTTTTTGAAAATCTGTTTCCATTCAAAACAAAAGATGATATTAGTGACTGTGTGAGCCAGCTGCTTGTTTTTCCTAGTATGTGCTTTGAAGTGATTCACTTATATACTACTCTTCTTTATTTTAACTCAAGGAAAAATGAGATGTTCCTACTACATGCCATGAAAACAGATGGATTTAATTTCCATTGACACATTACTAAATACTAAGCAGTCTTCTTTCTTTTTTTAGTCTTTGGTAATTAATACACAGTAATATTGATAGGAATTAGATGAAACCAGACTTAGATGATTATTATTTAGTTGATGTGATATTTTTCTCTTTTTAAATATGAGAGTATATGACTTAATTTATTATTCATGTGTCCATTTAACAAATATAAGTTGTAATATATTGCCTAGAATAATGATGATAGTGATAGTGGTAGTGATCATACTGGTGGGGATGGTGGTGTTGTTAGGGATGATGGTGGTAGTTATGATGATAAAGATGATAGTGATTAAAGCTGAATAGTCAAGAATATCGAAATAAATAAGATT
Source organism: Neodon shergylaensis (assembly GCA_025134845.1). Lineage (NCBI taxonomy): Eukaryota > Metazoa > Chordata > Mammalia > Rodentia > Cricetidae > Neodon > Neodon shergylaensis. The sequence goes on from JABTXL010001400.1 coordinate 3,932,214, forward strand.
GACAATTACTTACTCTCAAAATTTCAAATTTAGGTTATATTAAAGACCATATCGAATTATATGGATACAGTTAATAAAGCTGTAATGTTAGGGCTGGAAAGATGGCACACTGCTCTTGCAGAAAACCAGAGTTCAGTTCTGAGCATCCATATCAGCTAGCCCACAACAGCCTAAAGCTCCAAGTGAAGGGACCAGGATACCCTCTTCTGGCCTCCACAAGCACATGCACTCACTCACGTGCACAGTCCCACACACAGACATACAGTTTGCTGAGTGTTATGCCTTATCTAATGTATGCCTAAAGGTGATTCCCTTATACATACATTCCTCTTTTTCATTCAAATTAATGGAAAATTGAGTGTTCCTACTACATGCTATGAGAACATTTGGCTTTCATTTGCATTAATACATCATTAAGTATTAAGCAATCTTTTCTGTCTCTTATTAGTAACACATTATTTAAATATAAAAATAAATCTTTAAAAAAGAAAGTAGAGAAGTAGCAGACACAGTTCATTAGAGGAAATTAGACTCTGAATTCAAAACAATCATGACAGAATTATTTTAATATGATTATTATTGTCTTCTTTAATACTATAAAATGCTTGTTAGATGACAACCACCAGTTAGGTGTTATCTCCTCTAATCTTCACAACAATCTAATGTGGTAGTTGTTGTGTTTTCCTCATTGTATAGACAAATTAGTTAATTACCAATAGTATACAGTCATTAATGATAGAAATCAAATTTTATATAGAAAGAACAGCTTCAAAATATTACTTTTCAGTGGGAATTTGAATCTGACATTTTTAAAAAACAAAAACTGTGAATTGATCATGTATGTATTAGATGGTTTTGGATACCAAATAGTTCATGTTATAATAAAATATATGCATAATACATTTAATCTATTATATATGTGTATGAAATAAGATATTATATCAAGTAAAATATCCTTATAAATTTAGAAAGAATATGGCCAATCTCATCGATCATTTGACTGAACCATAGAGTGATAAAATATTTGACTGAATTTGTCTTGTTTGTACAAAGTAGCTTTAGATGAAATTAACATTGACTTTGATAGGCTGAATACAGAATACTGTCCCTAAGTGTAGGATGTCTTTAACCATTTGAAGGGAAAAATATAACAGAAGAAGGAGAGGATTCTTCCTCTGGGGTCCTTTCTAATTATGGTCTTGAGTATTTGATGCTTTGGTTTTACACTAAAATTCTGCCTTTCCTATTTCTTAATCTTCCTGACCTTCAGATTTCAAACTGTACCTTGGCTCTCCAGCTTGTTGATCTAATCACCTATCCATCTAAAACAACAGTTCTGTGTTCACTGTAGAACCCTGAGTAATAATAAAAAAAAGCTAATGTTCACTAGTACTGACTAACCAGCAGGTATAGATTATAAGAATTTTGTCTCTATCCCTTGGAATACCATGACACAATCAGATAAACTTTAATGATCACTATTTAACACGGAAAATCAGACAAGAAGAGTAACTTTTCTGAGCTTATACAACTCAAAAGTAATAAACTTGAAACCTAAACCAAGGCAACTTGACATCAGTGCTTTTCATCTAAATCCTGTACAATATCACATCTTCATGTTCAGAAGATCCTCCCTCACTCACAAGCAATCCTCCCAACTTCTGGCTCTCACAAACTTTCTGTCACCTCTTCTGTGTTCTCTGAAGTCCATACAGGAACTCATGGTTTGGGAGGTCCGAAACCCTATTGGAGAACATATCACTATTATTTTCCAGATAGACATAATGTTAAATTGCCTTCACATTTATCTTTATACCTCTAGATTAGTTCAGCTCTCAGTCCCCATCTTAGAAGCTTCTTTATGGCGTAGGAATCAGTTAATACAGAGACTGACACTGACCCCTCTACAGAGACTGTCACTGGAGAATACTCGTGTTTCCTGTGTTTACTTGACCATACCTAGTGCCAAAGACCTAGGGCATCTGCATGGACCCTTCCCCCCACCCTATAGAAACAAGGAACACAAGAACTGAATATTAACTTGCACAATGAGATGATTATACATAAGAAAACTATGAGGAAGCTTTAAAGTATTAAAGCTTTGTCTTCACAAAGTGGTCTTTAACTCTAAGATTTTTGAGGATTAATTATCTCACCAAATAACAGAAATAAAACCAGGATTATCTTAAGCAGTGATTATTAGCACTGATAATACAAGAAAAAATGTCCAATTATACTCAGTGGATTTTTTTTCTAGCCTTGTATTGTTGTTCATCACTGATTGGTTCCTGATCACAATTTTTCATTTGAGCATGCAATTTTTATTGTTCTACTTAGAAAAATCATAAATGGGAAAAGTTTACTTTCCTATAATAGTCTTGGTTAACGATAGCTATAATCATACCCTTTCATTTAGACCATTAGATCACTGTGTAAGGGGCTGGAGAGATGGCTCAGCGGTTAAGAGCATTGCCTGCTCTTCCAAAGGTCCTGAGTTCAATTCCCAGCAACCACATGGTGGCTCACAACCATCTGTAATGAGGTCTGGTGCCCTCTTCTGGCCTGCAGACATACACACAGACAGAACATTGTATACATAATAAATAAATAAATATTTAAAAAAAATAATAAAAAAATAAAAAAAAGATCACTGTGTAAGTATCACTATTAAACTGTTGAAAATTTATCTAAATTGCAGACATAGCCTGTGGGAAGAAAGAAATTGTATTTATTTGATGACAAACCCAAAACTTGGAGGAAGTAACAATTGTCCTCCATAATACCACAGATGTTGTGGCTGGGTGTGTTACATAGCATCTAGTGACGCAGCACAGGGTGACTGATGGGACTTCCTGTGGCCAAGAGGAATGTGGGAAATATTTAGCCTGAGATGTTCACAGCCCCAGTGAGCCTCTTGTGAACACCGAATTAGTGCTACTACACTGTGGAGCAAGGCAAGGAAGTCACCGCCGAATAGATGGCACTTGCTCCACATTAAACACTAGACTGTTCTCAAATCTGTCTTCCTTTGATACTCATCACCACATTTCTCAACTATTTAACATGTCAAAGAGAGCTACTTTACAGCAGAGTTTTGATAGTTTCAAAATAATCCTAAACCTCAGATGTAGTTCATAAATCCACATAAAAGGTTTTGTTTCTGAATAAATCTTGAAGCTGAATCTAAGTCACACATCCTTTCTCAGATGTCCTCAGGTTTGAAATAAAACAGTTACTGAAATTTACACAAACAGTAGTCTCAAAAGCATAGCCAGTCAATAATGGAATGCTTCTGAAATTGCTGTGACAGTATACTATTCTAAACTTACATAGTCCCAGAGACTCTAAATGACATTACCAAAATATACAGATGAATGAGTATGTAGAATCAGGTAAGTGACCATTAAGTCACAATTTAATTCTGCAAAATCACGGTCCTAAATTACTGCATATTTTGCAAGTTTACCAACTTGCTTGGACTTAGAAAGGTGTATGAAATGAATATGAAGAAGTAAGGAGTCTCCACTAACATACATTGTGCCGGACCTATCAGCTTAGGTCCCCCAACATGCAGTATTCTAGCAAAATAAATAAAACCATTATGATCTGAGCAAGCTAAGGATATTCTTTCTCTCTCTCTCCTTCCCTCCCCCTTTCTTTCTCTCTGTCTCTCTGTCTCTGTCTCTCTCTGGGTTTACTTATTTTTATTTTTGTGTATGGGTATATTGCCTGCATTACGTCTGTGTATCATGAGCATGCAGTATCCAGGGAAGTCAGAAAAGGGTATTTGGATCCCTTGGAACTGGAGTTACAAGTGTTTGTAAGTTGCCATGTGAGTATTGGGAATTGAACCCTGGGACCTCTGAAATAGCAGCCAATGTTCTTAACCTCTGATCCATCTCTCCAGCCCCCATGCTATACGGTTAATTACAATACCAATACTCAGTTCTGCATTTTACATACTTATTATTTGAGTACATGGCTAAGATGTTAACCATAAATGTCCTGCAAGTCCTTAAGGAACTGACTTTCAAGAACTCAACCAGTGATCCTGGAGTCACTCTGCGAGTGTTTGCAGGGAAGTGTGGCTCAAACATGTAGAGAATCAGAAGAAAAGTAGAATTAAGTTAGCTTTCATAGACTTGCTATTGGCTCTGCTGGAGCTCAGAATTAGCCTCAATGTCTGTATTGGAGTAGTCAAGCAGACCCATTTGTCAACCTTATGGAGGTGAGATCAAGAAGAACATGTAGTTGTCCCAGCAGGGTACCAAACATGAGCTGAGAGCAGCATGACAATCTTGAAGTCATGAATGAAATTCATAAGGCATAAATACAAATTCACACTCTTGTAACTTCTCACCTTCCTTTAGCTCAATCCTAACATTTTCCATTTGTCATTCTTTCAGATCTGAATTTACTCACCATGCTAAGAAAACATTTAGAGGAAATGAAGGGTTCATTTTGTGAAAACAATGAGAGATACAAAAAGAAGATTTAAATACACTTAACATCTTGAGAGAGAGAGCAGAAAGAAAGTAGCAAAAGGCAAAGGAGTGATCAATTCCTCCACATCTGTTCATGTTTGCCAAGTGTGGCCAAAATGACCACCAGAACTGTCCTGGGAACTTCTAGAATCTTATGGAAGATACAGTCTGGTAATTATGCAACTATATGAAACCGACTTGATTACTAAATCTTACCTCTTTCCACTTGAATTTCAGGCAAAGACTACTGTATACGTAACACTAGAATTGAAGCAAAGGAATGTCAAGGCTGAATGCAGCCCATAGGACAACTGATGAGAAACAGTTTCTAGAGACAAGAACAGCGAAAGCCAAAGAAAGCTCCAACATGATTAGCTTCAGAAATTGACCATTCTTGCAATTTAGGGCAGGACAATCATCCCAGAGGATTTTTGTGAGGTACATGATTTCACATCACTAAAACCGGAGCATATTTTTCTTTGAAAATTTATTATTAAATTAATGGTGTACCTTAATTCACTATGAGCTCAATGGATGCAGGAAGCCACTCCTTTCCATTTATCATCATTTTCTTTATTCAGATAACCTGTTGTATTCCATCATGCATACAGTTTGCAACACAGCACGTGCTTAGTAGTTGTTTATTAAAAAACTACCTAGTAGTGTGGCAGAGGTGAAAAGGGTGAACTCATTTTAAAACTCAGCTGCTTTTCCTAGAAATGGTTACTTTCAATATACTCTAATCAAGGTCGATTTGTTGTGTTACTTCATCTAATGTTCCAGTACCAATACTTTATTTATGTTGATTTCACAGATGATAAAATAGAGTCGAGAGAGAGAGAGAGAGAGAGAGAGAGAGAGAGAGAGAGAGAGAGAGAGAGAACTGTGGAGTCAGGTGAGTGCCTTTGGGCTTTGGGTGAAAGCACAAATCATTGCACTCTGCTGCTTCAACAGAACAATCCAGACAACAGCTTAAATAGAATATTGAAAGAATAAAAAAGTGGAAGCAAGATCCAAGAATTATATAGGAATGGAGAAGTTTTGGTTGGAGTGTGCAATAAGAAAAGCTAGGTATCCGGTAACAGACATGGCACAAATACCTAGGTAGTTCTCTGGTGGTGGTGGTGAGATATTTTCATTACCATTATTTTATCCATATATTATGAACATTCTAGATTTAGAGGGAAGAATAAGTAATAAATACTATATTTGTAATTTTCATTTCTCTGTAGCCTACCAACTTGAAATTATAACATAGTACTTTTCAAGACGTTAATTTTCCAAATAGTAAATCTTTGATCCAGTGACCAAAAGGAGCACCAAGTACTCTCCACATATCAAAATAACAACGTATTATGGCAGAGAACAATCCTGTCCATTTGCATTAGTGTGACTACAGACATAGATTGTGTGTATATTCTATAAGCCGAAGGCACTGTGCTGATTTCACAGATACTATCTTCAGACCCAATCTCCAATCACTTCTGCTAGCATACAATAATGAGGAGCAAAGTTCATGGGCACCAGCACAGATAAAAGAAGGGACAATGGCTATAGCTCCCGCGGAAATTACAAAGAATTAAGTAAGGTGGTATGAGGCTCAGTATCAGAATATTTGCTTAGCATGAATAAATGGAATTCTCATTGTTGTCTATGGTGCCAACTAAAAATGAGTGGCTGAGCAGTAGAGATCCCTCCCTGTCTATACACTGGCCATTCTGTGGTTCCATCAATTTTAAAGTCCTTTGCTAGCAATCTATGTGGCTTTTCTCTCTTGGCTATGCTCCATCCTGGAACTGATAACAAATCGCAAGTATCCCATTGATGATTCCATCTTCTTAATGACTGAATCAAGATGCACTCACTTAAATGTGTCTTCCCCTTGGTGAAAGCTGAACTGAGCCACACATAGTTAGTTGCCCCATAGTTTGACATACATAGGTAGAAATTTTAATTAGATCAAAAGTTCTTCCTATTCAGCCTTCTATTCACATTGTTCTTATTCTCTCATTCTCTCTGGATACGCCCAAATTCTCTATTTCTTAGTTCAATAATGTGCTTAAAAATGAATCACCCTGGAACAGAAGTTAAGATCAGAGCCACAAGAACTATAATGAAAAAAATGTCTAGGAGTTCCAAAGCCCTACTCTGAGAGGTTGGTTTGAAAGAGAGGGAGTGTGTGATTAATTGCATTACCTTGTATACTAGGGCATTCAATCATATGATTCAGAAACTGCCTGAAAAACCAATCACATCAGCTCATATTCAAGTTCTGTCTGTGTGTTCCAAAATGAGTTGTGTTAGTAAATCAACAGATTCCTAATTAAACCTAAAGTCCACTTAATAGGCGTGAATTCACACCTGGTACTTTAAACCCAGCCCACAGCTAGCTGGGGAAGTCAGGAAACCTAAAGCAGAACCTACTGGTGCCACTTCCCTAAAGCAGAATCATTTATAACTGCATTCTAAATATTTCTCCTTATGCCTGTTGAGAAGTATAGTTTTCACCCTTCATTAAAGAAGGGTCCTTATGCCGCAGGAGATCATCACAGAAATCCACGACTGGGGTTCCAAGCCCCAATGAATACATTTACAACACAAAACCTACACCTCAGGGAACATCATGAAAATGGGGAAGAAATATTATATAAGAGCCAGTCTTCTGCAAGAGTATGTCCTCTATATGTAACACCCTTGAAATCTCAACAGTGTGGTCATCTAAACAAGGTATGAACAATGTCAACAACTGACATACTAAGGTAGGTAGTGGAAGGCTTCCAAGACCTCACCTCATGGAAAACTACAGGCAATTAATGACTACCAAGAGAGGGAGCATCAACCTTCCCCAGAGATGAGACCTCCAATTGTCTAATACCAAGTAGTCAGTCCTAAAACGGTATAGTATGAGCAATATTAAATGGTTCACTCCTGGTGTGGAAGACAAAGCCTAAACCTCAAGAACGGACTTGGAGACACAGAATGCCGCAGAAATGGCACTTTTAATGATGCTCTGATAAGCAGATACACACAGAGCAGTTACAACAAGCAGTGAGCTCTCTGGCACATCAGAACCACCCCAGTTCCTCATTGGGTGATTACAGATACACAGACAACACCAGGTTCTGCTTGTTGTGGTTTCCTGCTAACCAAACCTCAAACTAGAAGATACAAGAAAATGGCTGCATGGTCCATTTGGTCAGGAATGGGTTAAAAACATTAGTGGGTTACAGTGGCAGAAAACTGCACACAAAACCCCACTGTGGCATCTAAGGTAAACACTATCAGACAGTCAGGATAATAGCCACGCATTTGACCTATGATGCCAATAGCACTTTACCTCTTGGGTTTTCTTGACTCCAACCCAAAGCTGCAGCCTGATAACCACCTAATCATACAAAAACTTGTTAAGAGGCATTCACTAAAGTTTCTGAGCAGTATTCTCAAAACTGTCATAGTTATTCAAAGCAAGGATGTCCCAGGCAAGCTGAGGCAGAGGAGACCTGACAACTGAGGTAGCCTTGGAATCCTGGAACAGAAGAAAGGGAAGAGAGACAGAACTGAGTATCAATTACATGGACTTCAGTTAGTAGTATTATGCACCCCAAGAATGCAAAATGTTAGGTTGAAGGTACAGATTCCTGAGAGAATATATGCTTATCAGGTGGGAGAACCTGGGTCTAATGTCAACATCAAAGAGCAAGATTAATATTTAGAGAAATAATTTAGGATGATTTGTAATCCTATCAGTCATTCTTCTATTGAAGTCTAACTCTCTTCTAAAACGAACATGTATTTGAAATGAAGCACATCTGTGAATATTCACAGACACACAGCATTCCACTGTGGCTACAGATTGGCACTGGCACCCCATCTAGGCTACACATTTCTTCTTTACATTTCTGACAGATGTGTGGGCCCGACCTGCTATGTAATTCCTAAAGGATAAATAAATGTCAATGGAATTGAAGGGAGTGCTGCAGTGTCCACAGGGCAGCAAGCTTCACAGTAAGGAAGCAGGAGTTCTGTTAAGATTAGTTTGTGGTGGGCATGGGCAGGCATAGTGGGCACTGTGAAGTCTGAGATGAGACCAGTGTTTTCCACTCTTGGAAACTATTACAGGATTTGACATTACTCTGAAAGAATGGCCCAAAGTGCTGGACTGTAACACGAATAATAAAAACCCAGAGACAGATATTGGGGTTCAAGGCAGAGATTAGAAAAGCAAAGCAGCTAGCCACTAGCAAGATCCTGTCTCCACGAATCCTCAGACTCCACGCTCCAGTGAGTTCCTCTCTCTGCCCACCATATCGTATCATTTCTGTCTCCACCTCCCTAGTGCTGGGATTAAAGGTGTGTGAATCCCAAACACTGGAATTAAAGGTGTGCGTCCCCACCACCTGAATCTGTTTCTAGGTTGAGCTTGTGTAGCCCAGGGTAGCCTTGAACTCACAGAGATTTGTCTGCCTCTATCTCCAGAGTCCTGAGATTAAACGTGCGTACCACCACTCCCTGACCTCTAGTGTCTTAGCTTTGCATTCTGATGACCAAGCAAATTTTATTTATTAAAATACAAATAAAATATCTGCACTATACTGCACTGAAACTGAAGGAGAGAAAAGTAAACATGAGGTTGCAAGCTGGAGTTAACAGCATTCCCATCTAGCTGCCTCTCCTAAAATCCCTACTTGAATTTGCAAAATTTACCTTAGACTTTATTGCTCAGAGTCAAAACAGGGAAATATATACCTGAATTTTGAAGGTCATAATGAGACACATAAGAAAAAATATAGGAATATTCCCCTTGAAACCATTTCAACGTCAAACAGATGTTTATTGGGTATGTGACATAGAAAATTCAGGTGTCCCTAAAAGAAGACAATGACCATAGCATACTGAGCTGTATTATAGTGCCTGTTTAATGGCAGAATTTAACAATGCAAAGCAGGTCCAAAATGCCATGTACAAAATAATTACTGAATTCAACTCAATCGTCTTTTTGTGGAACTTTCTATGTTTGTTTATGTGTTGGTTCTACTTTCCTGTCAATTGCATATTTATTTGACTAAACTGTACGAAAGTATGCACGTCTTAGCAGTTTGAGGAACATAATAGATTTTGGCACACAATAGACATTTGCTCATTTTAGCAAGGATTTCTCAGCATTTCCCGTAAGTTGTGAAATCAGTAAGAGCCTGATTTTTCTGTTCTCATAGAATTTCCATTCTAATTATAGTAGACTGCAGTGGTAGGAGATGAGACTAGAAAGAAGGGCAGAGTCATAAGAAGAGTGATTGAAAGGGGAAAAAAAGCCTTCAATACTAAGCAATGTGGTTGTATGAGGAATGATTTGACCATAAACTTCAAAAGAACTAACAATTTAGGCCAAGCAGAATCTGACGGCAAAGAGCTGTAAGCAGAGAAATGGGCTGCTGACCCTAAGGTGCAAGGTTACCTAATATATCCTAAGGTCAGTGTAGAGATTAAAGTCACTATAGCAATGTGACAAAGAAAAAGTGGTAGACACAGCCAGGGACAGCCATGCTGCACACACCCCGGTGAACCTTTAGAGAGAGTTTTCCTCTCGTAAATGCAGAGTTCCAGGAGATACTTGAGCCAGAGTTGTTTGTTTGGCCTCAATTTTCAGAGCTTACGTTCACTGCCTTGTGGACCCCAGGATTTATGATGGTTGCAGTAAACGCAGAGATCTTTTAGGAGTGGCTGCCATGATGTTTCCATGATTAAAATTATAGTCTGAATATATAAAATTGAAGCCAGTAAAATTAGATAATAGATTCAGCAAATAGTTTGAATGTATAAACATTGTCCATAATTCATTAGTAGGCAAACAGCACTGAGAGTCAAAAGTTTAATAAGCATTTCTAAGTAAAACAACACCCATTCTTGTCACATTAGTAATGCATGTTTATGTGTGTGTTCCTGCTTATGTGTATATATGTGTATGTGTGCCTCTGCATATGTGCATGTGCATCTCTGAGTATAATGTGCATTGGCGTGTATATGTGTGTACCTGTGTGAGTATATATGATGTGTGGTTTATGTTATATGTGTATTATTGCATATGTTTTTCCATGTGTGCATGTGTGTATATATGGATCAGTATATGCATGAGTGTCTTTGTGTGTGTGTGTATATATATGTGTGTGTGTAGCATATATGTATATATGTATTCATATGTGTGTTTATCTGCATGTTTACATATGTTTGTCAGTATGTGTGTGTGTGGATGTGTGTGCTGTGTCTGTCTTTGTTTGTACTCATATGCATGTGTGTCTCCGTGAGTATATATGTGCATCTTTGTGAGTGGTACTTGTGTGTATTATGCATATGTGTGTGTGTTTGTATATCTGTGTATGTATATGTGAATCTGTGGGGGGGGTGGATATGTGTTACATTTCTTTGATGGCAACAATAAGACTGTTTTGGCTTCAGGTTACCACATCAATATCAATATGCAGCCTATAATCTCCTAGGACTTTGGAAGGGGGCAGAGTCTGCAAACCAATAGCCAATATATATGAGAAAAAGGTGATGATGATATTGAACTGATTTATCACTGATGCTGTGAAGGGCACCTCACCTGCTTATAAAGTATATTGTCATCTGATTTTAACTTAATTTGAAGGGTCTGTGTCTAGGGCAGGCATGTAGATTTGTCTCTGCCTATAAAGCCATCATTCTGTTCCTTTGATAAGGATATTAGCAAAGTGTCAGTAAAATTACATTCCTCCACAGTCTCTGTAGCCCCATTAACTAGCAGCTTGGCTCTCACTGCTACTTGACCAATGTGCTCATTAAAGAATAGAGGAGGCAAAACCAGTGACAGGGACTAGTGCCCCCATATAGTATGGCTTCCTCTAACCAGAATGAGCAACTGGTAGATCAGCTCTGGAGAGACTAAGATGAGCAAGGTAACACTAGCTACTCTGCTTCATTGATGGGAGTGGGGATGCATTCAATGGTACAACTGCAAAGGTCAGAGGACAACTTTGTGGAGTCATTTTTCCCTTCCACCTTTATATAGGCTCTAGGGATGATCTCAGGTGACCAGGCTTGCATGGCAAGCACCTTTATTTCTTGAGCCATCATTCTGACACTTTTCCTTTCTTGCCATGGGTCCAAGCCTTCTCGTAGGAAATAACTGAGATTAGCTATTTTTCAAAGTGAGTTTGCATTTTTTACCATGTGACCTCAAGTCTAGGGCATGCGCTTGAATTACAAAGTGTAAGACATCCTCCCTCTTTCATTCTTTCAGTAAGGGGGCTGAATTATTCACTCAGGGAATATTGGGAGCACGATGTATTTGCTCAGGTGAGAAGAGCAGGATTTTGGTAATCAGGGCATGTCCAGGGTTCCCAAATCAGTTCAGTAGCAACCGCAACAGCTCTTACCTAATTCCAGACTATGCTGAAATTAAAAGACCACGAGGCCCATGATGGAGCTGAATCAGAAGTCAGGAGACTAGGAATGTTTGCCTCAGCCTTGGATTTTATTTTTATATGAGATAATGTCATTTGCTCAGTGAAATCGTATCTCGCTCCAACTCAATGAAGATGCTATGCATTGTGAGCAGACTCTCTCCTCAGCTGAATTTAGAAACTGCCCATGACAGTACTTTCTATGTCTATCCACAGCCCTGCTTTGCTGTGGAGGAGAGTTGAGGCCTGGGCATTTGCATTTCTCATAGGGCTACCACTCTCATGGCCAAGAAACACGTGAAGAAGGGTCTTACTGGCTCAGGGCCCTGATAGGATCTCATTCATGGCTGCCACTCACTGCCAGAGAAAGGGCCCAACAGCAGGCTCTGCTCTCATAAAGAGCTCCGCCTGCCTAAGGAAGACATGGCTTTTTGTTCAGCACCATGGGACCCTGTGTGACACTCCACAGCCCAGGCTAGAGGCTGTCACAGCGGCCTTTCACAATTCAAAGAGAAAAGGAGAATAGCCTGCCTTTGAGCATCAGAAATGTGGGTGAGGCAGGAATGAAATCATGAATAAATAAATACAAACACCAACAGCTGTGGTATTTAAAACAGACAATCGCTATAACCACAGATGACAGCCCTGCAGCCTGCAGAATCTGCTAATAAACTGTCTGCTGGGACTGGTAGCAGAGATAAACTTACGAGTCATGATCATTCAACCATTAGACCTAAGTGGAAATCAGGAGAAGGTCTGTGCTTGATGATATTTTTGGTGTCACATGGCCTAGGAAAATTGCTCATCAAATCCAAATCATGATATGTCTGTCCTCTCCGGATTGGTCCCTTGAAAGGGTGCCACTATTTACATAGAAGCTTTTTGCAATTTTAATCATGATTTCAGTTGGCCAATGACAACTTTTGTTTTCAGTAATTCGTTGTGATAAGTGCTTTCTATTAGTCACAGGGTAAAGGGGTGACCCTGGAGACACATCTTTGAGAAGGAAAGAAAAGAACTTACCAAGAAGTGCTGGCTGAGCTGGGCAAGCTCCAGAAACTCCACTGTGGAGAGGTCTGGCCAAATGCTGCTTGATTTAACCTACCAAGAATCCTTTCTGTTTAGGCTTCAACCAGTTCCCAGTTTATTTAACTCAATCTGTTATTGCCCACACTTTCTGCAACAGGGCTAATATGAAGAGTGGCTGATGATGGCAGAATCGTAGCAGGGTGAGATTATTACATGAGCATCCTGCTTTGAAGGCGTGGAGGAGGGCCCAGATTGAAATAGCCTTCAGTTAATACCTAGAGTGATACCTCTATCATGGGCAGGATTCAGGAGAGTAAGAACTGTCCAACCCACAGAGCTCTTAATGGATGCTTTTTGAAGTTTTGCTTTAGCATTTCCTGTGTACTCTGAACTAGGATTTTGAAGTGACCCCTACTACAGAAGGTGGCAGCTATTTTTCATAAGAAACTCAATTATTAATTGTTAAATTTTTGTTCAGTCTATAGTGATACAGACACATGTTTGAGGTTACATGATGTGGGAGTGTCATATATCAATCTGTTGATTTCATTGGTTAAGCAATAAAGAAACTGCTTGGCCCTGATAGGTTAAAACATAGGTGGGAGGAGTAAACAGAACAGAATGCTGGGAGGAAGAGGAAGTGAGGTAAGACGCCTCAGACAGACTCCGTAGCTCCTCTCAGAGACATCACGCAGCTCCTCTCAGGGCACACGCGATGAAGCTCCGACCCAGGATGGACGTAGGCTAGAATCTTCCCAGTAAGTGCACCTAGCGGTGCTACACAGATGATTAGAAATGGGCTAAATTAATATGAGAGAATTAGCCTAGAAGAGGCTATATAGAAATGGGCCAAGCAGTGTTTAAATGAATACAGTTTGTGTGTTGTTATTTCGGGGCATAAGCTAGCCAGGCGGCCGGGGTGCTGGGGACACAGCCCTGCCACTCCTATTACAACAGTTACAGGAATAAAGTTTATTAAAACTACCTTTTTAGTTTCTTCTCTGTTCTGTGTATATGTGTGCTCACATGTGTGTGTGCATGTTTCTGCCCATGCACACATGCATTATGTGATGCATAGACACCCATGGGTGCACATATAGAAGCTCAAGGTTGGTTTTTAATGTGTTCTTCCATTCTTTTCTGCCTTTTAAAAAGTTTATTTATGTGTGTAGTGTACATACTTGTGTGTCATGTGTGCATGAAAGTACATGTGTGTCTGTACATGTACATGTGTGTGTAGTCCATACTTGCACACATTTGGAGGTCAATAGTCAACACCAAGTGTTTTTCTCCATCATGTTTCACTTATTTTTGAGAAAGAGTGTTATTTTTGTTTGTTTTTTTGCTGAATTTCATAGAGTGGCTGGCCAGTGAGACCAGAGTCCTGGTTCCAGCACCAGGATTACAGGAACACATCATCACATCTGGCCTTTCATATATGTGCTGGGGACCAAACTCAAGGTCCTCCTGCTTTCACAGCAAGCTTGTCTCCTAAGCAGGCATTGCTGCAACCTCATCTGGCTTTTGTTTGCTTCAGGATCTTGCTGTGCAATCCAGTATGACCTTGAACCTGCAAACTCTGCACTTAGGCTTCTTTCATAGTGGCATGACAGGAGTATGTCTCTTTGCCTGGCATTTATCCTTTACTTTTAGTTTGGTTTTGCTAATTGGCCTTGGGGAGTTTTGTTTTGTTTTGTTTTGTTTTTTGTCCTACGACTTCTATGTTTATACCATGCTTCCTTCTAGCAAGAGAGTCTCTGAGGCTCAGGCCCCTTCAACTGTATGTACACATGCATTCTAAATCTTCCTGCTGGTCAATGTTCTGCACTCAACAATACCAATTAATAAATGGTCAGAACACTTGGTTGCTGGCCTTAATGGCAAATTATTCTAGGTATAGTTATAAACTACACAATTAAACACACAAGCATAGTGTTGGTATCATGGACTAAACAGAAGTAGCCAAGAGGCAATACATCAACTTCACACATCATCATGAGTAAGAGATGTGTCCACAGTGAGCCTGAAGTTCAGATTAAAAATAACAGTGGAAACACAGTATAAAGTACAATCATATGGCGACATTAACTCTGGTGTTTGTTTGTTTTCAGTGCTTATGATCGGACCCAATACCTCACACAAAGACTGAGCTACGCACAGGCCCAGGGACACTCATCCTAATTCAGGGAGGCAATTAAGGAACAAAAAATAGTAATTCTGACATATAGTAGGACATAATAACACCTGCAAAGTTATTTTTATTAAATTTAAGCTCCAAGAGCACCTTCAGGGGTGTACCCTCTGAGCTGTCTTTGTTTTTAAAATAGCTGTCTTCTACTCCATAAGTTGCTTTGGGAGGGGTGAAATCTCTTGAAGCAGTTTGCTACCATGGTTTAGGTAGAACTAGGGTTGGCCACAACTCCCACCTAGTAACACAGCTAAAGGCTTTTCAGAATAGCAGAATCAATCACGTGTCCAAATCTGATTATCATGAAATGAGAGTGTACAGAAATAAACCTCTTTTGATTCAATAGGTAATTGCTACTGTACAATTGCAGAAATAACCACAGGCTTTTCTCTCACACACTGGCATCTTTATAATAAAGGGTTACTTGGAAGAGGCGAAGCCACACGCTGCATGTAAAGCGCTCCCCCTGTTCCCGAGGATCTGGCCAGCAACCTGAAAAGCTTTTATTTCATGACTGGAGAGCAGAGCATGTCTTGTATTTGTGGCAGATGTGTTTTTTTAAGATTGTACAAACGTGGGAGTTTTCATATGGCTGAAATGATTAGCTTTTTATTTACAGAACATGTGGAATAGCTCATTTCTGAAATGAAAAAGAAAAATGGAGATATAAACTCTCTTTGAATGTACATATTTTATCAGGGTTTTTTTTCTATGTGTGCACATACCAAGGTGCACATGTGAACGATCAGAGGACAACCTGCAAGAGTCAGTTCTCTCATTCCTTATGTGGGTTCTAAGAACTGAACTCAGGTCACTTGGTCACAAGCACGTTTGCCCACTGAACAATCTCACTGGGGCCGGTGGGTGGGGGATGCATCTGGTTTTGTACTGCACAACTGTGTAGCCCTAATAGGAATCCTGTTTTTGGTATAGTTATCATGTGACCTTCTGAAACAGAAAAGCATCTAGAGAAAAGGTGGACCATAGCCTGGAATCAGCCATGGGTATCAGTAGTGCAGAAATACAGACGCATCTGCTCTGTGAGGGATCCCCATTGCTTACTGGTAAAGTAATTTCATGCTTAGTGTGACATGCTGGAGCCAAGCGTTCTTGGCACGGACTGCTTTTAAAACTGGGGAAGGATAGCTTATTACTTATTTTTCTTAACAGACACCTATAAATGTTCCTTAAAGTGATTGATGGCTCTGAAACTTGGGCTTACATAAAACATTTACCAAACTTTCTACACACTGGCCACTTTGTTGGAGCCTTCTCCCCGGGGAGAGATTGCTTAAAGTGTGAGCAGAAAATTAGCAAACTCGCTTACCCTACTTCACAGGTGAAGAGAGGAAGCTCTGAAAACTTAAAATGGTTTCCCAAGTCATGCATTTAGTCCATGAGAGAGAGGGGAATTCTGCTCACATTTCCCGGCTTCCAAGTCATTCTCATCAGTGAATACAAAGAAACAGCTTGTAAGTACTAAGGACACTTCCATATAAAGTGAATCCGAAAGTGTCACTTTTGTAGGCCCCAGAAATGAATTCTCAGCTCAAAATAGAATTGTCATCAATTTCCATTCAAAATGTAGAGTATATTTAGACCCAAAAGTCAGCAATAATGCTCCTTTCCTTACAGTGCTTTATAAAAGAAAAGAAATGTTGCGGCAAAGCTGTCTTTGCTTTGAGGAACTTGTGCTAAAAGGATTGGTCTTGTGTGGAAGAAATGAGGCACTCATGACCTCAAATGACTGGCGGTCCTTGTAAAAGATACTAAGAGAACAATGTCCACAAAATGTCTGCAGTAAGCCCTCACCTGAAGCTTTAGGTAACTGATGTGGGTACCAGGTTCTTGCTGAATACCTGAGGTGTGTGCGATGGAAAAGTAGGCAGGCAGGATGAAGACCTTTCCCTAAGTGTGGCATTGTAGCTTGAGAAACACCTTCTCACTTTTTGAGGCTCCTTTTTTATGTAGACATGGCCAATATGTCACACTCGGCACTGGTCCATCTTCCTCTACACCCCATGCCCTTCAGGTTCAATACTGAATCTCAGAGAAGAAACAGTGAGATGCGCCGGCCTTTTCCTCTCCTCTCATTCTCACAAAACTCCTGATCATAGTTAAGTCTCTCTCCTGAGAAGCCCTGCCCACTTACTGAAGGTATCTCATATTGACTCTCAAGAGAAACTGACTCATGACAGAAATTATCTGGGAGGTCTGTAGAAGTTTCCCTTCCTGATTTTGACACAGGCCCAATTTCTTTGTGTTGATTTCTAACATCATAAAAGTGAGGCCCAAGAAATTCTTTCATGCGTTTCCATAAACATTCCCTTGGAAATAGATATTTAATTTCTGTCTTTTAACAATTTAATTATTTCTTGTGTCTATATGAGTAGCTGCACTCCCTGTATGCCCAACAGTCATGGAGTCCAGCAATGGTCGTCAGATTCCCCTGGAAGTAGAGTTACAAGTGGTAGAGAGTTGCTGTGTGGGTGGTGACAAACCGAACTGGGTCCTTTAAAATGAGTAGCAAGGGCATGCAACTTCTGAGCCATTGCTCCTGCCCTAGGATTCGTTATTTTGTTCCTGTTGCTGTGATAAAATGTCCTGGGAAAATAAAAGATACTGAAAGAAAGAAAGGTGTATTTTGTGTAACCATTTCAAGGCACATTGCACCACAGAAGAGACTTTATGACAGAAGGGGCTGAGATACCTGGTCATGTTGGTATCCACAGTCAGGAAACCAAGAGTGCTGAATAAATACTGGTGGTTGGCTAACTTTCTCCTTCCCTATCATTCCAAGACCACAACCCATGGAATGATGCGAACAACAGTTAATGTGGGTCTTCCTATCGGAATAAAGTCATTTATGCCCAGAGGCTTGACTACTAGAATACTGTGACAGTCTCCCTGTGGAAATGTGAACAAGCGTCTACTCACCCCAGATAGGGAAGCGGCAGCTGACGTTCTGCCTCCATTCAAAACAAGCTCTAGGTTGTTTCCAGGTTCTGGCTATTACAAACAATGCTGCTATGAACATAGTAGAGCATATACTTTTGTTGTATGATAAGGCATCTCTTGGGTATATTCCCAAGAGTGCTATTGCTGGGTCCAGGGGTAGGTTGATCCCGAATTTCCTGAGAAACCTCCACACTGCTTTCCAAAGTGGTTGCACAAGTTTGCATTCCCACCAGCAATGGATGAGGGTACCCCTCTCTCCACAACCTCTCCAGCAAAGGCTATCATTGGTGTTTTTGATTTTAGCCATTCTGACAGGTGTAAGATGGTATCTTAAAGTTGTCTTGATTTGCATTTCCCTGATCGCTAAGGAGGTTGAGCATGACCTTAGGTGTCTTTTGGCCGTTTGAACTTCTTCTGTTGAGAGATCTCTGTTCAGCTCAGTGCCCCATTTTATAATTGGGTTGATTAGCCTTTTACGGTCTAGTTCTTGAGTTCTTTATATATTTTGGAGATCAGACCTTTGTCAGTTGCGGGGTTGGTGAAGATCTTCTCCCAGTCAGTGGGTTGCCTTTCTGTCTTAGCAACAGTGTCCTTTGCTCTACAGAAGCTTCTCAGTCTCAGTGATGAAGAAAGTATGGAATATATACATATTAGAGTACTACTCAGCAGTAAAAAACAAGGACTTCTTGAAGTTTGCAGGCAAATGGATGGAAATAGAAAACACTATCCTGAGTGAGATAAGCCAGACCCAAAAAGAGGAACATGGGATGTACTCACTCATATTTGGTTTCTAGCCATAAATAAAGGACATTGAGCCTATAATTCATGATCTTAGAGAAGCTAAATAAGAAGGAGAACCCAAAGAAAAACATATAGGCATCCTCCTGAATATTAACCTTCATCAGGCAATGAAAGGAGACAGAGACAGAGACGCACATTGGAGCACAGGACTGAAATCTCAAGGTCCAAATCAGGAGCAGAAGGAGAGAGAGCACGAGGAAGGAACTCAGGACCGCGAGGGGTGCACCCACATACTGAGACAATGGGGATGTTCTATCGGGAGCTCACCAAGGCCAGCTGGCCTGGGTCTGAAAAAGCCTGGGATAAAACTGGTCTCGCTGACACGTATTGGCTTTGTGGGAGCCTAGGCAGTTTGGATGCTCACCTTACTAGACCTGGATGGAGGTGGGTGGTCCTTGGACTTCCCACAGGGCAGGGAACCCTGATTGCTCTTTGGGCTTACGAGGGAGGGGGACTTGATTGGGGGAGGGGGAGGGAAATGGGAGGCAGTGGCGGGGAAGAGACAGAAATCTTTAATAAATAAATAAATAAACAAGCTCTAGTTGCCACTTTGTTTTTTTGAGAGGGACATTTGAGGGTGTGGATGTAAGTGAGATGACACAGTGTTATGCCTGAGCCGTGAGACTACCAACAAGACCGCCATGGAGCCAACTTTCCAATGCAATCACACAAGGCTTCTTTATTCTTATAAGCTTGAGAGTAGGGGCTTCATCGTACACACCAACAGGGCCAGTAAGGGAAGAAGGCCCCTAGTTCACAGTGCAAGGGGTCCTTAAAGGAAAAAAAAACGCAAGCAGGGAGTTACATGCCGTCATTATGGGATTGAGTAGGGAGATATGCTTATGTTGCAAATGACTCTAAGTCAAGAGGGAATTTTTATAACTTTCCACAAAACACCTGGTAACTGTAAAAGCTTGTTTGTCTAGTTTCTGATTAATTGTCCTCAGATCTCTGGGCAGCCAGGCAGATTTTGGGCCATTTGAGGCTTTTCTCAGAATTTCCAGGTACACAGAGTGGGGTGCCTGGGGTGGTGGAGTAAGGAAGATGCCTCTTGGCTGCTTGTTGGTTCCCAGCCACCCGGCTAGCTTAGACCCAAAATAATCACAACGAAACTGTATTAATTAGAGTAAAGATTGAAAGGAGTAAAGAAAAATAAGCCATGTAAAAATGGAAAATTCACAGAGAGTCTGGGTTATATATATTATTGTGTTATCTTTGAATTTTTTGACTGTAAATGGGCTAAGTACAGAGAAACATTTCATTGTATGGGCTTCTAAGCTAAACCAGCATGTATATTATGGTATACATATATAAAGGTATCATGACTTCCAAATTTGGGTCTAAGGATATGTTGCTTTGGAAAAGAGGTTCTTCTCTTGTTTCCACAAAGGATGAGAACCTATGGATTGCTTCCAGACTGGTGTTATTTGATGGAACATGACCCCCCCAAAGGTCACTGTGAACACCCCCCAAAATTACTATGCCTAACAATCAGCAAGAAGCTGTATGGAGAAAACTACACCCATATTCCCAAATATTGTCTATAAATTTAAAGGGGGATATGATATAGATATGAATAATTTGCATTGGTTTGAATCTTGGCTTATTGATACAAATTTAAGGTCATTTTTGTTATATGTATATGTATTTATTGACTAAGGTATTGTGTTTTGTAGCTCATTTAAAAATATAATGTATAATTAAGAAATATAAGTTAATAGATACTCATCTAAAATAGTCAAGCTTATAGCTATGTTAGATTTTCTAGATATTTAGAGATATATTTCAGTTAGATAGGTATTCTTCAAACCTTTCAAAGACTACAGAATATGGCATTTAAAATGTTTTAGGAGCTTAAGACTTTTTCATGACAATGAGACACATCTACTTCTGGCAGCACAAGCTACTTCAAGAGGAAGATGGGCATCAAAGAGGCTCCTTATGGAGTTGGTTAGCCATTTGGCCAAGAAACAACTTTTGCCTGGACTTCTTGATAAATTGGACATGAAGGACCCACAGAGAAATGACTGCTGAACTTGCCTAAAGATGATATGGTCCTTCAGGGTTCCTGCTTCATGACAGAGTCTGCTAGACATTCTGCAGGACACAGAAGAAAATGACTTAAAACTGACAATATGGGTGGAACTGTCTTTGAAATTTCCTGATTTATGGAAAAGTCTGCTGGATACTATGAGCCTGTAGGCTGAAAATAGATGCCCCACTGGTACAGAAGAACTTTGGGTGACTGTCCAGGTAGCGAGACGTCTCTGTCATTTTTAGAGTTTTGGAAGTTGCTTACAATGTACTTCCTGTTTACTTAGGTAATATTATTTCCCTTCTTAAATCTTCGATGGGGTTGAAGACTAGATAGTTGTAGTTACTTTCTCTCATTACTTAGCCAAGTTATTTATGCTATAAGACTTAAACTCATTAAGCTAGAATAATTATTGAAACATTTATCACATGTTTCTTGCTTGATATATTTGTTCTTATTGTATATAATTTTGTATTAGCCTTGAAATCTCTTATTTAAACAAAAGGGGGAAATGCTGTAGGAATTCCTAAAGCCAGTAGCCTTTAAGTTACCTCCCCACTTGGGTGTGGCCTCTTATACTATTTATTTCTGTGTAAAGCACGTATCTGGCCTGTTTTCCATCTGCAGGATTTGGTTGCTTTTCTCTATTCCAGCACAGGATTGTGTTTTGTGAGTCTACCCCTAAATAAATAACCCTCTATTATTCTCAATTCTAGGTAGTATGTGATTTCTTTTAAGCATCCTTCTTCAGGGTGGGGTGCTTGCTAGGTTAGATTCTCACAAAATGGGGCATGGGTTTAAATGGCTTTAGTCTTGTCTCTTCAACAGTATTTGTATTTAGTGCCTGGCTTATTTCCCTCAGCATAATAAGCTTCAGTCCTATAACTGTTGTTACAAAAGACAGAAATTTCTTCCTTTTCAAGAATAAATAATATTCACACACAGACATACACACACGTTCATGTGGTTGTTGTGAAGAGTCCATCAATTATAAAAGTAAAGAGATTTCTCCAAAACATGGATTAATTTTTCTCCTCCGTTTTCTTTCACTTTTTGTTTGTTGTGTTTTGATTTTGTGAGATACAGTCTCACCATGTAGCCCTAGTTCCTTCTCTACACACCTCCGCAAGACTGGATGACTCACACTGGGGTACTCCTGCCTGCAAGTGCTGGGATTGCAGATATATGTCTGTGTGCCCTGACTGGTTCACAATCTTTGACTATATTGTCAGAAATAGGATTGCTGGATAGTATGGTAGTTCCGTGTTGAAGTATTTGAAAATAGTCAAACTGCTTCCAATACTATCAGTAATTTATTCTCTTGCTAATGGTGCTCCAGGAACTCTTTTCTCTCTATCTTGGAGAACACGTGTTTGGAGACCCACAATTCTAACACTTGCAACATAATATCTATTTGTGGCTTTCATTTGTGTCCCCTGATAATTAGCAGCATTTAGTGTTCCTATGTGTAGTGGCCTTTCAGATCTCTTCTTATGAGAAATTCCTGTTACGATTATTTTCCCATTTTAAGTGGGTTATTTGTTTTCTTGATACGGAGTTTAGTTACTCATTAGGTTTTAGATATCAACCTTTTCTCAATTGCATAATTTTCCACTATTTTCTTCCAATCTTCTAGATTCCTTTCCACCCTGTTGTTCCTTTTCCTGGGCTAAATTTTCCCTGGAGCTCTTCTTAAATGCAGTCTTCTCTATGGGGCCATTGCTGGTTTTTCCAGTTAATTTTGCTTCCCTCCTACTTTGGTTCCCCATTTACTCTCCTGTGTATTACTTATTCCTTAAGTTTATAATGTTCCTATTTTAAAAGAGTTGTTGTAGTGTCTCCTTTATAATTATGGTAAGTAGAGTCTCTAGTCTACCCACTGGCATGTATAGTGTCTATGTGTGCTAATGGTAGGTACATAGATATTGCTGACTGGCAATTTTAAGCTTCTGAACTTTATCTGCATGCACACATAAAGCATTTCAATTTATCACTTAACACTGGAAAAACCCAAACTGTCGCCTGACTAGCTTCCCCTTCATAGTGAGCATACTTGGCAGGAGCATTGCACATATGTACATACCTGTGTTTATCTGCAGTGTGAGTTATAATTTTAATCCAGGACATAAAAAGAAGGATGACAAAGATGATATACATCATTGTATATTAACATATAGTAAAGGATTTTGGGAGAGAAGAGATTTCTAAATAATAAAAGCTTTGCATTTCTAAACTTTAAGTTATTTTCAGATACTTAGGAATGAACATTTTACCTAATTTCACCACATATGTTACTTGTTTGATTGGGTTATTTTGCCTTAAGTTTCCTTTTTTACTGAGAAATTCATCAAAATCATGATACATTAAGAATTAATAAGAACAGATTCAGCAGATTTTATGTATACATTTATGTGTTTATATACACATGTAGCAAAACAATTAAAGAAAAAGAAGTCATGAATTTGAGAGGCAGCAAGAAGGTTTGGAGGAAGGAAAATAAAGGGGGAAATGGTGCAATTATATTTTAATTTAAAAATTAAAATTAAAAAATGAATAAGACCTCAGTTGCCATCCATTATATAACAGAATAGAAGACAATGAAACTTATACTCTTGAACAGAGACCTAGGACGCCAGTGAACATGCTCCAACCCTCTGCTTTTATGTCCTTTGATCCCTTTTACAGTTTCTTCAGTGTTTAAACCCTTCCTCACAATCCTTCCATAAAATCATTCCATTTAGAAAGGTAAAACTTCTTAAGATGTGTTGTTTATAGGGAGATGAAAAAAACAGGAAGTTCTACAGGGGAAGTAATATCAGAACCTCCTTTAGGACAGGAAGTAAACAAATCAAACTAAGTTCAGGAAGTCCCTGAAACCAACCAGATTCACTAGGCTCCTTCAGTAAACACTGCTCAGAGAAAATTCTCAGACTAGCCTAGCATCCTAGAGGAAGCAGTGAGAGACCAACCAGGCTTCTCAGAAGACTCAAATCAGCCAAGCTGCCTGGAAGAGAGTCAGCTCAACTGGGTCACCTGGAAAGGACACTCTAACTTACTGAACTGCCTGCAGATTACATAATGTGCTCCAGGTTAGGCTTCTGTGTGCAGGGGAGGGCCCTTGGTAATGCAGCTATGTTTGAATTATTTCTTCTCACCCATATTCCTGTAGGTTACCCATCACTCACACTCTGGTAAGTAACCATAATAAAGTACGTTGGTTCACAATGTGGGA
Organism: Neodon shergylaensis; assembly: GCA_025134845.1. Lineage (NCBI taxonomy): Eukaryota > Metazoa > Chordata > Mammalia > Rodentia > Cricetidae > Neodon > Neodon shergylaensis. The sequence continues at coordinate 3,956,377 of JABTXL010001400.1, forward strand.
CTTTGGTACTCCCTGTACTTTGGTCTGTCTTTGCCATCAGTTCCTGTCTAGGCTGAGTAGATGTTTATTCATGTCTGCCTAAGAACACTGTCATACACCTAGGTCTCTATTTCAGAAAGTACTATCTCTGATGGAAGGAGCTATACTTCCTGCTCCTCTATGTCAGTTATAGTACGTTTCCACCTGTGCAGAGCACCACTTCCTGCTAGAATTCACTTTATAAAGAAGATCAAATTGGTAATTAAAAGAGAAATACTGCATTTCTCAAAGTTGAATAACAACAAATTTAAAAGAAAATAAAACATTAAATAAAAATTCAGCTGGTTAGATGACTGACCATTAAAAAGAAGCTTAATTTAAGAATTATTTTTGGCTATATTTTTATATACAATCTCTATAGACTTAATTCCATTGCAACTCTTATCTTTCATATTTTATTCTATATACTCTGTTAAGTGCTAATAGTCATGATAGGCTAGGCTAGACTGCTTCTATGACATTAATACATACTTTGATTGTGTCTTTGCCAGTCTTGGCTTATTGATATTTTTGTTGATTGCTTGTGTAGGCAATGTTGATCCCTTTCCATGACTTCTACTACCTTGAACCCTCATCCACTGTCACTTCTGTTACCTAGATATTCTCCTCTTTCAGACTTCATTTTTATCACATCCACCAATGCCTACCCTCCCCCTTTTCTTGTCCCATAAAGTAGAGTGACTGCCTCTTTCAGGCATCTTTCCAGAGTATGTCACCTCTCCAGAGTATGTCACCTCTCCTTTTCAGTGGGATAAAAGCCAAGAGATGTTCAGATTGCTTCATGAGAGAGAACTGCCTTCTTTCTTTGACACAACGTTGTTCTGTTTTGGTGTAAGGAGGTAAGGGCAGAATAGGTGAGGTTAGAGGATGTTCAAAAGCAATAAAGGATTGCTGTAGGACAAATTGGCATTCTCTAAGCTTTGTGCTTTGTGAATAACGGAAAACAACTCTCAAGCAATGTCAACAAGTGAGCCTGACTTTCATGCTACATTTCTCTCCCCAGTTCACAATAGCTTTCTGCTGGAATTCATGAGCTTAATGCCACACTCACATTCAAATAACTACGTTGCTTTTATTGCATGTTCATTCAAATAAAACATTTGCATGCTAATATATCTGCCATGAAATATGTGAAGAACAATGCCGAGAAACACTGCTGAGCATACTGGCGATATAGTCAATGGGAGAACCAAATGAAAGTGCTTCAGAGTGTTTCAGGCCATGCCCTCAGTCATGTGAGTTTGAGGACTGTCTTCGGCATTAAATGAGGATAGCCAAAATGTAAATAGAGTCACATTTATTCCTCTCAGAAATAAAACTAAGTCACGGTAGACATGCAGCAAGTATCACTTACTAAGTATATAGTGTATGTTTGTAGTATTATAAAATTTAATTCATTTAATCTGCATAGTATCACCAATAGTTTAGCTTACCATGGTTCTTTTGATTTTCAGTTTTGCCAGCTAAGTCATATTTGCTCAAAGCCACATATTGGCATTCAAAGTTAGAAAATCTCAAGAATACAGTCTTCATCACTAATTGATGTCCTTTTTCTGATCCTGCATGGGAGTCACAGCATGTAGTTAACCACCAGCATTGCAATGGATAGGTTCCCTGGAATAGTGAAAGGAGAGCGGCTTAGACTGAAGACTAAAAGCCACCCAACTTGTCATTCTCATGGCATCTTTAAGATGCCTCTTTGTAGGATCAGGTCTCACCACTGAACTTGGTATGGTGCAACAATTCTGGAGCTTTGTAACCCAACCTGCCTTGCAAACAGGTTCAAAGCATGTACCTTCAAATCTTTTGAGACCTAAATGGACCCAAATTTGTATTTTGAACTACAAAATAATAGCTTGTCATGCTAAGTTTTAAGACGATTTATTTCTAGATTTCCTTTTGCTTCATACATCCCATTGTGTAGCCCTCTCCAGTCACATACACATGCGCGCTCACACACACACACACACACACACACACACACATACGTTTTCTGAGAGGCTCCCTCCCCTCCCATATCTCCTGTGCACAAAACCACCTTCACACTTTCTGTAACATGTACCTATCTTTTTGGATGCTCATTTTTTTATGAGCCCCTACTTAGCTGCTTCCCTCCCCCTCCCAGCATGACATGGTGATTGCTCAATATGCATAAGTAATACTTGTGCAGATGTTCCTGAAAGCAAATGTTTATCTGTTACTCTAATTTTATTTGCAAATAATCAGAGGATGGTGTGTGGTTGTTCATCACAGTTTAAGTCACCAACAATATATAATGTATATCATGCATGAAAAAGTCAATTGTCAAGTCTTAAAATTCAATAATAGCCTCAAACCTAAACTATACTGAAAATAATTGAATTGTCCATTAATGATTCATAAAGCACTTTAGGATTTTGCAGAGTCTTGAGATTAACATTGTTATTGTCCTATATGCCTGGGGGGGGAAGTAATATAGCTTTCCAGTCCATAGGCTATCAGATTGATCAGCTTTCCCTCATTCTTTAGGCTTGCCTTATCTTCTCTGTTGTTCTCTCAGATATTTAAGAGCTACGATCGTACCTTCTGTGTGTATGGAACTTTACAGAGGACTTTACACAGATGAAGGCAAAAATCATGTTTTTGTTTTGTCACATAGAGATCAAAGTTCACAGGAAGCCAGGTTTTAATTATGTATCTTTCTCTTTTACTATATGTATCCAGACTTTTCCACTCCTTAAGGAGAAGATCACACAGGAGTGATCACTAATGCTGATTTCTTAATTAGTGACCCAGAATCCTTTCTGTATTTCTGTATGGCAGGAGCTAGAAGAGCTAGCACATAGGCTAGAGTCCCAACCTGAATCCAAGCATGGTTATAAAAGTTGCCTGACAGTGTAGCATTCATAAGCGTGACATCACATCCATCATAGGGATTTGCACTGATGCCTTTACACCTACCTCCTCTTCCCACCATGCTTCTGAAATCTCCTGTTCATGTGAGATTGACCCAAGACTGAAACAACTAGAATAATGAGCTACATATGGGAGATGCCTGCCTTCTAGGGGCACTTTTACCTGAAGAGTAGCATTTGAGCAAATAATAAAGACTTTGAAACACTTTCAACAATTTATAGAGATGAGACTGCCTGAAGCCTTAGATAAGGCCCTTAGATCTTTGTAACTGCAGTTTCCCCACGGCAGATCTCATAGTAGCCCAATATAGTCCTCATTTTATAGACATCTTCTGATTTGTTCCCCATAAGCCATACATTGGTAACTCAGAGACTATCGGAAGCAGTTCCTTGTGCTCAGATCTTGCAGAAGCTGTTAATGAATGAGTCAGACACTACTTTGGGGGTAGGAAATGAAGGGCTGTCGACTTATTTCCATAGAGAGCACATGCTTCTCTCTGTGTAACTACATTCTTCATTCTACCTTTCAGAATTGATTTGGCCTCAGAGATGTGAACTTCTACCATACTCTTAGGAGTCGAGGGGTTTCTTAAACCACTGATTATCCCCCAGTAAAGACTTTTTAGTCAAATCTGAAATGTCTCCTCTGTCCCACTGGCTCATCACATCTACTCCTCATGTTTTGATGTGAAGCTCAGTTTTCTTCTGTTTTCCTTCTCATTTTTAGAGCTGCCACTTATGCTACTGTTTCGCTTACATCCCTCCATATTAGTTACACAGTCAGAGGCCATTTCCTCAGCTCATCCAGCCATTTTAATCTATTAGCCAGACCTGCTAGGAAGGCTGCACACTGTTCTGTGTGGGAACAGGCTTAATACAGTGTGCTCAAGTTACATATATTACCTATCTTCCTCATGTCTGCTGGTGTGACTCTTAATTTCCTCATCAGAAGACCCCATGGGGCTAGAATCCTGTCAAAGACTGGCATAAGAAGTTTAGACTATAAGGTAGACTTGATGTTAGCATTAATCCTATTTAGCTGAAAGCATATGGCCTTTGGAAGGAATTTGGCTGAGACCAATGTATGCAGCTCAAACCAATCGATTCAGCTCCATATTTCACTCAAAAAGATATAAGTAGGCAATGTTAGGAAGGAGAGGGAGATGCTGAAATGTAATGCCATGAACTGGAAGTAACATGGACCTAGAAATCTGACAAACCAATCTCCAGATTTCAAAGCACTACACGGCTGTCATGTGATAGTGGGAAGCAGTTTCTATGAGAGTACAAGTCAAATAAACCCTTTCCTGACCAAGTGGGTTTTGCTTATGGTGTTTTTTTCCATGGCAATAGTAACTTTAACAATGACAGAATTTGATATCAGGGTAGTTGGATTTTGCTGTGACAGACCTTACCATGGTCTTTTTGACTTTGAAACTTTGGGTTAGAGTGTTGAGAGTTGAGTGAGCTGTTCTTTAGAAGCTTGGAAGATAAGAATACTGAGTTTGCAGGCAAATGGATGGAAATAGAAAACACTATCCTGAGTGAGGTAAGCCAGACCCAAAAAGAGGAACATGGGATGTACTCACTCATATTTGGTTTCTAGCCATAAATAAAGGACATTGAGCCTATAATTCATGATCTTAGAGAAGCTAAATAAGAAGGAGAATCCAAAGAAAAACATATAGGCATCCTCCTGAACATTAACCTTCATCAGGCGATGAAAGGAGACAGAGACAGAGACCCACATTGGAGCACCGGACTGAAATCTCAAGGTCCAAAGCAGAAGCAGAAGGAGAGAGAGCACGAGCAAGGAACTCAGGACCGCGAGGGGTGCACCCACACACTGAGACAATGGGGATGTTCTATCGGGAACTCACCAAGGCCAGCTGGCCTGGGTCTGAAAAAGCCTGGGTTAAAACTGGTCTCGCTGAACATAGTGGACAATGAGGACTACTGAGACCTCAAGAACAATGGCAATGGGTTTTGATCCTACTGCACCTATTGGCTTTGTGGGAGCCTAGGCAGTTTGGATGCTCACCTTACTAGACCTGGATGGAGGTGGGAGGTCCTTGGACTTCCCACAGGACAGGGAACCCTGTTTGCTCTTTGGGCTGAAGAGGGAGGGGAACTTGATTGGGGGAGGGGGAGGGAAAGGGGAGGCGGCAGTGGGGAAGAGACAGAAGTCTTTAATAAATAAATAAATAAAAATTAAAAAAAATAAAAGATGAGACGAATGACTTAAAAAAAAAAGAATACTGAGACCAATCTAGACAATGAAGGCCAGGCTTGTGAAATTTCAGAAGGAAGTTTAAATATTCTGTAGGGACATCCCTTGGCTCATGGTCCAGGGTTAAAGAGAAAAGCAGGCAGACCAAGTCATGTGAAGCAAGTCAGTAAGTATCATACCTCCATGGCTTCCACATCAACTCCTGCCTTCAGGTTCCTGCTCTATTTGAGTTTCTGTCCTGACTTCCTTTAATGATGAACAGTGATATGGAAGTGTAAGCCAAATAAAACCTTTCTTCCACAACTTGCTTTTGGTCATGATGTTTCATCACAATAATAGTAATACTAACTAAAACAATGAGGCAAAAAAAAATTCCATTTTGAAAATGTTTTCTTTCTCTCACACACACACTCACAGTCCCAAACTCACACCACATATACCCAAACATATGCATGTACACACACCTGATTTATGCTGAATTTTATTGCATGAGCATGTTATTTTTCTATTTATTTCTATTTTTTATTTATTTCTATTCTATTTATTATTCAACAATAGCTTACAGCTCTTATTTTATAGACTTTACATTACAATTCATACCTAAGTTCTTTAAGTTTTGATTTTATAAATTCTATGTTATATTTATTTTAACTGTCATGTTATTTTAATTGTCACAAATTAAGAGACAAGTATTATTGGGCTGGTCTTATTGCATTTGCAAAGAAGAAATGTACTTTGAATTCAAAGATGCAGTAAGTTCAAAACTAAAAAGAAAGATATTTACAGTAAAGAAAAGAATGTTGGGATGTTAGCAACAGACAAAACAATAAAAAGAAAATCTTTTCAACAAATGATGCTAGAACAAAAGAGGATGTGATGTTTTAACTAGAGCACGTCTGACTATGACTGGGTGTTTCCAGAAGACATAGATTAAGATGGAAGATTCTCTATTTGCCATCTTACAGACTGGAGTCTCAGGCTAATACACAGGAGACAGTGAGCAGAGTACCAGCATACCCCTCTCTGCTTTTTGACCAGAGATGCTCTGTGAGGAACCGCTTGACACTCCTGCTACCTTGCCTCCCTGATTGTGACTGACTGTCTCCCCTCAAACTGTGAACCAAGATAAGCCCTTCTTGTTTTCAGTCCCTTTTGTGAAGTATTTCCCCCGAAACATGATGAATAACCAATGAGCATCTTTTCAGGAAAATAAACCAAATGCAAATCTTTGCTTCTTGGTGGGCATACAAGTTTTCTAAAGGAAAACAATACAAAACAGAAGTTCCAACACTTTGGGGAAGGGGAGGAAAAAATTCCTTGCAGTATCAGAATAGATAAAATTATATAGGGAATAAAGTAATGGATAATAAATTTGATAAACTTCATCAAAATTAAAAGCTTCTGCTCTTTTGTATATCATTCTTTTAAAAATAAGAAATCCAACAGAAATGAAGAAATAATCACAGTCCATATACATGACAATGGTCTAGCATATTAAATACATGAGCTTTTCACCTCAGTAAAAAAGAAAATTCATTCAGCCTTGATACAAGGCTTTATTCCTAGTCTTATTGTAACTTGTTATGCTGTGTTCAGTTGATATTCCTGGGGAACTGACTCTTCTCTGAGTAGAAATGGAGGAGAAGTGAATCTGGGGTTGGGGAGGAGAGATGGGGGTTGAATTGGGAAGGGTGGAAACTGTGATCAGGTGTATTATATTTGGGAAGAGTTTTGTGGAAGAATACTTTAAAAATATTTTGGAAAGAAAGCAAACAAATTTAAAATGGGCAGAATAGCTAAACAGGTACTTAAAAAATGCTCAAATGACAGGCATGAAGAGATATGATCAATGACTAGAAAAATGAAAAGTTGAACTCCAGTGACTAAACACTGTTTACCCGTTAAGATGGATAAAATGGGGAAGACTAAATGACAAGTCTGGTCAAGATGGGGAACAGAGGAGATGCTCTTGACTTTTGCAGGAATGTCAAATAGCACACTACTTTAGAAAAATAGCAGTTTCATATAAAATTAAATGAACTCATGACTCAGAATTCCCAACCCAAGATATTTACTAATGAGAAATGAAATTTTTTATAACTAGACAGATAAGCACATTCAAAGAAGCCAATAAAGTGAAAAAAGGCAAATCTACCGTGAGTGAGCACAGAGAATACTGAAATGAAGTAGACCTTGGTTTTAGCACAAAGACAATGGACAATTAACTTTGATAAATGATTCTCAGCAGGAAAGGCCAGATACAAAACAATAAATAATCCATGGTCTATTTCTAACAAATTATAGGAAATGCAACTGTAATCTATGTTGATTGGTACTCGGGGTCAAGGGTCAAAGGAGTTGGCAGGAAAGAGGCATGAGAGAACATCTCAGGAAATGAAAGTGGTGGGAAATATGCATTGCTTGAATGTAAGGAGGTGTGTGCATTTAGGAAATCCCACCAAAATACAGTAAAGTCAATTTACACATACACACACTTATGTGTGTATACAAATATATGTATAAATTATAACTCCATAAAGTTAAAAATGACCATAGTAAGAGCGCTACATAGACATTCATTTCATTGCTCCTCTAGAAATTGAGAGTTACAATGCAATGGCTCCTCTTAGCCTTAGAAATGAGTAAGCAAAGCAGCTTCACCTAATTACCCCAGGTCTGTGCACACTAGAGGCTGTAGCTCTTGAGGAGAGCCTATTTCCACAGAAACACACATATTTTCATTATGCTGGAATCTGATGCTACCCTAAGGCCACTTTGGGCTTCTCTCACCAATGAATCAATAGGCAAAGATAGGGGTTACCTTGTCAGCCAACCAGATTGATGTTGACTTTGAAGGGGAAAATGAGACTGTTGCCATTGGCAATGAACCATACAGCATTGTAATAACGCATTTCCTATGATAAAGGGCAATATGGAATTAGAACAATCCATCCATGATTAGACTGTTAAAACTTATACGTTACTGGAATGAAATCTCAAGCTACCCACTGTGTGCTTTAGTATTTGCCGGGAATAAAAGGAACATGGGAGGAATACTGGAAGATTTCAAAGTAAACCTGTGACCATGTCACCAGTGATAACCACTATCTAACAACTCCCTCTTTATTTTTACATCAGCAATGTTGTGCATTTGGTAACTACTTCTTCCTCTTTTTTAATTTCCTATGTGATATTTTAATAGTAGCTAAATTAAGATCTCATTAATTATGCTAGGCTGCTGATAGAGGATATCATATCTCCAAACATATTACAACGACTGTGTCTTGTCTAGGCAGATGGCTGGTCAACTATGAGGAACAACAGAGGTATACCGGATGCCACAACAGCAGCAGGGGAATTGTGCTGGTGCAGCTACGTGTCTTCTTGGTCCTCCACTTGCCTCCTGCATGTATGAAAATAGAAGAGAAGTGGCGCTTCCTGACTTTGATGGCCACTGAAGCCATGGGCACACCGCTGTACACACACTTCCCTTGAACAGTGGGCTGATTGATTGAATCACACACAAGTCCTCAGATGCCCTCGATATTTGCCCTCACTGAGACTCACTTCAGATACATGTTTAGTACTTTATCAGAAGAGACTTGTTTCCCCCACAGGTCATGGGAAGTACTGAGGCTGGAAGTGGTGAAAGAGGGATGCAGGTTCCTTTTTCTTTTGTATAAATTAGCATTGCATTTACCATGTTTATGTAGTCAGTGGTATTTGCCTACACCTCAGTCTGTCGCTGCTGGGAAAGATGCAGTCAAGAAATGTAACTCAAACCAATGAAGAAAAAAACAAAAATGGTTTCTTCTCAAAAAATAATAGGAAGTTTTCTGCACTCTGAATAAAAGTTACATAATCATATGCGATTTTTTGTTTTGTTCTAGCCACTTGGATATCCTATAACACTTGCAAAATAATGTTTTATTTATTTATTTATTTATTATTTTATTCTGTGCACAGTAGGGAGGCACACTCATACTACAGTGTGCATATGGAGGTCAGAGAACAGCCTGTGGAGCTTAGTTTCCTCCCGCTACCATAAAGTTCCTGAAGCTTGAACTCAGGGCAACAGCCTTCACAGTCAGAACATCAGATACCTTTACTTACTGAACTAACTCTCTGGTGCCTGAATCTCTGTTGAAAAATTTGATTCCAGAAACATTTCCACTGCTTCATAGTTCACTGGTTGTACTTTTCAGCTAAATTATATATTTCCAACTTACACTGTGTAGTCACATCTGCTACCTGAAACATTCATTAAACAAGTTGAAAAAATAGATGAAGACTTAGACAAATGAGCATATGTATGAAAAGCAAACACATTGGCTAGCTATGTTTTCTAATAGATATCCTTATGTAAGTACTTATGCTAAATATCTATCTCCCCAATTCACTTTTTATTTGAAAGATATCTTACTCATTGGGGGGGTGGATCATCCTTCCTAATCTATGACATCTAAAATGTATTAAATGTATTATAAAATGCATAACAAAATTTTAATTGCTGATAGATATATTTAACACTCTGTCTTTCTTCCTGGGTCTTTCTATCATAAGCATATAATTATTTCAAATCAGCAACTATTCCCACGAATGTCAGTTCTAGTACTTAACTGTTGACTTAAGATTATACATTTATTTTTCATTCACAGAAATTTTGGAGTATTTTAGATAAGTGCCTTGGTTATCCATTCTATGAGCTAAAGAAACAGCTGGGGAAAGCTCTGGTTGTGTTAGCTAGGTCTGCTGCTCCGTTCAACTCCACTACTCCAGCTGTCTGCTCTCTGTGAAGATGCTCTCAGCTTTGCAAAATCACTGTTGCTTTAGGACATGAACTCTGCCATTTCTAATTCTACCAGTCCTGGTGTTACCAGTACCCCCTAGATGTCGCCATTTGTTTTTAAGGAGAACTCTGTTTTCTTTGCCCATTTCCTGTCCTTTCAAGGACCTTCCCTTTTAAACCTGCACCCAAGCCTGTGGGAGCCAATAAACTGGGAATTGAACAGGTGTCTTGAACTGAGTTGCTCTTTCTTGGCATCTAAAGCAGAGGGATCCATGGCTCTCCCATGTTCTATTTCTTTCCTTCCATCTGGTGAGTTCTGTAATGGGCCTAAACAAGTACCTGCTCAGTAATCTAATAACCCCTCTATCCACTTCTCAGCTCCATTTATGTTTTGATAAACTATTGGGATGTTTTACGGACTGAACCTTTGGGTCCCACTGCTTTGGCTGAAAGAAACTACAGTACCTTCTATCTCAAGGAGATGGTATATGGCAAGAGTTTGAGTGCCGCCAGTATTTAAAAGATTGAAGTTTGCAATAAGAAAGCACAAATTCTAAGAAATTATGTCGCTGTTGGAGTGGAGCTGCCATTTGCTGAAGTATAACACCTATTTCTTGTCAGGAAATTTTATTCAAGATGCTGAACTGCAAACCACGGCGAATGAGATATTGGCACCGAGGCTATAGAAAGAACAACAACAAAGAAAATCCTGATGGATTCCTTAATCATATAAGTCACCGGTGAACAATAAAACACTGTTAAGATTGCTTTAGAAATTAGGTCTTGACCTGACTTTTTGAAAAATAGCACAAAGTAAATTGAAAACATAAACGGATACGTGTGTTTGAGAGCGGTTGGAAGAACTGCCTCTCAGCATAATGAAGATGAAGGGTGTTTGTTTTATAAGAGACAAACATTAAAATTAATGACACCAACCCTAAAAAAGAATGAATTATTCAATTTTTGAAGTATATATCATATGTTACCTTCATTGGTATGTGTATGAAGGGTGTGACTCACTCAAAAACAATTTATGTAAAGCTGGGGGCACAGAGATAAAACAACAGGCATCTTGTCCAGAGGTGCCTGTCCACTCTGTCAATCAGAGGACACAGAGCTGCAGGGACATTACACACACAGCAGCGCTGTCCTCTCGGTTCCCACAGGCCTGCTTGTCTCTTCCCAGGAGTCTTGGCTGCTCTCCTGATTCCACATGCATCTTCCTTGCCTACTCCTGCCCTCCCCACTCTGGCCCTTTTCACCACTTGTCTGGCTACAGGTTTATGGGTGTTTTCATCTGGTACCAGCGACGGACTGCTGAGCTAGCACAGTGCATAAGCAGAGGTAACACTCGAAGATTTCTCATCTCAGTCCTTAAAATTCAGCACAGCTTACCACACGGCCAACTCTGCATTGATTGTCAATGTTTGACCACATTTGAGCCCACTGAAAACTCGAAAGTCTCAGAAGCTTAACTATAAACAATACCGGATCCCTTGGGTGTTTCCGTGATCCAGTGCAAAGGGCAGCATGGTGACTTCACCTTTTTTTTTTTTTTTACTTTTTTTTATTAAAGGTTTCTGTCTCTTCCCCACCTCCGCCTCCCCTTTCCTTCCCCCTCCCCCAATCAAGTCCCCCTCCCTCGTAAGCCCAAAGAGCAGTCAGGGTTCCCTGCCCTGTGGGAAGTCCAAGGACGACCCACCTCCATCCAGGTCTAGTAAGGTGATCATCCAAACTGCCTAGGTTCCCACAAAGTCAATAGGTGCAGTAGGATCAAAAACCCATTGCCATTGTTCTTGAGGTCTCAGTAGTCCTCATACTCTTGGGAATATACCCAAGAGTGGCCCTATCATACAACAAAAGTATATGCTCTACTATGTTCATAGCAGCATTGTTTGTAATAGCCAGAACCTGGAAACAACCTAGATGCCCTTCAATTGAAGAATGGATGAAGAAAGTATGGAATATATACATATTAGAGTACTGCTCAGCAGTAAAAAACAAGGACTTCTTGAAGTTTGCAGGCAAATGGATGGAAATAGAAAACACTATCCTGAGTGAGGTAAGCCAGACCCAACAAGAGGAACATGGGATGTACTCACTCATATTGGATTTCTAGCCATAAATAAAGGACATAGAGCCTATAACTCAGGTTCTTAGAGAAGCTAAATAAGAAGGAGAACCCAAAGAAAAACAAACAGGCATCCTCCTGAATTTACCTTTTATAGGAATTAGACTCGTGCGAAAAGCAACCATTAAAAATAGTATCGTTTCAGTCAACATATGCAACTGAGAAACAATCAATCACCCCACCCTCATAGTGGTAATTAAACATAAATGTTCAAGTGAGAAAAACATTCCTGAAATGATGTTAGCAGAAAAATTCACACAGTTTAAATCATCTGGATGCTTTTATGTACTGCAAAGTGCCATCAAAGTGATCTCAGGGCAGTGACTCTTTCCAGGTCTCTGCCGCTTAAAAATGGCCCAATTAAGACACCAAACCACCCTGAGCTATAGTGTCTGTACCTACTGAAATCAATATTATATCCTCTTTGTAAAGTGTAGAATACTGTAAAATGAAAATATAGTATCATATGAATATGTTTATAAGTAGCTTTAATTAAAATACTCTGCACTTTCTCTACATATATACATGTAACATAAGTACAGTATATAATATATGCATATATGTATCATATTGAAGCAACATTTCACATGCTAGACTTTCGCCACACAGCCACTACCTGTAACATGAAGCCATTGTGCCCATTTCTCTCTTCTCTCAGCTCCCAAATCCCTGTTTTTTTTTCCCTAAGGAAGTTGAGAGTCAGCCTGGTTCTCCACTTCCTACAAGAAAACAACGTAGGAAATCTGCACGTTCTTTAACGTGTCCAGCAAGGAATAAATGCTTTTCAAAGTCAGCCGCTGTTCCTTCCAGTCTGTTTACTCAGGTGGCAGTAACATGGACAGATCAGAGAGAGGTGTGATTTTTGTGGTAAAAATAGTCTTCCCTTGAAATGCAACTCCAGTCTTCCCTGTGTCTTTCCGGCTGCAGGCAGCTGTGCTGGCTGGGAGGGCTCTGGTCCTCAATTTGCACTTACTGCTGGATCCCTTTGATGGCACAGCTTTCACGCTAAAACTGGCATAATCAGGTAAAAACTCTCCTTATTTTCTGTGATAGTAAATGTGTCTATTTCACAGCCTGCCGTTAACTGGCGTCCTCTTTATCCACCTTAGGAAGCATCCTTTTCTCAATTCCTTGCACGTGTTAAAATAGTTTACTTACTTAACATGCTTCCAAGGATGCTTTAACATAATATTTTATTGGAATTTTGTTGCTGGTTCTGAGATAAGGATTCCAAACTTGTCATCCTCATGCCTCAGCCCCCCAAGGGTTGGGAGAATGTACCACCATATTCAGTTTATCTTAATATTATGGATGCATTTATAGTTTGAAAGTACTCCAGATACAAATAACTTGCAATTATAAAGTCACAATGATGAAAACTGGTTTGTTTTCAAGATGGTCCTGTGGCAGAATTGAAAGGCAAGGGAATTTGTGGAGACATGGGAAGGGAGAAAAAGCCTCTCCTGGGGTCTGCATGAAGCCTATCATTAGTAGGGAAGCAAGAACTCGGGCACAAGAAACAACATTTGCTGTAAAAGCTACTGACACAGAAGTGGCATTCCTTTTAAGTCCATTTATTTTGTTTTAAAGTCCGTGAACCAGGCTTACTGTCTGAACATATATGACCTTGGGTAGGGCATTCTCCATTCCTTCAGATCATCTGAGGATCTCAAAGGAAACTGTTAACTTTGTTTGCAGTAGGGAGCCTGCCTCTGAATCCCTGGAATCTAGAGATTTACCATCCTGCTAGGTACCCCTCTAAGTTGCTTGGTGGTCTCTCTGGGATCCTTAGCCAAACTTCAAAGATAATAGCTTCAAACTGTCTAAATCTTAGATAAGAATACTGTAAAGAGAAGTCCACACCCACGCTTTGAGCCATGTCTTACTTTTTTCTCTTAACCCTCATACTTAAGCCTGTATTAAAATGTGAGGCTATGTGATGATTCAGTGAATTGAAGTGTGCAGGTGTGGGCCTGACAATCTGGGTCTAATCCCAGGTCCCACAGCGTATTAGGGGAAAACCAAGACCCAGGTGTTGTCCTCTGATCTACTCTCTCTCTCTCTTTCTCTCTCTCTCTCTCTCTCTCTCTCTCTCTCTCTCTCTCACACACACACACACACACACACACACACACAGAGAGAGAGAGAGAAAGAGAGAGAGAGGCAGATAGATAGATAGATAGATAGATAGATAGATAGATAGATAGATAGATAGATAGATAGATTTAAACTTCATTTCTCGTTTATACTGACTAATCCTGAAAGTCCTGTCTTCAAGTTCAAGCCTGGTTTGGCCTGGATTGAGGTCCCCAGGGTGCTGAGGAGTTTGCCTCCTGCCTTTATTGCTCCCATCTCTGATAGTCTGACTAGGATAACAGATAATTGAATAATGTTAGCATTCCTCAGACACAACACAAAGCAGTCTAGTTCCCTGTTCTAAAATGCAGACCGAAATACAAGAAAATCCATGGATATCAAATGAGAGTTGGGAGTTGAGACTCTGTCTCTCCTTCTCTCTCCATCTCTCTCTCTGTCTCTGTGTGTGTCTCTGTGTTTGTGTCTGCTTCTCTCTCTCTCTCTCTCTCTGTATGTGTGTGTGTGTCCTTAACTGTCACGACTAAAATCCTTCCCTTTCTTGTTTTCCCTTTAAATTCTAAACCACAGCCTCCTGGATTTTTCCCCCCTGAGGTCTCTAAGAAAAGTCAGAACTACTAACTTCCTGATATGTCCTTGACACTAACCTTGAAACAGGCTGCAGTATCTTCATGTGAGAAACACAAAACAGAATTTCAAAAGTTAGAGCTGGAAGTGTAGGTAAGTACTAGAGCACTTGTCTGCATGTGAGAAGCCCTGAGTCTTGTTACCAGTGCTACAGAGAAAGGGAAAGCTAAATATCTTGCCTCGGGTCAAATAGGAAGAAGCAGAGCTTGCATTTGAAGGCTGGCCCATCTGAAACAAAAACTAACTTCATTCCACACATGGGGTTTCTCCAGGAAAGATCATGAAATGCTAGTTATTTTCATAAAGGAAGTCAAAGGTGGCAGATGAGTCTCAAGATGATGTATTGTTGACACTTACAAATGGAGAAAGGCTGCATTTAAAGAAACCCACAAAGAATATGGACACAGAAATAGCCTTGGGAATATCCGAGCCATAAGTGGAGCATCCCAATCCCTCCACCTGACTGCCTCATCTAGTGAAAGAGACACACTTGTAGAAGATGCTGAGGACAGCCAGGTCCTTGCACCCTGTTCTAAGAAGTTGAGATTTTTGCCCCATGGATGATGGGGAACATTTCAGATGCCTGAGAAGAGGGATGTGTTTCCAGAAAAGTGAGATGAAGAAGTCCTCAATCAATCAATTCCTGATGAGAGAGGAAAAAATCATTTCTCTGCAGGGACATGCCTCTTATAGTTTAGCCAATTCCACATGGTCAGTCCATAACATGTGCACATAATAAGTAACAACAAGCACTGCATTTGAAATGTGCATATAAGTAACAAGCACTGCATTTGATGTGTGCATACAAGCAACAACAAGCACTGCATTTGACATGCAAACATAAGCAACAACAAACACTGCATTTGGCATGCACATATAAGCAACCACAAACACTGCATTTGACATGCACACATAAGCAACAGTAAACATGGAGACACAGACACAAACACACTCACATGCAAACACATGTTCATAACTATAATTAGTAGAGATCAGAGTCTCAGACGGAATGGGAGGAGAAACTCAAGCACAGACATTCAAGCTGGAGGGAAGACATTCCCATACCACACTGCACTGAGAATGACAGCGCATTTTGTCTTGAGGCAGAGAGCTTTGGAAAGAGATGAAGAAGACTCAAGAGGTCAAGGGACAATCAAGCATGGCCTAGGAGGTTATTTCACCTGGGTTTCTCCTAATAATCTGTGCTTTGTGTAAAAGTCCTAGTCAATATTTAGCAGTATAAAAAAGAGAAAAAAATGATACTGTGATTTTAACAGGGAAGCAATTAAAGTTTGAGCAATATCATGGGAGAGAGCATCATTTTCACTCCAAACCCAGACTTGTATTGGAAATAAATACTATACTGGAGAGCAGGTAAAGTCAGAGAAAATGAAGTTCACAAATGTAGTTATCCAGGTAAATTGATACATTTTAAGTTGAATTTTAATTTTTGGAAAGAAAAAGGAACATACAGTGAAAAACTTGAAGGATATTTGATAATAT
Source organism: Neodon shergylaensis (assembly GCA_025134845.1). Classification (NCBI taxonomy): domain Eukaryota; kingdom Metazoa; phylum Chordata; class Mammalia; order Rodentia; family Cricetidae; genus Neodon; species Neodon shergylaensis. The sequence goes on from JABTXL010001400.1 coordinate 3,972,684, forward strand.
GTTCAAAAAGACAAAGAAGCCCTCCTTCCCAGTTGTTGGTTCTGGGCTAGTTCCATCACGGCCCTCAGCTGCCCACTCTTTCTTGCCAGTAAAGACAAAGTCCAAATAAAACCGAAACCCACAGACAAAGCAAATCCATACAATTTAGATAAAAGATGATAACATGCTACAAAATCAACAAGATGGAAGAGCAAAATAAAAATTTGGACTAGATAAAATATAGTAGAAACGATAATAAAACAGAAAAGATTAAGGAAGTTTAAGGTGCAAAAGCCAACTGAAAGAAAGAGGACACAAAGAAAGTAGATTCAGTAAGAGGACTCACAGAAAGACACAAAAACACAGCCTTCAGAGTTTGCCCTGGGGACAGTTTGGCCGGTCAGCTTGGAGCATTCACTCAGTCAGACTCCCTCCTATGGATCCTATGCTTCAGGTCACCATCCATCTTCAAGAATGAGAGGGCCCTGGCAAACACACAAGGGTGGGGAACCCTGATGCATATGTCCTTAGGAAGAATGCTGTGATTTCTAGTACCTGGGCTTCTTCAGATACTTGACAAAGTATGAACAGCCCAATGCCAGCCATAATTCTAACTATAAATTCACAAATTCTTTTCAACACTAATAAGGGGACTTCAGTTGAAAATGAGCAGAATAATTCTTAAACACGGGGGTGGGTGGGGGTGAAAGAGCCAAGAAAGACTCTGCCATGATAGTCGTCATCCTAAAATATTCTAGATTGCAATGGAGATTTAAACATGCACCGTTCATTTCTATCCTGTGTGTGAAACCATTGATATTGTAAAGAGACAGCTTGCAGATAAACCAGATGGAAGCCATCAGCAAGAACCAGTAGTAGAAAAGCCATTGTGACCTTGATAATTTGACTGTTGGAAAGAATTATACTTATGATGATAAATTCCATCAAGTCATTAATAAATCAGTGACAACATTTCTGTTAAGTTTCCAGTTCTGGGCTGAGGTGGGTGCTCCTATTTGACTAAAGGAAAGCAAAGGTAGTGACAATTTGGTGGCCAGTTCTAAGTGCAATGGGAGATGTCAAAACCCAGCTTGAATGTCCATCCCCTGGCCTTGCCCTGACTCGGCCATTTGCTAAGTCTCTGCCAAAATACCACATGCTCCTTCATGTTCTTCATCTGCCAAGTGCACATTAGACAATTATCTTCTCAGTGTCCTCTCGGTCAACATGGCTCGACTACTTCAACTTCCATAATATTTTGTTCTGCTTTATTCTTACCTGTTTTATTATCTTATTTTGTCTGAATATTTAACTCCTGTCTCATCACATTTACTTTGTACCAGCGCACCACTATTAATCCAAATTTCATACATATTTGTTTTATAGGATATATGCAATGAGAAAAAATCCATGTAAAGTATTAATCCACAGATATCATGGTGCTTCAAATGCGGTAAATGTTTACCCTCATTATTGTTCTAATAGCAAGGGCTTGTTTGAAGTTTTGAAAAATATTATTCTTGGAATATCTGAAAACCACAGAGGAAATCTCCAAATGGGAAGCAAGGCCTGGATAGCAGCAATAAACGCAGGGCAGGTGGGAGGGGAATGGACATGGTGCAGCTTTGAGAGAAAATTCCTAATACCAACAGCTGACCTTTCTAAAGAAAGTTTTGACAAAATGTCAGTTAAAGATAAAGGGCACACAAGTAATAAGAGCTAGCATTTATTGCATGCGACGAGTCAGGCATGGTTCTAAGCTTTTTACATTTATTAGCTTATTGATCCCAGCAACCGTGTTTGAGGAACGGACTGCTACAAGTCAGTCTGCCCCTGGAAAATGCAGAGCATGCATCAAAGGTCATGTAGTTACTTCGTGGAGAAGCCAACATCCAAACACAAGCAAGGAGCTGACTGTCTTTCTAACCCTAAGACAATTCTCTTCTCCTGATGCAGAAACCTTGAGTTGTCTCTTCCTTCCCTGAAGAACACACTCATTGGTGCACAGTCTTTTTTTAAACCCCTCTTGGTTATGGGTCCATTAATCACACCCCTGTTTCCATGAGCTTCAATGTTATGCCACTTGCTTTGCTCTTCCTGGGCTGTGCAGGTGAGAACAAAGAGGCCCAAGGCTCTAGAGAGACAAAGACTAAGCCCAGCTTAATATTTTAGACAGGGGGTGGATAGGGCTGGCCACATCTGTAATCTTGCATCTGGGATGTTAAGGTAAAAAGGTGGAGAACTTGAGGGAAGCCTGGGTACACTGTGAGAATCTACTTAAAATATACACCAGAGTCTCTCTCTCTCTCTCTTTCTCTCTCTCTCTCTCTCTCTGTGTTTGTATTTGTGTGTGTCTCCCCTTCTCTCTCCCTTTTTTCCTCTATCTCTCTCCACAAAGGGACTGACTGTCTTTATTTCATCTTTATTAAAGTGAAGCCTATGTTTACTTTTTAAATGATTTGAAACAGACATATACATATATGAATGTATGCACAAATATGAAATATATTGCAGTAAAAGATTATTCTGAAATAAGTTTGTTTTTGCAAAAATAATTCAAAAACTAAATTCTGACTCATTAGCTACAGACTTCACCTGATAGTGAACTCTCATTTTAATTGGAATTTCTAATAATTCAACCCATCTGCAACCATAACACCCTGAAGACATCCAGTCTCTAATAATTATCTAATAATTCAGCCCATTTGCTTTTTGGTCATCTCCACCTCTCCTGCCATCTCATTACATAGGTATAAAAATATAAAATAATATCCTTTGGAACAAACACAAGGGAGAAAAATGGCCTCATGATTGAGAAAGACACCTTTGAGAAATGTAAGAAAAAACAGACAAGCAGTGATTTCACCAAGTGGTGTGGAATAAATGGTAACCACCTCACACAGAGAGTCTATAGCACAAAAATAGCAACAGAATATCGTAATCACCTGCCCTGTCCACTGATTTATGGAGCAGGGCTCCGGGGGTCCTGCACAACTGGAATCCCAAAGGCACAATGCAGCACTGCCTAATCAATTCATAGGGTGACCCTTCTGCATCAGTCAATGGAAGCAGCGGTCATTTGAAATTCACTGTGAAAGAGTAGCTTTTAAGGAAGCCCTTTAATCAAATGTAATTAGTCTAGAGGATGATGGAGGGTCCATTTAGCCATTTGTGTGCATTAATACATGGTCATCTTAATTGTGGCTGGCCTTGGAGCGTCTTATTTACCAAATCAAAGTTCACTTTAATCCCATGAAACTTTTTGTCCATACCTATCTGATCCCAACCCATTGCAATGATCAAGAGGGCCTTGGGATTTGTATTTCCACATTCTGCCCTATAGTTATACAGAAGCAAGACACAATACTCTCATTGACAACATGGATCCTTTCCTTCCTGGTTCCTTATTTTCGCTAGCAACACATTTGGAAACTAGAAAGAATGGCATTCATGAATCGCCTAGCTACAGCTAGCATTAATTTGAAATTTGGTCCTGCGGTTGAATTTTCTTTGAGTTTCTATGGCTTGGTAATATGTTGAGACTTTCTTTTCCTTGTTGTATTAGCTTTTGAGCCTTCCCTTACTTAGAGAAATGTACAAAGCCTCCTGGAGAGTTCAGATTTCTATAACAGGGAGAAAAGATGATAACTAGCAAATTTTACTGGGTTTGACCTACAAAGCTGGCAATTAAGACAAAAGCAAAGGGACCTAAGAAGATGGGGGGATAGCTTGTGACAAAATAACAGAGTAGAGTGAGAGTAGGAAACTGGGTATGTTCGTCCCTGTGGTACCTATTGAAAGTCACTTTGTAGTTGGGACAAGTTGTGGATGGGATGAGGTGGCTAGAAGGGGGCCATACTCAGAAGGACACATTCAGAACTTTTGCACCAGGATGGAGGCCCAGGTCCTCTTCCTCCTCCTCATGCTGCAGTCCTACCATGTTTAACCAAGCTCTGCAGAACCCAGCATCAGCAAGTCACCAAAAGTTTCAACTGTGCTGAGAAGAGGCCAGCGAGTTTTCTTCCTGGGTAAGGGACTACCAAGGATGGCAGTAAGCAGGCTAAGATGCCAGCGTTCCCCCTGAAATAAAAACAGAGGAGCCTGAGTTGTCTACCCCAGACAAGGTAAATAACTTGCATTTTCATAATTTCCTAATGATTCTGGGAAGCTAACTAGATGTCTTTTTGTTACTGTGAAAAGATTTTTTTTTAAATTTCCATTGAGCTTAGAAAAACAAACCCTAAAGAATTGCTTTATATCTGAAGTATTTTGAAATATATGTATATTCCTCATTTAAGCTTGAGACAACAGGATTATGACTTTAATTAACATAAGAAAGATGGCTCAGAGCTTTACAGCTTTTTGTCCTCAGGATCATATTGTACCCACGCATATTATTCTGAGAGCTGCAGAGAAAGGATTTTGACTGTGTTTGACGTACAGTAACAAACATTAGGTTGTCAAACATCTGGTCAAAGACGTATATGGATGCAAATGGAGAGAGTTAATGGCATCATTTGTTCAGCCTCAAACCCTTTGGGGAACAGACAATTCAGTTCTTCCAGCTCAGGCAAATTGGTGATCCACGTGAGAAAAGCACTTCCTTCACCCTGCCTGCAGTTCCATTCATCAGCTCCAATACATCTCTCCAGAGGATACCCAGAGGAGCACATGGAGCTGGCTTGCTAACTCTATGCTGCTTCCTGAAGGGTTTGGCTGACCATGGGTTGCCGTGTAACCATGGAGAGCTTCCTCTAGGGAAGCAAGCAAACTTACTTCTGGCTTGAAAACCAGAGAGTATGAATTTCTTTTGTTTTAATCTGCACATGTACACAATGTTATTTCTGTTCTATCAACAATGGATTATAGTACTAGGCTCATAAACCTCCTCTATAACTGACAGAGCTTTAGTGACTGAATTCAGGAAACCTGGTTTCCAGTATAAATACTTGGGTTCCTATCCCGTAAATGCACAATCACCTTCCTTGATTTCCTTCTTTCTCGTGTTATTTCATTTCGTAACCTTGGTAGATGTTAACTTTTATGCATTTTCGTTGACTGAATACAAGCCAAAGTGTGGCTCTGGGCATGTTCCTATCTTTTGAGATTCAATCCTCATATAAGTAAACAAGGATGAACTGGATCATTTCTAGGTTGCCTTTCAAGATTCAAAATATACCATTATCCATCACATATGGAGGTATGCAAGTGAGTGTAGTGCCCACAGAGGCCATAAGAGGGAGCTAGATCCCCTGGAGCTAGAGTGAAATGGGTGCTGGGAATTGAACTAAAATGGAACTCAGGTTCTCTGGAAGAACATTACTGGTTCTTAACCATTGAGCCATGCTCCAGGCCCAAAATTATACCCTTTTGATTAGTGGGAAAGCATATTTTATAATCTGCTAATAAACATTATACTTTAAAACTTGTGATAGACTAAATAATGCCCTTATCTTTGGAACCTGTGAATGCAGTCTTATATGGGAAAAGCGGTTTTGCCAAATATAACTCAACTGTGCCTTCAAAGAGTCTTGTTTGGTTTTTTGCTTTTTGTTTTGGTAACTTCAATTTTGATCTACATGCTCCTTCAAACTGAAATGGACACACTTTTTCCTCCTATGACTCTCTAAAAAAGACATCAGTTCTTTAATTTTGTATGTAACTATGAGAAACAAAATAGGATATAACATCAACAACCCCCCACACCAAATATACATACATATTAGTAACATATCCACTTAATGTTGCTCAAACATATCTCTCTGCCTTCATTTCCTTGTTCCAAGGTGTCCTTATTAATCTTCTGTAACATCGGTGCTATCAGATCCTATCTGGGCTGGAGGATAGCCTAGAAACTTTCAAACCTTGATATGCATAATATGCACATGAATCACCTGGGGATCTTGTTAAATTGCGAATTCTGATTCTGTAGGTCTGAAGCAGGACCCAAGATTCAACACTGTAATAAGCTCCCAAGTGAGGTAGAGACTCAGGTCTGCACCCACACCCGAAGTAGCAAGATGCCAGAGAACATTCTGGAAATGTCAGTCTGAGGTAGCATCAAATCAGCACTACCAACAACAAAGGAGTGTGGGATGCTCAAACTTCTGCCAACTTACTTTGAAATACTGTGTCTGGGTGTGGTGCTGCTGTTTGCACTTTACATTCCTGGCCCTTGACTTATCTGCTAAGGCCTTCCTGTATTCCTCAGCCAACATATCAAGCCTTGACCTTCTAAAGCTGGTGGCGAGGACACTAGCTGTACAGGAACTCTTTTTTTTTTTTTTTTTTTTTTTTGGTTTTTTTTTTTTTTTGGTTTTTCGAGACAGGGTTTCTCTGTGGCTTTGGAGCCTGTCCTGGAACTAGCTCTGTAGACCAGGCTGGTCTCGAACTCACAGAGATCCGCCTGCCTCTGCCTCCCGAGTGCTGGGATTAAAGGCGTGTGCCACCATCGCCCGGCCGTACAGGAACTCTTGTTCAGTGTTGTAGTGGCCCCCACTCTCCTGTTTCTCGCTCGTTCCCCTCTATACCCTGTTCACATGCTTCGCTAGGTTGCAAAGACTTGCTCAACATTTGGATAAAGAGTTTTCCTCTTGATGTGGGTTTGAATCTAAGCAAAAGACTCTCGTGGGTCTCATCTTTACCCCACCAACCTGCTTGCTGTTTATTGTAGATTTCTGCCCGTATCTCAGTGCATATGTCCATTACTTATGTTTAAAACCCTTCCTGTCCAGTCCCCCACTGATCTCAGTTTCTAGTCTGAATAACGACTCCGATTTCAGATATTTATGGAGCAAAGACAGCTACATCCTTTGCTTCCCATGAAGGTTCAAGCATTTCCTCCTCCAGCATCTGCCAAGTATTCTCCAGCCAAGCCGGATTTCACTGCCTGGCAGAGAAACGCTTGCTAGCTCTCTGCTGCCCTCTCATGGCATCTGTCGGCACAGTGTTCCCAACTGCCCTTGGCTGATCCTGATGGAACCTCTTTGGGGAGTCAGCAGATCAAACTATCACGGTCAGCTGGATGTCTTCCACCCCTTTTACTGTTTTTCTTCAAATAGAGAAGGCGAACAGCCCTAACAGAGTTTTGCTTCTAACCTTGAAATTCACAAAAGCGCAAAGGAGGGAAACTCTGGGGCATGTGTTAAAGATGAAAGAGAAGCCCATTTGGCTAACCAGCGCCTGCAGCCTAGCCTGGAGGATTTCAAGAGATCTTGTTCCCTGGGCCCACTCGAGTTCAGTGGAATAAAAAACGTCAGAGGGTGGTCCTAACTGCTTGTATTTCCGCAACATTACTGGTGATTCCGATGACTATGAAGCTTGCCTTTGCTGGACTGCAGCGCCTGAGGAAGCTGGTTATAATAGACAATATCAAATAACCCATTGAGTTTTGTAAAGAACTTCACAATCAGTTTTCAGGAACCATCCCCAGGAAAGCCCTGAGCAAAATGAGATCTTGCATGGTATCTAATGTTATGGATCAATTCTTCAAACTCAGGCTGTCCCTCTTCCCCTGCACTGTTCAGACTACCTCCGTTCTTAGCGTTAAGTCTTCATGCTGATGCACAGAGAACAAATGGCCCCAGTTAGGTGCTGCTCCCCCCCCCACCACCACGCATCCACTCAAGGAAGAAGTCCCCCTCAACTTCATGTTCTGCAAGGCCTACATTTCTCTCCTTCTCAGTCAGCTGTTTGGATGGAGCTGAGCCAGATGTTGGAAGATTGAGACAAGCAGAGCCAAGAGCTGTATGACTTATACAGCAGCATTTCTCAGTTGGCTCGTCCATACAGCCTTGTTCTCCAGTTGCCTTGTCTTGCTAATGCTGAATCTGCCCTATGCAGATTCCATGAGAACTCATGTCTCTCTCTTCCATTTTCATCTTTCTGATCCTATTCATCAACACATTAACGCTTACACACACACACACACACACACACACACACACACACACTGTTTGCTCCCAGTTCTTATGTACAAGTAGGTAGCACCCGGCTTACCATCATTTGCTTTGCTTCAATACAGTAGGTTGAGTTCTCCACTTCTCTGACCTAGGTTGTCTCTCATCTTTCTTGCATTGCTGTATGGCCCAGAAAAGGCCACAGATAATACTTTGCACACTTGTGTACAGTGGTTGTTCTGTAAATATTTCCCAGCTGTATTTCCTTGAAGTGGCTAGCCCAATCTTTGGAAATAAAATCCAGTTCTACAAGATATCCCCTGATTATCCTTTGATTCTGCTTCTCCCCCATCACACAGACACTTGCCCATCATCCCTTACTCCTCTGAAGTCAGACTCCTCTGAGCTTCTTGTTTCTTGCAACACCCAGGATCCTTTCAATTCTCTGCGTGACTTCACATCGCTTTTCCTCTCTCTTGTGTTTACTCTCCTCAGCCAGAAGATCGCCAGCAACTTTGAATTTGCATTCTTAATTAGGCATTGCCTAGGATTTTTACTCTGTTATTCTGAGTTCTTCTTGCAGTTAAGTTACCTAGGACTGTACAAACAGCTGTGTGCCTATGAATAAGAAAGACTATTTGGAAAAAAATTCTTAAGCCTTAATATTTTATATGAAGCAATGTCATTTTTTCCTTCTTCTTAGTGTGAAAAGGTTACCTATTATTTTAAATGTGAAAACAAGGCTCTCCTTGGGCAAACCTGCCTTACTCTAGACCCCTTCTAGCAACACACATTATTTAAAGTCAGGTAGATCCTTGCCCGCGATGCCCTTTCCAGAGGAAGTGGAAAACAGCACTCTATTTTGCTCAGTTCTGCTCCACAAGGCTTTCCCCTAGATCTTGCTTGTCATGGCCTTTCCCACTCCCATGTGGGATGTTCTTTCTGGGTGGGAATAAGTCTCATTCTGGTGAACGTTTACTGAATGCCCACTGTGCACAAGTGTGTAAGGTGTTATCCACAGCCTTTTCCAGATCACACAGAAATACAAGAAAGATGAGAAACATATCCTAAGTCAGGGCGTTGGAGAACTTTAGAGAAAAATGACAGTATGTTGAGTTCAACCTACTGGTACATAAAAACAGGGACCATGCAGAGAATGCTGCTGCAGAATAGGATGAGAAAGATCAGAGTTGAGGAGAGAGACGTGAGCTTTCATGGAATCTGGACATGGCACACACAGCATTAGCAAGCTGCCAACTGGTGAATGCAGGTGTCTCAGTTCCGCTGCCATCCAGTTAAGTATCCTTCCCACCTCGCTTCCCTGCATTTGGACTCTCTCCTACCCTCTCTTGCTGCCGTTTGACTGGAAACTGTTACAAGCCTTCTCCCCTTCCTTCTCTGGGCTGTACTCTATCTACTACTTCAAGTCCCAGGGTGCTGATGAGCATGGGGTGAGCCAGAGAATGATGTGGAGAGGAATATAATTTATCTCTATTGTTCAAATGAACGGAGAATGCGAAATGGGATAGACACAGTCATGTGAGCAGGTGAAAGATGGCTACAGGGAACTGAGAGAGGAAACTGTTCTACACATTTTTGACTACCAGCTTTATCAACAAGACTACATGTTACTAATGGTATTCCTCATGCCAAGTTATTTAGCTATTTATATTTACTGTTCATATTCACTAATTATGACTATTATTATTTCCAAGCTTGTAGGAATTTGAGACCTACTTGGCCCAAAGGAACCAACCTGGAGTCTGCCTGGAGCTGTCAGAGGTCCTGACCATGCATAGCAAATAAAGTGCGACCAAGTGGGGTTTCCTGAATGGCTAGAAACAGGCGCTGTCGGAGGTACTGATTGTGCCTAGCCAATGAGAGACGAGCATGAAATATCAACTGTCAATGGATCAGAAAAACGTCTGTGTGCTGGGAGGGCATATAAGTCTTCCCCCATCGTTAAATAAATGACTCCCGGTGTCTGTATTTGTTGACATTGTGCCTTTTCACCCCCTCCCCCGAGGAAGACCTCACCTGGCACCCTGGAAAGGAACTTCTAACAGATTTTGTGCTCGCCTGATCAGAGTCCTTTATTTCATTGTCTGTATTTTCGTGTTTTGCCCGGAACAGGTTCTAGTTGTTCCACTTTCCTCCCTTGCGGTGCTGCACAGCAACCTGTCATCTGTGAGCGTGCCACATTTGCCTCCTCAGTGAGAAGTTAGCTGCGCGACACATGCAACCCACAGGAGATGAGGGCCTGGAGGCTTGTACTGGCCGGGCCTGAGGTGTGAGAGCTGTGACTGGTGCGAGCTTCCTGCTTGACTGAGGTCTCAGGATGCTGTCTGATCCTCGGATGTAGGTGACACTCTGAGGTGTGGGCTGAGAGGTGGTGTAAAACTTACGGTGCCTGGCTCCCCTCATGTGTCCATCATAGGCATTTGCCCTGGTTCAAGACACAGCACACAGGCTGCTATGTGAAGGCTATGGGCCCCTCTCAGACCTCCACTGGGCTGTGTGCCTGTCGTCTGGGCCACCTGCTTCTTCTGGTGAGTGTGTTCTTCTAAGTGGTTCCAATAGGTCTGCGGCCCAGACCCTGCAGGCCTCATAATAGTGCATGAAGGGCGGCTTGGGGTCTACCTAGGGCTTCAGGAGCCTGTCCAGGAACGGCAGCATGTTTCTGGTAAAGCTGGGGGCCCAGGGACCATGGTCTGGGCCACACCAGGGGTCCAAGGCCTTTGCAGCTGTCCTGGATGGTTGCTGCTTCTGCGAGGCCACTGGGACTCCAGTGGGTGGTCCGAGCAGTGAGAGCCTGGGCCTGGTTGGCAGAGAGAGGATGCAGCTGGGTGCTCCAGTGTGTCCTAAGAGTTCCTGGTCCTCTTTGAATCATGACAACTGGTGGGTGGATGCAACAGCTGCCACAGTTTTATGCAGCTATTGTCAGTGTACGTCCTCAGCTACCTGGGGCTGATGTTCAGTTGGGTGCTGCTGGCACTTGGGCTTCCCCTTTGGTACTGCTGGAGCCTCATTCTCAAGGCCAGCCACCTGTGCTGTGCACTGGAGCTTTTGGAGGACAAGGAGCCAGCTGTGCACCAGGGGATAAATGCCTACAATCTACCTGCCTGGGTTCATTTTCCAGACACTGAAAGACTAGAATGGCTAAATAAAATGATAAAGCATATGCGGCCCTTTTATTTGCCAGTTTATAGAGAATATCTTTCGAGAAACCATAGAACTAGCTGTGCAGGAAGCAAATGTCCACCTTGACACCCTCAGCTTCACAAAAGCGAATGTGGATCAGCAGCCCCTTAGAGTCAATGCTGTTAATGTTTATATTTAAAATGTAAACAAAAGACAAATTATTCTGGACCTTCAGATTAGTTTTGCAGGAAATTGTGCGATTGATTTGGAGATCAAACAATATACAGTACCAAGCTAGAGCTAATGTTAAGTTTAAGAATAGCACACATGTTTGGGAGCCTCTTGGGTCAACCTTCAATGATGGACTATAGACCAAGAACAATTTGTAGAGCAAACCTGAATCAGAAAGATGAGTTGAAAGGCACAAGTAAAAGGTCTATTTTAACATTTTGAAAGAGACGTTTTATAGGATAAATTCATTTTAATTCAACCATTTTAATTTCTAAATGTTACAATGCCAGATTTTTACAGAGAAAAACATTAAATATTCAGTTGTTTAGAAATAGATATTTTTATCCTTAGACTGATTCCATAACTTAGCAATTTGAAAATATGTCAGGATAATATGAGAGTGTACCTATGCTGATAGAAAGCTCTTTTGGCTATACACCCAAGAGTTGGTTCATGCAGTAGGTCTATTTTTAGTTTGGTGAGGAACATCTATACTGGGTTCTATAGCAGGTGGACCAATTTACATTTCTACCAACAGTGAATAAGTATTCATCCCTTCACACACAGAGCCACTGTTACAGTGGTATCTGGTGTGGAAAGTCCTTCTGTATATGTGTTGCTTTTATTAGTTAATGAATAAAGAAGCTGCTTTCAGCCAATGGCTTAACAGAATACAGGCAGGGTGGAAAAGAAATGTAGAGAGAATAGGCAGAGTTAGGGAGGAGTCATGTAGCCACATGATGTCTTCTCCAGTGTTGAGTCCCTTGAGGACAGGCCTTCACACCCCCACTTGATCTGTTTTGCACTCTGTGGTTGGTTGTTCTGAAAACAGGAACAAAAACAGGAACAATCTGTTGTTCTTAGCGATGTTTATAAGGATGTTTACCCCAAGCCATGTGAGTTATGGTGATGAGCTTCCTACTTTTGCTGAGTTGGCCTCCCCTGCTGAGGGCTATGTATATTGTGTGTTAATCCTGATGTCTATCACTCAGAGAACTACAGTTGCCATGCTGGTGTGGCACTCCAGAGCCTGCCAAAACTTTGCCAGTAGGCCATGACCTCCTGGTGATGCACAGATTAATAGAGATGGGTTAGTTTAAGATATAAAAGCTAGCTAGAAATATGCTTAAGCTATTGGACAAACAGTATTGTAAATAATATAGTTTCTGAGTGATTATTTCAGGTCTAAGCAGTCAGGAACAAACAAGCAGCCTCCAACAACAGCTATCTTCATTTGTTCATTTGTTTTTAGAGACATGGTCACCCTAAATACTACAGCCTGTCCTCAAACTCATAGCAGCCTTTTTCCTTCAGCCTCCCAGGTCATGAGTTTTACTTTTGTTTTATTTTGTTTCTCTGTTTTTTTTTTTTCCGAAGCTGCTATGAGCAGGATTATTTTTCTAACAACTACTTTAATGAGTTCATTACTGGTGTGAAGAAAAGTTATTGGTATTTGTATGTTGATTTTGTGCCTTGTTATTATGCTAAAAGTACTTATCCGGTGTAGAGGTCTTCTATAGAGTATTGTCATTCAAGTATAGAATTGTGTCATTTTATGGCAGTGATAATTTTATTTCTTCTCTTCACATTTATTTCTTTTCTTGCCTTGTTGCTTTAACTAAGACTTCAAGTGCTCTTCAGGGGTATATAACATTTTTATAGTATGTCGTCATTGGCAAACCTCACACTTGAGAGTTTCAGCTGCTCAAAGCATTTTTCCACCATCTTATAATATTTTGATTAAGTTAATTTTTTTTTGGTAGTAGAGTTTGTGTGTTTCCCTATTTTGAGTTGTGCTGGTGAAGGGTCGCTAGATGTCTGAGTTATTGTGGGCATTGTTGGATTCCTTAGGTTGTGGTTTTCCTTCCATTACTTTCTGTAAGGCTGGATTTGTGGCTACATATTGTTTAAATTTGTTTTCATCCTGGAATATTTTGTTTTCTCCATTGATAGTGAATGAAAGCTTGGCTGGGTATAGTAGTCTGGGCTTGCATCCATGGTCTCTTAGTTTCTGCAGTACATCTATCCAGGACCATCTGCCTTTCATGGTTTCCATAGAGAGGTCAGGTGTAAGTCTGATAGGTTTACCTTTATAAGTTACTTGACCTTTTTCCTTTGCAGCTCTTAATATTCTTTCTTTATTCAGTATGTTTTGTGTTTTGATTATTATATGTTTTTATTCAGTCTATTTGGTGTTCTGTAAGCTTTTTGTACCTTCATAGGGATAAATTTCTTTAGGTTGGAAGTTTTCTTCCATGATTTTGTTGAATATATTTTCTGTGCCTTTGAGCTGGAATTCTTCTCCTTCTTCTATTATTCTTAGGTTTGGTCTTTCCTGGATGTATTGTGTTAAGAATTTGTTGGATTTAATGTTGTCTTTGATCAATGAATCTATTTCCTCTATAGTATCTTCTGTGCCTGAGATTCTTTCTTCTATCTCTTGTATTCTCTTGGTTATACTTGTCTCTCTAGTTTCTGTTCGCTTACCCACATTTTCCATATCCAGAATTCCCTTGGTTTATGTTTATTTTATTATTTTATTATCTCTTTTCCAGTCTTCAAGTCTTGAACTGTTTCCTTCAACTGTTTTATTGGTTTCTTTTTCTTGGTTTTCTTCAGTTTCTTTGAGGGATTTCTTAATTTTTTCCAATTTTTGTTTGTCTTTGCCATTTCTTTATTTCCTCTTTAAAGGTCTCCATCATTTTCATAAAGTTATGTTTAAAACATTTTCTTTTACTTCTTCTGGGTTAGGATGATCAAGTCTTCCTATTATGTAACTGCTGGATTCTGGTGTTACCATATTGCTTTTTAGGTTGTTTGAGGAATTCTTGCATTGGTGCCTACCCATCATTCTTCAAATGGGGCCAGCAGTGTCTTTGCATCTTGGTCCAATCCTTGCAGTGGCTGTCTGAGTATTTGGGATTTTTTTCTTGATCTGTTCTGTACTGTCAATGTCTGTCTCAGAAAGCCTCTGAGGTCTTTATGTGTCTGTTCTCTTGGTCTTCTTCCCTGGTTTGCTCTTTGTGTGCTTTCTCTTAATACCCCTCAGTGTAGTAGCAATCACTTGGTCCCTTCAGTATTATAGCAAGCTCTCAGTTCTTAGACAGGGTGTGGATAGTAGTTTGGGAAGTCCAGAGGATGGGTTTGGGTTTTGGGGGAGCCTATCTGCAGGAAACTCCCTGCTGGCTGGCTAGAAAAGCTGAGGAAGTTGGGGGGGTCCTGGGTTTTTGTCCCATTGGAGAGGTCCTAGAGAGTGGGGCATCCCTCTGTGTGGCTGTTCACTCTATACATTTCTGCTCTTGATCAAGCTATTGTGTTTGTGTAGTTCATTTTAAAATGTAATGTATAATTAAGAAATATAGGTTAATTGATAATCATATATAATAATCAAGTGTGCAGTCATGTTAGTTAGGTTTTCTAAATATATAGAGATATATTTCAGTAAGATAGGTATTCTTCAAATCTTTCCCAGACCTTCAGAATATGACATTTAAAATGTTTTAAGAGCTTAAGACTTTTCATGACAATTAGACACATCTGCTCCTGGCAGCACCAATTACTTCAAGAGGAAGATGGGCACCGAAGAGGCTCCTTATTGAGTTTGCCAGCCATTTGGCCAAGAAATTGGTCTTACTGCTTGAAGGTATGCTGTGTGAACTGTATATGCAGGACCCACAGAAAAAATGACTGCTGAGAAGTTGCCTAAAGAAGTGAGACAGTCCTTCGGGGATCCTGCTTCATGAAAAAGTCTGCCAGACATTCTGCAGGTCACAGAAGAAAGTAACTGAAAAACTGCCAATATAGGCAGAACTGTCTTGAAATATTCTGCTTTGTTGAAAAAGTCTGCCAGATACTAGGGGCCTGTAGGCTGAAGATGGATGCCCCAATGATACAGAACAACGCTGGGTGACTGTCCAAGCAGCAAGATGTCTCTGTCAATTCTAGTGCTTTGGAAGTTGCTTAAAATGCACTTCCTGCTTACTTAGGTAATATTATATCATTCTGGAGTTTTTGATGGAGTTGAAGAATAGATACAGTTTTCCTTAGTCATGATAAAAGATAAAATAGGTATAAATATTGTAACTGTAATTTTTGATTGATAACTGTTTTGTTATATGTAATCTTACTATGTTAAAGTTAAAAACCTTCTTTTTATTTAAACAGCGCAGGGAGGTGATGTGGGATTCCCCTATGTATGCTGTGAATACCATTGGTTAATAAAGAAACTGTCTTGGGGCTGTGGAAAGCAAAACAATAGAGCTAGGCAGGGAAAACTAAACTGAATGCTGGGAAAAGGAAGACAGAGTTGGGAGAAGCCATGGAGCCACTGCCAGAGATGATATGCTGGAACCTTGATAGTAGGCCATGAATTTTGTAGTAAAATAAGAATTAATGGAAATGGGTTAAATTAAGATGTAATAGCTAGCCAATAAGGAGTTAGAGCTAATAGGCTAAGTAGAGATTTAATTAATATAATTTCTGTGTGATTATTTTGGGAGTCTGGGCAGCTAGGAAATGAACAAATGGCCTCCTACTACATACAGTGGTTCTCAGGATAACTGTTTTCTGAGCTACTGGATGTGGTAGAAGACTAGAGGATTGTTGGCATAAAGATTTACAAGATTCTGCTTCCTATGACTAAAAGATTTGACTGTAAGATCTCTCTCAAAACTGGCTTTCCACCATAGCACCAGTGAACAATGCAGAAAGTGCAGTGTCTCTTCTACAGAATCTACTTTCTGTGCAGATGGTAGATATCACATCTTAAACTACATTTTTCAAAGTGCCAGACTGCACACCCATCGATGTTACTGGGGTTTTACGTTTCTCTTTTGCTTATAGCCCCACTGTGATGGCTCCTCTCCTGTCATTTTGTTTAACTTCCAGTCTTAGTGTTCACTTCTTTTGCAGATATGAAGTTCAATTTTCTGAATTTCTTCACATTTCTGTCTACTGTATACTATTGCTTTCCTGTGTCTTTTCATGCTGTCCACCTTTCCCCATAGCCAACCTCTATTTTGTGTGTTGTGTGTCTGACTACTGAGGAAGCAGTGAGAGTATCCAGTGTCTCTATAATGTGACAGCTTAGATTTCTCAAGCTTTGATATTTTAAGCACTAATGTCTCCATCATAAATATCATTAAGCAACCCCTACACACCTCACTGAACCAGGGTCTCTTGCTGAACCCAGAGTTTGCTAACTGCACCTCCTCTAACTAACCAGCTTGCCTTAGAGCCCCTCCTGAGGGCTGAGATTATAGACAGGCCACTATAATGGAATATCATAGCATTGCTTTTACATGAGCTCCAGATGTCCAAACTCCTGTCTTCATGATTATTCAGAGCACTTTGTCTATGAAGCCATCCCCATCCATTCTGATTCACAGAAACAATCTCCAATAAGAAGTTTTTTGGGGGGATTATATACTTACAGCAATTATATTTACATGGATATAAACATACAGACACATTGGCATTATATTTACATGTATATAAACATGCAGACACACACAATGGCCCATGTCAGACAGAAACTGGGACTCAGAAAAGAATTCCTATTCATACAGCAGATAAACTTTAAGGAAAGAAGAAAAAAATCAGTCCCAGTGGACTTGAAGGTTGGACTTCATTCTATGGTGACTTGTGGTTATGTCAGAGACTCTCTGTTAGTGTTCTAGTGACTTGGAGAAAGAAAACTTCCCTCTGCCCAGCACAAGGACCAGTTATTGTCAAACCTCAGCCTCCTTTTACTGTAAAGAGTCTACCTTGTGACCCTGCTCCCCTGTGTGCCCATTATGATCAGAAGTAAGCTCATCTTTTATCAATTGCTCTACATGTGGACTAGACATACTATGAAATAGTTTATTTCCCCTAATAATTGGACTTCTGATAGGGTTCTGCCCTCCCCCTAATCAGCTTGGCCCCATTCTTCCTTATCATAACACACCCATCAGAAACTGCTCCAGGAAGAATAGGAAAGAAGAGTGACAATAGCATCTCCTTTTCCGTCCTCTCCTAGAGTTTTCTTTTTGAGTGATCATCCTGGGAAGTAGATATTACAGGGCAATTTATCACTTATGTTATTATTGATTAGGTACCAGTGCCACCCAGCAATATCTCATGTATACACCTTGTATCCTGGCTACCTGGAGGTCCTCAAAAAGGAGTGGGATTCAGAATACCAGAAGTGGATTCTAGAATACCAGAAGAAGTAGAAAAAATGTTAATAGGGAAAAATTTCTACCCAGTATAGATGCTTTTTAGTTTTTTGAAACTTTGTTTTTGTTGAACGAGGTGTCTTAGTTTTCTTATTTAAACCAGGTGCATAGCAGCTATATATGTGCAATTAATCTTTTAATATATAATGAATTAATCGCATATATGGTGCTTTCAGTCATTTGAGACATAATTTGAGGTTATGTAAGGAATGTAAAAGAAGGAAACTGTGTTTCTGGCTCACAGGGAAAAAGATGGTTCTGTAGAGAAAACTGAGTATGTCTATGAAATGAAAATGCACAGTAGTTAAAGCTAAATGCAGTCTAAGTCATATAGAAAGGTAGTTTTCCAAGTGGGAGGGAGGTAGAAGTAGGTACTGTAAATATGGGAGTTAGGAATGTAAAGATTTAAGCGGATCTGAAAAGTGGTGGCTGACATTCAAACCATTGATGGCTGGGAAAATGGCTCTTGAATTGCCTAATAAAGCAAAATAGCAAAGAAATATGGAATGCTTTAAGGAGCATGGAGTAAATCCTTCAGATGGCAACAGGGTTTCCAAACCACCCTCTAAGTCAAGTTCTGGCCTGCGCCAAAGCAATCTACACAAGACTTCGTGTTACAAAACACTCAAATCCTAACAATATAAGTAAGTCCTTTAATTTCATCATTTGTCTTGTACACCATTTAAATTTTTTTAATGTAGTCTCTATGCAAGTATTTCTAGACATCCTCCAGGCAGCTGCCTAGCTTGGTTTGGCTCTGTGCAAAACATGTTTTGGAATCTGCAGCTAATGAGTGACTGGAGAGCAAATGTGAACAGTGATTGAATAGTAGTCACATACGGTCTCAGTTGATCATGCTTCAGGGACCCACAGTGTTGTTTTGAGATCCCTCAGCTTCTCCCTGATAAATTAGTTACACTATTTATAATATGCCAATAGTCTAATTATAAGAATGTTTATCCCTTGTGTGCGGAAGGTATGTGCACTGATGTAGGAATTGGAGCAGGCCTCTGTGCCGCTGTTAACTCCCTGTGCAACCTTGAACAGTCACATCCTCTCCCTGAGTTAAATTGCCTCATCTACAAAAAAATAAATAAACAAATAAAAGAAAGGTTGTGAGTATTCTCAAAATGACTGGGAATCAATTTGGGAAAATATACATAAAACTGTAAACTCTAAGGCTCAGTGATGACACTGTGCCTAAGATAGAAATGATTCTATCATTTTCATCCTAATTTGTTAAATTATGGATGATGTTACAGAAATTTACCATTGACATCTTGCATCATCAAACTCTAGAGACACAACCCTCAAGATTATCTGGTTAGAGTTGTAATGGCAATGCTTACTGCTTGACCAGCACTATGAGAAAGGGTTCTAATGAACCATATAATCAGCACTCTAACTTATTGAGGTGGGAACCATTGCCATCCCTACACAGTTGATGGAATGGACAGAAGATTAGGCACCTTGTTTAATAAGAATCAGATCTGGGATTCCAACCCACCAAGTTTGACACTCTATAACCCATAATTTAAGCAATATACTTCTCTGAATAAAAAGATACACCCAAATCTCACAATTTTCATGAAGATCTATGGGTCACAAACGTAAAACTCTCACTTTGCAATGAGTAACAGTTCGCATTTATTGTTCTTCAGAATTCATAATTCAGTTGTACTGATATTGCAGCTATTCTTCAAGAAGCATCCATGCAATTCCTGAATGGAACTTCTTACTCCTCACTTTCACTCTGCCTTTTTCCATGATGAATACCATAAACATCTAAATTTGGAAGTGTTATTGCTGAGGCCCAATGTGCTCCACTCTCCTCCAGCCCAGTGACTTCCCTCTGTTTCTCATCCTGATAACTTCAACAGAGGACAGGGTGCATGTTCAGAACACCATCTTGAAATTGACATAGGACTGTCTGTAACCATAAGGAAGATCACTGATGAAACAGGCCTTATGGTACAACTCTAAAGAGTTGTTCACAGAATCATTCTGTAGAGTTGTGTCAAGCAAGCAAACACTCTTTAGCACTTTAATCAACTTTTTTGTCCTTCCTTCCTTCCTTCCTTCCTTCTTCAAACAAAACCTTAGAGGGTAGATCCCTAGACTACCACAGCAGGCCAAGGTGCCCTGGGGTACACATACAGCTTGGGAAAAGCCTATGGAGATTGATGTGGGAGTGTCATATATCAATCTGTTGATTTCATTGGTTAAGTAATAAAGGAACTGCTTGGCCCTCATAGGTTAAAACATAGGTGGGAGGAATAAACAGAATAGCATACTGGGAGGAAGAGGAAGTGAGCTCAGACTCGACAGCTCTGCCCTCTAGAGCAGAGAAGCCATGCTCCAGTCTCCCGGACAGACGTGAGCCATGAAGCTCCAATCCAAGATGGACGTAGGCTAGAATCTTCCCGGTAAGCGCACCTTGGGGTGCTTACACACACTATTAGAAATGGGCTAGTCCAGGTGCGAGAATTAGCCTAGAAGAGGCTAGATAGAAATGGGCCAAGCAGCATTTAAATGAATACAGTTTGTGTGTTGTTATTTCGGGCATAAGCTAGCCGAGCAGGCGGCCAGGGTGTTTGGGGACGGAGCCCCGGCCGCCCCCTATTTCAACAGGAGATCACAGGAAAAGCAAGGATTTTGAAACAATAACTTCCCTTCTAATACCATTCTATAACTTTTGGATTATGTATAATTAATTATTAAATCATTTCTGTGGGATGAGAAAAGGACAGATTTCAACAACATAAAACACAACACCCATTTTCTGTTCCCACTGAAGCCACTACAGAAAAGTTTCAATGACCAACTGTGTCAGCCCCCTGCCTTGATGGCATTTCCCCAGATAGCATGAAAAATATGTCATCTATAAAACAGAATGACATTTATGTAAGTGTTCTTTCTCATTCTCATTCTTCCTTTATTAAAGTGTTTAAGTGTTCAAAGGAAAGGGTGTGTGATAGCTGGGCTTTAGCAAGAGGAATGTGGACAGGTGGGGAAGAAGTTCCTACCCCAGGAAGGATGGATAAGGTAGGGAACAACACACTGACATCATCCTAGAAATGGTAACACCTCCATTACCTCCTTCCATCCTCCTTGGAGAAGACTGCACAATCAGCTATGGCAAACATCTGGCAGGACTGCTATCACATTCTCTTGTTTTGATCAAAACTTTTAGTCTGCCTTTGAATTTGAACTTGCTTGCTTTCCTAGCTCCTCTCCATCTCCTCTGTCAATCAGCCTTGAGAACTATTAACCTGATTTTTCCTTCACTCATTGCTTGGTCTCCTGATATCCATTTACATACTGCCACTCACTGCTCCAGTCAGAACTGGTCATTGCTCTTGCCTCTTATTTATGCATCAGGGTATAAAAAAGTGATGTCTGGAAATACAGGATATTCAGGGATTCAGAACAGGCATTTGCTAAGTTACAGATAACAATATCGAAACAGCCTGAAAATACACAGTATGTGTTAAAACTGAACAAAGAGGCAGGAAGTTCAAAGTCACCCAGTGTCACTCAAGCTATTTTCTAAGAGTATAATGACAGCTAAGCCTTTCTCTAGTTGGCAAGCTCCCGATGCAATACAACCCCCCCCCCAAGGACTAGAATTTGGTTTCCCAAGATTCAGGGGACAGGAAACTATCTACCAATAGAGGTATATGTATGCTATCCCTTTATCATGTGATATGCAGAGGATACACACATGGGAGAAGAAGTGTAGTATACTCTAGGACCTGTAGAAAGACAAGATGCCAGTGTTTCTCTGCAGCTGACATTTCAGTGACACAGCTGAGAACTTAACCTAAACATACAACTCCCTACCTTCCTGTCTTGGCCCATGATTGCATCATTACCCTTTAGGGAGTGACCTTCCTCGGTGGAAGTTTTAGTTTTTAAAGCTCCCTAAGGTTTCAGTTTGAAAAGTCATCCTGGACTTTAGACTGACTTTCTAGTGGAGGAAGCTTAAAGATTGTTCATTTGGGAGAACAAAGGAGAGGGTTTGGGAATCCCAAGGCTTCAATTGCCAGCTGTCTTACATTTTTTGCACACATTTTATTCCTCTCCTCCCCAGCAAGATTAAGATGAGTGAAATAATTTCTTTCTTTTTAGTTATCATTGAAATGTTCACATTTTCCATTACTGTCAATTTCTTGAAACTTGTCTCATTAACATTTTTAGAAGAGTTTTTTTTTTAAGAGAAAGCTTTCACCAAGAAAAAAGATGTGCCTGATCTCTAAATGCAGGAGTCATCATGGGATGTCATTGACATCAATTTGTCCTCTCCCATCTTCACTTCTGCTTTCTTGGCTCCTCTTTGAATATTGTGGCACCTGGGAACCAAATCCAAGGTATTTTAATTTAAAAAGATAGAAAGAAGAAGCCTAGCTTATAAAGTATTCTAGAAGCAGCATATATGAAATATATGAAAAGATTGTGTGGCTCATACAGGTTTGATAATGAAGGAAGTAACACCCACCATGTCATGGTTTCCAAGTCTATAAGGATGATGTGGACCAAGTTGCATTAGTGAGCAAACCCAAGGATCCCCATTTCGCCTTCCACCAGCAGGCAAGAGCACTCAGTGATGAAGACCTAAACAGTACGTTATTTCTTAGAACCGGAAATTGTTCCCCATACATGCATAGATTAGGACCAAGGAGCAAATTAGTCCAGAGCAAGAACATGTTTCACATTTCCAGAAATTACCTCAGCTGATGGACTCATTTTCTTGTAAAACTTGGATATTGTGAGTGTAAGGTAGGATGTCCTTCTGCATATGTGTTGCTCTTACTGCTAATTAATAAGTGACTTTGGCCTATGGAAGGGTAGAAAATAGCCAGGCTAAAAGATATATACATATAGAGAGACAGTAGGTGGAGTCAGGGAGATGCTATGTAGGTAGCTGCTGAAGGAAAAGGACACACTGGAACCTTACTGGTAGGCCACAGCCTCATGGCAGTATACAGGTTAATAGAAATGGGTTAATATAAGATGTAAGAGTTAGTTAATAGGAATATACTTAAGCTATCAGTCAAACATTGTTGTAATTATTATAGTTTTGTGTGACTATTTGGGTCTGGGCAGTCAGAAAGCAAACTAGTAGCTTCCATTTACATTATGGTGCCCAGCATGGGGCAGGGGTCTACATAAGACCTTTTTAAAAAGCTTAAGAAAAAAAGAGGACTTCTAGACCCCCCAAAAATGGGTGTCAAACACAGCTTCTTTGTAGCTGCATTTTTTTTTCAGATAGGCTCTGTGTGTTGGTGGCAAACAGAGGTTCAATTTCATTAAGAGAGGGTTTCTTGACTCAGGGTTAATATCATAAACTGCATGATTACTTTAAGAGCTGGCTTCCTGGCTCATGCTGGTCCTGTTATGAAGCACTTAATTGTGTTCTGTGAGTAGTATGTTACAAATTGCTTAATGGAAATATGATCCACTGTGTCCCTGGAGCTGGGGTGGTTAGCATTGCTTGCAGAGGTAGTACAATGCCTCTGCCATGCTGGACTAGGTGGAGCCAACAGTCAGGGTCTTGTTGAATGGTCCTAGTCATGCCTACTTAGCATTTTAAAAATGCTTCTTGTCAGAAAAGGATTTCAAATACTTAACTGTAGTAGGAAACTGCTTGTTTGTTCACAGCTGCTCAGTCCCAAAATAATCACACAGAAACTGTATTATTTGCAATACTGGTTATCTGATATCTTAGGATATTTCTGGCTAACTCTTAAATCCTAAACTAACCCATCTCCATTAATCTGTGTATTGTCACAAGACTGTGGCTTACCAGGTAAAGTTCCAGCATCTGTCTCTGGCAGAGTTACATGACGTCTCACTAACTCCATCTTCTTTCTTCCAGCATTCAGTTTAGTTTTTCCTGCCTAGCTCTGTTCTTCCATGCTCTGCTGTAGGTTCAAAGCAGTTTCTTTATTAACCAATGGTATTCACAGCAGACAGAGGGCAATCTCACATCATACAATAGGACAGATTCAGACATAAAAGACCCCTAAATGAGAAACAATGTGTTCAAAAAATGTACCTAGTCTTGGGAGAGCGAAAAAACGAGTGTAGACAATTATTAAAAGAAATAGTTTTTAAAAATAAAACAAAGTCTTTAAAGAGGCAGTAAAAGTAATATAAAAGGGTACAGTCAGTCATAGATTAAAGGAGCAAAGTGAAATAAGCCACATAAAGATTGGATATACATCTTTGTCTGGATTATGTGTACTATTGTATTTTCTCTGTATTTTTTGACTGCAAAGAGACATTTGATTCTTGGGGTTGCTAACTTAAACCAACAGAAAGGTATCTTGACTTTAAAATTTGGGTCTATGGATATGTTACTTTAGAAAAGAGATTCTGCTTTTGGTTCCACAGAAGATGAGAACCTGTGGATTCCTTCCAGGCTAATGTGATTTTATGGAACAAGATCCCCAAAAAGATCTTCATAAAAACAGTTCATCCAACAAACAGCAAGAAGACATTTAGAGAAAACTACTCCCGAATTCCCAAAAAATTTGTTTATAAATTTTTATTTTCATTTAAAGGGGGATATGATATATAGAGGTAAATATGTATATTGGTATGGACTTTGGTCTATTATTACAAACTTAAGGTCAATTTGCTACACAGTGTATATGTATTTCTGCTCTTGTTTGTGGTATTGTGTGCAGCTCATACAGTTAAAATACAGATTAATAGAAAGTCATCTATAATAATCAAACTTTTAGTCTTGTTAGTTAGGTTCTGAGATATATAGAAAAATATTTAAGTTAGTTAGGTAATCTTCAATACTTCAAAGACCTACAGAATATTGTTGTAATAGGAGCGGCGGGGCTGTGTCCCCAGCACCCCGGCCGCCCGCACGGCTTATGCCCCGAAATAATTACATGGACACTGTATTCTTTTAAACACTGCTTGGCCCATTATATCTAGCCTCTTCTCGGCTAACTCTCGCACCTGGACTAGCCCATTTCTAATAAAGTGTGTAGCACGAGGTGCGCTTACCAAGAAGATTCTAGCCTACGTCCATCCAGGGCTGGAGATGGATTGTGTCTGCCTCAGAGAGCAGAGCTATCGCGTCTGCCCGGGAGAGGGGAGCATGGCATCTCTGAGCTCACTTCCTCCCAGCATTCTGTTCTGTTTACTCCACCCACCTATGTTCTAACCAATAAAATGGGCCAAGGCAGTTTCTTTATTAGCTAATGACCTTCCTCCATCATTTCCCCTTTTTCTGTTTAAACAAAAAAAGGGAAGGCTTTAACTTAACATAGCAAAATTGCGTATAAAAAAACAGTTATCAAGTAAAAAGTACAATATTTATATCTATTTTATCGTTATCATAACTAAGGAAAACTATAACTATCTATTTTTCAACTCCATCAAAGACTCCAGAAGGATATATTACTTAAGTAAATGAGAAGTAAGCAACTTACAAAACTCTAGAAATCACAGAGACATCTCGCTGCCTGGACAGTCACCCAAAGTTCCTCTGCACCATTGGAGCATCCATCTTCAGCCTACAGGCCCATAGTATCCAGCAGACATTTCCATGAAGCAGGAAATTTCAAAGGCAGTTCAGTCACTATCTGTTGTGTCCTACAGAATGTCTCGCAGACTCTTTCATGAATCAGGAACCCCGAAAGATCATCTCACCTTTAGGCAAGTTCAGCAGTCCTCTCTCTGCGGGTTCTCTATGTCTAGTTTATGTAATAGTCCAGGCAAGAGCAGTTTCTTGCCCAAATGGCTATCAAACTCCATAAGGATCCTCTTCGATGCCCATCTTCCTTTTGAAGTAGATTGGTGCTGCCAGGAGCAGAGTGTCTCATTGTCATGAAAAGCCCTAAGTTATTAAAACATTTAAAATGCCATATTCTATAATCTTTGAAAGATATGAAGAATGCCTATCTGAAATATATCCATGCATATCTAGAAAATCTAACTAACATGACCACAAACTTGACTATTATAGATGATTATCTATTAACAACCTATATACATTACATTTTTAAATGAACTACACAATCACAATACCTTAATCAAGATCAGAAACACATATACATATAACAAAATTGACCTTAAATTTAAATCACTAAAGCAAAATCCATATCAATGTAAATTATTCATACCTATATCATATCCCCCTTTAAATGTAAAAGAACATTTGTAAACAATATTTGAGAATGTGGGCGCAGTTTTTTCTCTCCAAACTGCTTCCTGCTGAATGGGGGCATCGTTAATTAGGTCTTTCATGGTATAACCTGTGTGCTAGTTTCATCTCAGTTGGCAATTGAGCGAAGCAATTTTCTGAAGATGTTTACAGCAACCCTTCAGGAGGGCATGGTCCATCATATCACATTGGGATGGAAGCAATCCACAGACTCTCACCCTCTGTGAAAACAAAATAAGAAACTCCTTTCCAAAGCATCATGTCCTTAGATCCAAATTTCAAAGTCAAGGTATTTTCAAAATATCTATGTTGGATTAGTTCAGCAGCATTTATAAACAAATATCTTTTAGCAGCTGTTGCTCCTTCCTCAGCATTCAAACAATTCAAAGAAAGCATAATAGCATACAGTATCAAGATTCTCTGTGTATTTTCCATCTTTGTACGGCTTTATTTTAACTCTATTTTGTTTATTTTTACTTTTATTTTATATTCTCTGTATATCTTTGTCCTGGAATAATTCTGTTAACCAGGCTGTTCTTGAACTCTTAGAGATCTGCCTGTCTCTGCCTCCCAGGCATTGGGATTAAAGGTGTATGCTACTACACCTTGAACTCACAGAGATCTGTTTGTCTCTGCCTTCTAGGCACTAGGATTAAAGGCATGTGCTACCACACCTTGAAGTCACAGAGGTCAATCTCCCTCTGCCTCCCAAGTGTTGTGATTAAAGGTGTGTAGTACCACACCCAACTACTCTCTTTCTTCCATTTTTTACTTTTAAGAACTTACTTTTAGCTTGCATATATTTTTAACACTGTAAATCATTTAGAAATTTTCTTTGTCTTTGAATCTCTTTTTACTGTATCTCTCTCTCTTTTTCTGACCACATGAGCCTTTAATTTACCAAGCAGGTAAGAAACTGCTCTTGCCTGGACTGCTTCATGGTATGCTGAATGAACTGGGCTTGTAAAACACACAGATAACTGCTAAACTTTCCAAAAGATGGAATGGTCCTTCAGGATTCCTGCTTCACAGTAGAAACTGCCAGACATTCTGCAGGACACAGAAGAAAGCAACTAATGAACTTTGCCATTACAATGCAGAACAGATCTTCAAATTTCCTGCTTCATGAAAAAAGTCTGCTGGATACTATTGGCCTGTAGGCTGAAGATGTTGGATGTCCCAACACTACAGATGAACTTTGGGTTACTGTCCAGATAGAGAGATATTTCTGTCAATTCTAGAGTTTTGGAAGTTGTTTACAATGCACTTCCTGTTAACTTAAGCAATATTATGTCATTCTGGAGTCTTTGAAGAGTTGAAGAAAGATAGTTAAAATTTTCCTTAGTTATGATAAAAGATAAATTACATGTGATACAAAAGACTAAATATGTGTGGTTCAATGAACATGGGATGTACTCACTCATAATTGGTTTCTAGCCATAAATAATGGTCACGGAGTATATATTTGGTGAACCTAAAGAAGCTAAATAAGAAGGCGAACTCAAGGAAAAACATATAATTATCCTCTTGGCTATGGGAAATAGACAAAATTGCCGGGTAGAAAATTTGGGATCTTGGGGGTGGGGTGGGATGGGATTATCGGGGGATGGGGAGAGAAAAGGGAGAAGGGGAGGATGAGGGAAACTTGGGGAAGCAGGTTGATTGGGATAAAGGGAGGTTGGATAGGGGAGCACGGAAGCACAATTCTTAGTTAAGGGAGCCACCTTAGGGTTGGCAAGAGTCTTGAACCTAGAGTGGCTCCCAGGAACCCAAGGCGAGGTTCCCAGTTAGTTCCTTGGGCAGCTGAGGATAGGGAACCTGAAATGACCCTATCCGATAGCAATGCTGACGAATATCTTGCATATCACCATAGAACCTTCATCTGGGGATGGATGGAGATAGTCACAGAGACCCACACTGGAGCACCGGACTGAGCTCCCAAGTTCCCATCGAGGAGTGGAAGGAGGGAGAACATGAGCAAGGAAGTCAGGACCACGAGGGGTGCACCCAACCACTGAGACAGTGTGGCTGATCTATTGGGAGCTCACCAAGGCCAGATGGAATGAGACGGAAGAAGCATGGGATAAAACCGGACTCTCTGACCATGGCGAACAATGGGGGCTGATGAGAAGCCAAGGACAATGGCCCTGGGTTTTGATCCTACTTCAAGTTCTGGCTTTGTGGGAGCCTAGCCAGTTTGGATGTTCACCTTCCTAGACATGGACGAAGGGGGGAGCACCTTGGACTTTCCACAGGGCAGGGAACCCTGACTGCTCCTTGGACTGGAGAGGAGTGGGGGGAGGGGGAGAAGGGTGGAAGGAGGGGTAGGGAAATGGGAGGCGGGGAGGCGGGGGAAACGTTTTTTTTTTCTCAATAAAAAATTAATTAAAAAAAAAGAAAAAAAAAACAAAAGACTAAATATTGTAAATGTAATTCTTGCTTGATACCTGTTTTGGTATATGTAATTTTACTATGTTAAAGCTAAAACATTACTTTATTTAGACAGAAATGGGAAGATGATGTGGGATGTCCTTCTGTATTTGTGTTGCTCTTATTGGTTAATGAATACAACCACTTTTGCCTACAGCAGGGCAGAATATAGCCAGGCTGGAAGAGATATATAGAGAAGAGTAGGCAGATTCAGGAAGACATCATGTAGCTGCTAAAGAAGAAGGACACCCTGAAACCTTACTGGTAGACTACAGCCTCGTGACAATACATAGATTAATAGAAATGGGTTAATTTAAGAGTTAGTTAATAGGAATACATTAAAACTATTAGCCAAACAGTGTTGCAATTTATATAATTCCTGTGTGATTATTTGGGTCTGGGCAGCCAGGAAATAAATGAGCAACCTCCATTTACATGAGTGGATAACTGTGGATCTCATAGGAAGCAGCTATCATAGACAGAAGACAGGTAGCCTCCCTTTCAAACTAAAGAAGCAGGCTGGGTCAATCTAGAGTTCTGAACTCTTCATCTTCATTTTCTACATGATATTTGCTGCCAATCCCACTGTATGCCACAGCAGGACATAGAAGACCAGCATTTCTATTGGCAATTTCTCTCTATTACAAGAAAGTGTAGCCGGGCAGTGGTGGCGCACGTCTTTAATCCCAGCACTCGGAAGGCAGAGGCAGGCGGGCGGATCTCTGTGAGTTCAAGGCCAGCCTGGTCTAGAAGAGCTAGTTCCAGGACGGGAACCAAAAGAAAAGCTACAGAGAAACCCTGTCTCGAAAAAAATCAAAAAAAAAAAAAAAAAGAAAGTGTAAAACCTAATGTCATTATTGCCCATAATCTGAAAAGAGCACCTTGGACCTCTGGCCTTAGGAATCAGTCATTTTACAAATACTTTATTCATGAATGTGAGCATTTCATGTTGCTTTGCCACGCACCGCGCCCCCATCTGTGCTCTATGCGCTAGAACCCAGTTCACGAGCTTCGGGTAAGGGGCTGGAGGTTGAGGAAACACACTCAGAGACAGACCGACACACAGACCTTCGAACACTGGTACCAAAAGCTCCCCTTTCATAGCACCTTGGAGGATTAAATACCCTGCAGTCAATGGCCAACAGGTGAAAATTCCATCCTCTGATCCTCTAGGCAAAGCACAGCTTTTAGTCACTTCAATTAGAAGACTCTAGACAGGGAAGAGCAGTTCAAGGCCAGGACTCAATTAGTCCCAACATTGCTTAGGTTTTTTCCGTTAATAACTGTGTTTTATTAATTCAGAAAATAACATATTATGCTTTCTATATTTTAGATGTGGTTCTCCAGTGCTGGGGTGCTAGTCATTAACAAACTTAAGCAAGCTTCTGCCTCTACAGAGCTTCCAGGCAAGGAAAGATTTAAGATAAATTATTAAGGTATAATAGTGCATATGCAGGTGATAAATATCACAGAGGAAATAAGTCCTGAAAGCAAAGTGAGGAGACAGGGTAGAAGAAAGGTTTGGCCACGTGATATGATCAGTGGTGGTCTATAATGATATCATATGCAGGAGAAGGCACCAACTCTGCAGCCACCTGCAGCCAGGATGACCTCAGTAGGATTCTTTGCAGAATCTTGTTCATAACACAATGCACAGAATGGGGGTAGGGAGAGAAGTAAAAGAATTATCAGGCAACTTTTGGTTTTTGTCAAGACCTTGATTTTTTATCTGAAGTACAAGAAAATCCTTGGAGGATTTTAAAGTGGGAGTAACAAGATCTAATTTAATATTTTTTAAAGACCTTTCTGACTCCAATATTGAGACTAAACTCCAGAGGACAGAGGTAAACCTGGAATCTTGTATTTTTCTGACAATTAAGATAAAATGTATTTTTGTAAAATAAATTATCACTGGAGGGCACAGGGTTATAACTATGTATTCTCTCTTCAAATGCTTCTCTGTGGCTCCCTAGAAGCAGATCCTTTTCCTAAGTCACCCCACAAGCTTACCAACCTTTGAAGCTGGATCAGTTTTAATCAGAATATTCTAGGTCTGGTGTTCATTGCTTTTGAAAATAAAAAAAAAAATGAAAAGAACCTGTGACCGCAAGGCCTTTTTTGTAAGCTTAATATACAAGGTTTTCCAAATGCCTAAAAAGATAATAATTTTGAGAATGCTAATTAATATCATAATGACCTTTGTAAAAGAAAATATCTTAAATTGCTCCCAGCATAGCGTAGAATTTCTGGTAAGTGTGGCAGCAACTATGCTTCTGCATAAAGGAAAGTGACAGGATACTTGAAAGACCTCTCTCATTTACAAAGAAAGAAATATCTCCAGCTCACACAGCTATGAAGTACCAGAGGTGGAATTTTGTTGAACTGAGCTAAAACCTCCTTTCTTGGCTGTCAGTGGAGTATTCTATATGAAGGGGATCTAGCCAGGTGGAACATGGCAAATATGACTCTGGAAGGTCCTGTCTTTCTCCTACATTCCCTCTACCTTTCTAAAAACTATTAGCTTTCATTCCTAAATCTAGCCACCAGGGTCTATTCCCTTATTTGGCCACTTCCTCCTCCAGAGGTTGAATACCAAGGTCCAATGAGCAAAGTATTAAAGTCTAGTAATAAAATTCTCCTTTGGTTGAGCTAAATAGCATACCCAATAAAAATTTAAAACTTTATCCTAAAATGAGGTTTCTCCTTTTACCTTTACAAATTGCTAACTTCCCTTCAGTCACACCTGTCTCCT
Organism: Neodon shergylaensis; assembly: GCA_025134845.1. NCBI lineage: Eukaryota > Metazoa > Chordata > Mammalia > Rodentia > Cricetidae > Neodon > Neodon shergylaensis. Next base: position 4,003,521 of record JABTXL010001400.1, read on the forward strand.
CTCTATCCAGAGGCAGCCCCTTGTCCTTCCAAATACTGTTTTCTCCTCTCATTTCTTTACTTCTTCTTCTCCCTCACCCTCTATCTCCTGTCTTTGTCTCTTATTCCCTGCTTGTTGTTTATATCTAAGTTGTCATATTACCAATAAAGACTCAGAAGTCAGATGTTGAAGTGAAAACCTTATAGATCAAAGTAATAGAGGAGGAATTACCAGCTGACCTTCCCTTTTTCTTAACCAGAGACCCAACAAGTTTATTTCTCCCCCACACATCCCCATATATCTCAGATCAAAAAGACCACTAAATTCCTCCATAGTCCTTTCTGTGTCTCTCTACCTATGTCCCTGGGTCATTCATGCTCTCTATGGCTAATTCTTGGTTGATTACTTGGCTCTATAATCCAAGGTTAATTTTATTAAACTGTTTCAGAGTTTCACAGTGCGATGAAGTATCTCACGACATTTCCTCTTTATGTCTAAATAAAAATGAAATTTTTTAACACAGTAAAGCTATAGACAATAAAAACAATTATCAGATGTCTAATTAAAAGGAAAGGTTTTTTAACTCTAACACAGTGGAACTAAACACCATCAGAACACTTATCAAGTAAGAATTACAATTACAATGCTCAGTCCATTTGTATTTGGCAAATTTAGAGAAAATACTCTATTATCTATCCTACTGTTGTAAATCCAAAGTTTTAGACCTAAACAATTTTCTATCATAACTTGTATTACCAACCAAAAAATATGGTTTTACACCTTAAAACATTTTATTAGATAAACAAGCTTTTATGTCTTTCAATCTTATACTCTTTACATCTCTTTTGTGAGTTTCTTTTCTGAATTTGGTAACAAGGAGAACTGTAACTATAACCATCAAGTCTTCTACCCCATCAGAGACCAAAGATGGATAGATAAACTATTACCTGAGTAAATAGGAAGTGCAGAACAAACAACTTCCAAAAACACAGAAAGGACAGAGACAGCTGGTTAACCTGGACGGTCACCCAAGGTTCTTCTGCAATGTTGGGTATTCAATCTTCTGCTTACAGGCATGGAATATCGGACAGACTTTTCTGTGAAGCAGGAATTTCGAAGGACTGCCTTAACTTTTCTTGAAAGATTCAGCAGTCACCTTCTTTTGTGTCCTGCATGCCCAGTTTGGACAGTGTAGTATCAGCAGTTGAGGCAAGGACAGTTTCTTGCCCAGTGATTCACTTTTACACAATGAAAACAAACTCTATATGGAGGTTCCTCAGTGCCCATCATGCTTTTTTGAAGTTAACTGGTGCTGCAAGGAGCAGATGTCTCACTGTCACAAAGAACTTATGCTATTAAAATATTTTAAATGCATACTCTATAGATTCTGAAATGTTTAAAAACCAGGTATCTATCTAAAACACATGAGGCTGAATAAAACTTATTTCTGTCTACACTCAAACTCTTACTACAAGTTTGATTGTTATCTTAATTATCCTAGACAGTTTGTAATAGTAGCCTTCAAGGAATAGAATTTTATTTTACAATTTTAAATGAGTTGCATAGGTAGAGAACCTTACAGTATGTTGTAACAAAAATAACCTCAAATTTTTATCAATATATAAATATCCATACCAATAAATTCAAATATTTGAGATTACTAGTTGTATTTCCGTCCAACAGTAGATTCCCTAATCTAATCATTTATCCTATCATTCCTATATTCCTCCTTTTTTTCTGTTCATCCCTTATCCCCATTTTTTTCAACACTATTTAGAATAGAAAGAAAAATAGAGGGAAAAAAGAATAGAAAGACATCCTGAGCTAACCTTTTATTTAGTTTCCTCCCTGACCATGACCAATAACAACTTACAACTGAACCTAGACAATGACAAACATCCATAACCCAACAAATAACCCCAAACCAACGTCAACTCTCAGGAATGTGGGTGTCATGTTCTTATAATTTCTCCCTATTGTCTGGCAGTGACAATATCTTTAGAGGACCCTGGGAAAATTGAGATAATGGTAAAATTCTGAGAGAGCTAGCTGTATCAATTGTTATCCAGTCTCTGTGTTATGAGAATGTACAAGGCTTATCTGAAGGCCTTATCTGAAGTAGTCTGTACGAGACTGGACCATCTTGGCTAACTGCTTTGAAGTTGTCTTGAGCACTTCGTAGTTTGAAGCTTATCTTCAGGTGGCAATTATCAGCTTAATGGTGTTATCACTGTCCAGGTGAATCTGTCAATGCAGGACTCCACCATCTTTTTAGAGACTTCAAGGTCACTGTCAAGAATGGTCAGGATTCACTGCAGAAAACTTAAATATCTGAAATGTCATATGCCGCAGATCACTGAGAGATTAGAGGATCACAATCTGTTAAATACATCCTGGGGTATACAAAATAGTTCCTAGTTACCTGCCTCAGATTCAGTCCTGAAAATGCATACCAGAAGCTAGATTAAGCTTATTTCTAGAACTAGTTAGTACTCTATATAACCCTTAATATTCTGACAGATAGTTTGTGTGCATATATATATAATCATAAATTATGAGATAATATTTATGCCTTAAGAAAAGTTGTAAAGAATCAAAATAAAACCAAAGGATTGTGAAATTAGTGACAATGAATAGTCCCTTAATTTTGGTTTTCTTCTGTGCCATATCAGATGGCTCTTCTGACATGAGACAGGTTTTGGATTTTCCTTTAACAAGCATACTTGGGTTTAAAAAAGGAAAGATCCAAAAAAAAAAAAGGAAGATGTTCTAACTCCAAAGACAGCTTTGATTTTTTATTGAATTGGTCCACACAAAAACCATTTGCCTTTTATGTTTGTGTAGAGCAGTAAAAACAAGAATTTAAGAAGATTTGTGAAATTCTACTCTGTTGGAGGTGTGCTATAACATTGGGTCAATTTATTTTTTTTCTTGGGACAATTTCTCTGGATAATTCAGTACTCTTCTTCAGATGTCTCAGCTGTCCAATGGTGTTTAGATTCCTTAGTCAGATGTTTTATTCTCCTGGAAAGACAAAATCAAAACCCTGTCCCAACCCTAACTTTGGAAATTTTCTTTCTTTCTCTGATTTTATCTTTGTTAAAGCACGGGATTATTGGCAAAAAAACAGTATCTTTTAATGATAAAAATTTTATATATACATATGTATATATGAAGTTTTTATTTGTATAAATAATTTATACATAATATAAATTATGTATATATACCTGCTCTGGCTTTAGTAAAAGGTAGTACAATTTCTGCTGGGTCTATTCCTGCTAATTGATGAAGTCTCAATTTTCCTTTCAGAATCAACTCAGATACCTTTTCTACATTGGTCTTTATTTTTTTCTTCTGTATGGTAAAAATATTGATTTTAGGATATTATCTTACCTCTGCATGATAATTCCTGTAGGAGAATGAGAAGAAGGTAGTGTGGCTAAAATACAACCATATTCTGGATCTCAGTGATCGACATGTGCTTCCTGTATTTTTTTCTACCAAAGCCAATTTTCTCCTAGCCTGAGCTGATAATCTTCTTAAATTGTTTAAGTCCTTAGCACCTCATAAAGTTTAAAATAAATTACTTAGCTCATGGGCTGTTAATCAATTGTGGGCCATAGCCAGTTAATATCTCCCTGCAATTTTTGAAAATCATTAAAAGTTTGTAATTTACCTCTCCTTCTGGATCTGATACTATTCTATTTACAACTGGAGTCAGTCTTTTCAAAAAAAAATACCACTGATGGCTTCTTTTGGGCCTTGTATAATCTTAGTAAATGATTCAGACCTATTCCCTGATCGAATCCTCAATTTTGCCCCACACATTCAAAGCTGCTAAACCACATAGGACCAAGATGTGTTAATCATATCCAAACTGTCTTTGCAAACCAGCATACTGGCCTTCACCAAGATGCTAATCTAAGGACTTATCAATACCTTTACCCTACTTCACTTTTCTATTTCCCTAGCTTCCTCTTTCCATCATGTTCTCCCTTGTAACTGAGGACCAGTTTCCATTATTTGCTATAGCTAAATCTTTCCAGTCTTGGGGAATACTTTTGTTTAGAGTTACCCATGAATTTAACATCTGATTCACATAGCCTGAATGCATGCCACATGAAATGACACTATTTGTATCTCATAGAATGTTATATTTCTGTAGTATTCCCTTTAACTGCTGAATAATCTTTGGGTACCTATCATCTACTGATCATTCTTGTATCGTTAACTAGATAAACTAAGGTTGGTTTCTAATAACTTTAGACCACCCCTTCTCGGTTTTATCATGCAGTGTGCAGTAGGTTCTGATCTAAATTCCTCTGTCTGTGTCTGAATATTGTTTCTTATTTCTTTAGTAGATATTTCTAAGACTTGTATATTTTCAATAGTAAGTTATTCTGAGGCTTGTACCTTATCAGTCAATTTTTCACATTTGACACAGTTATGAAACCTCTTTTGTAAGGATGAAATATGAATTAACAAACTGACAGTAATGATAAAAAACATTTGTCAGCCCCACCTAAGTCAGTTATCCCTTCATTAATGTTTTCCGTTTTCAAGCCATCTATAGTCGTAGTATACAGAGTTCTAGCTCCCTGCATTGTAAAATTTCCCATTCTTAACATGGGAAAGATTTTTTTTTTCTTTGTGCTTTCCGGGCGCTTTACAGTTTGCTGACTTTTCAGTCTGCCCATAACAGCAGCTGCTGCAATAACAGTGGTGGCAGTGGCAGCAGATGTAGAAGCCTGAGTGAACAGAGTATCCTGGGTATACTTGTAGAGGACTAGGGGCCGCAAAAGTCTGAGCATGTGCTGTAATATAAGCGGGTGTCGTGCAACAGGTACATACAGCGTCACCCTGGGGAGTGGTTGCACCTGCTGCCATGCCTTCCTCGTCATTAGTGAGTCCACATCCAGAACCATAATACAAAATGAACTTTTTCTTCCTTAAGTTGCTCTTAGTCCTCATGACAGAAAGTAACTAAAATACAGAACTCTGTTGACAGAGTTGTCTTAACTGTTGTGACTAGTGTTGTAATAAACAATGATGGGCAAATACTTAGCAATGGAGTATTGTTGGTGATTTTAGACTTGGGGACCTCCATACTGAATTGGCTAGACTGGTTTATATTAATACTATCAGTTTATAAATATTCTTTTTGTTTTGCACCCTGCATGCTTGCTGTTAGTTGTTTTCTCATTGACTACCATTCTGACGGAATGAGGTGGAAACGCAATGTGATTTCGATTTGTATGTCCTTGACGAGTAGTGAGGTTAAAACATTTTCATGTGTTTATAGGCAATTGTTGTTATTGGTGCAGAGAAATGCTATTGTGCTGGCTAGTTTTATGTCATCTTGACACAAACTGTAGTCATCTGTGAAGAGGGAACCTCAAGTGAGAAAATGTCCCAATAAGATAGGACTGCAGACAAGCCTGTAGTGCATATTTTTAATTAGTGATTGATAAGGGAGGGCCTAGTCCTTTGTGGGTTGGTCACACATAAGCTGGTGGTCCAGGGTTCTATAAAAAAGGAAGGTTGAGTAAGCCATAGGTTAAAAAAAATTAGCAAACAGCACCCCTCTGTGGCCTCTGCACCAGCTCCTGCCTCCAGGTTCCTGCCCTTCTTGAGTTCCTGTTTTGACTTCCCTCAGTGATGACCAGAGATATAGAATCATAACTCCAACAAACCCTTTCCTGCTCAAGTTGCTACTGTGTTTCACCACAGCTGCAGTCATCCTAACTAAGACAGCTATCATTTTTATGTTTATTTTGTATCCTGCCAATTTGTTGAAAAACCGTCAACTCTAGTAAGAGTTTTGGGAGTCTTTGGGGTATCTTACATAGAGAATCATATCATTTGCAAAGAAAGAGTACTTTGATTTCTTTTTCTATTTGTTTCTGTCCCATTTTCCTCTTCTCTTAAGGTTTCAAGCACTGTAAAAATGGAGAAATGCTGTGAGAACTTCTTCAGCCAATAGTCTTTAAGATACCAACACACTTGGGTGTGGTCTCTTTTATTATAAATGCAGCCATAAAGTTTGTAGTCTCTTTTTCTCAGCTGCAGAGGTTCCTGTTCCCTGGTCATGTAGAGGACTGTGATCTGTGAGTCTACCCCTAAATAAAGAGCTCTTTATTATACTCAATTCTGAGCTAGTGTGGGACTACTTTATAGCATCCATCTACAGAGTAAGTGGTCATCTTTGCCTTGTTGCTGATATCAGTGGGTATGCTTTGGTCTTTTCCCATACAATGTGACATTGATGAGGATATTTTATGTAAAGACTTTTTATTTACAATGAGGTATCTTCTTTTTATTCATAGTCTTCTCAGTGATTTATCATGAAAGCTTATTTGACATTGTCAAAAGCCTTTCCTTCTGCGACAAGCATTTGGTTTCTCTCTTTGAGTCCACATTTGTGATACATTATTTTAATTTGAATATATTGAAACAACCCTGTAACTCTTGAGTTAAGTCAATTTGATCATGGTTAATGAACTTTTTGATGTGTTCTTTGTTGTTGTTGTTTTGAGTAGATATTAGTATTACTGTAATTAAATTTTCTGAGATAAAATCTGTATACTGATGTATCTGACACAGTTGGGAAAATTGAGTGGTTCTCTCAATCACCCTATAACCTTCATCTGTCCTCAGAAAAACACCAAAGCTGAAAAATAGAACAATTCAAGGTGGAAACAGAAACTTAACACACTGAATACATTGCCCAAAGTGATTGTGGTACAATGAACAGTAGGTTCACCATGCATCCATCTTATCTGTAAAGCAGTCTGCTACTTATGTTCTTCCTTCCATCATTTCCTCCTCTCTCTCCTCTAACTATCCCTTCTCTTTTTTCCTCCTGTCCTTATTTCCCCCATGAAAGATTTAATGTTTGTCCAGGTTAATCAAGGTTGTTTCTCAACAACCCAAGACTGAGAACAGGAGGTAGTAATATCTGATTCAAGGCTGTCATCATTCCCTGGGAACTATGTAAAAGACTAACCTGAAGGTGGTGGCTGATCTCTTGTTTGAGTTTAGTGTGGAAACATTATATGACAAAATTTTTGTGGCTATGTTCATTGGGAAATTTAATCCATAATTTTTTTTATTGTCTTGTTTCTTGTTTAGACGCCAGGGTAAAACTTTGTAAAAATAGGTTGGTAGCTTTCATTTCTATTTTATGGAAAATTTTGAAAATGATTAATGTTTGTTTACTTTTAAAAGTCTGATGCAATTCAGCAGCTGAACTTCTTACAAAAGGGAGAATTTTCATTAGGATTTTAATCTTGTTGCTTGTTATAGATCTGTTTAAAGTACTGATCTCATCTTGACTTACTCACACATGCACACCTAGAATACATCCAATTTTACAGATTTTTCAATTTAATGGAATAGGTATGTTTTTATGATTACCAGAGTTTCATTGGTATATTTGTTCATCATGAATTTTGTAAGCTTAAATATTCTTTCTTTTAATAAGGTTGACAAAGAGTTTGTCAATTTTATTTAGTTTTCCAGGGAACCAGAATTTATTTTTTTTATTTCTTTATATTATTTTCTCTGTCTCCATTACATTAATTACTGTTTTTATTTTATGATTTCTTTTTATCTACCGATTTAGGATTTAGCTTGTTTGAGTTTTGTGGGTTTTTTTGCTGTGTTTTGTTTTAATTTACGCCCTTTTTAAATTTTAAACATGATCATTTTTTTAAAATTCATTGCTGGGATTTCATCTAGTTTATAATGTTGGAGAACATTATCATGGTATCAATATTTTCTGAAAGAATCAATCACAATGCTCTGAATTTTTGTGTTCTTTTTATTTTTACATTGATGATTGTGCAGTTGTGGTGAGGTCATTGATCATATTTTTTTCAATAGCCATTATTCTTTCAGGGGAAATTTTACAATATTGGAAAGAGGTTAGATTTAGTAGAGTGCTGGGAAGGTATTGAGGTCAATCAGGTTCAATGTCTCACACTCCCTGACTCTGCCACTCATGGATTCATTTAGGCTAATGAGCCAGTGATCCTAAGTGTTGCCTTCCTCCTACTTCCAGTCTACAGTGGCACACTGCTATGCCAGACTCTGTTACATGGGTGCTGAACTCAGGGCTTCCTGTTTACTTGGCAAGCATCTAACCAACTGAGCCATTTCTGCAGCCCTTGTCCCTCTGCTTTCTTATTCGGGTATTTTGTTGTTATTGTTGTTCACCTGGCTGTGAAATAAATACTGTTTCAGCTTTTCTCTAAGAATTTCAGTCGCTCCTGAAGGACTTCATTCTCTCTCTCCAGAGTATCTCCCATTTTAGGAGCACAGGTGACCACAAAATATTCACATCCCTGTAAATGCCATCTCTCATGAAAGAAGGCCTCATGCAAGCTGTGTCATGATGGCCACCTTCAGCCTGCCTTCCACTTCCTACATACCTCATCATAAATTTCAAGATAATTTGTCAGAATATCAATAAGAAACCCTTCAGGGTAGTCTGAAAAAGAATCAAATCATAGCAATTATTTCAAAGAACGGTGCTAGGCAACATGACGGTCCTCTTATTACCTGCTGAAAACTCATGTATCATCCTTCAGACTGACTCTCCCATTTAAAGACATGAAGAAGGCAAACCCAGGCAGGCAGCCGCTAATTTGAAACCAGTCAGTTCAGGGAAGCCAAGAATTCACAGCCACAGGATGGAACTCTCTCAGGGTCTACACCAGGACTCCTCTCATCAGGACTGTGCAGGGGGATTGCTTTCAAAGCTGCCAGTCATGTGGGAAATGGGGCAAAGAGAGGCACCTGACCAGAAAACTAACCTTGAGTCTCAGCGGACAGTTTTGGGGTGATGTTAGGTGGACCAAGCTGTTATAAAGAAAAGACTGTAAATATTAATGAAATAGGAACCTTGTCCTGCTCCCATACAGACCTGCCACCAAGAAAATAAAGCTTACACTAAGAAGGAGAAGTGTAGCTGTTCTATGAAAAAATATTAGGGTTTTTATTCTCTGAGACTTGCATCTATGCACACAAAGTCAATTGATTTTATACATAACAAAACAAACACTTCCCCTACCCCCCCAGTGGTACAAAAGAGTTTTGGAAATGAGAGTTTTCCTTTTCTGTTAAAGTGAAGCATGAAGAACTGAAGCAATGAACTCACCGATTTATTCCCAGGATGAATAAACTAAAGGAAATTAAGTAGGATTGATGTAGGGATACTGAGAAGCATCCCCACGCTCCAGAAGACAGTGTCAGTGTAAGGTATGGCCCACAAATGGAATGATTGTCTAAAATGCTGGTGTCAAGAGGGGAGTTAGGCATGGAGAGAAGAGGGGCAGAACAAGCGTCAAGAACCAGATACTCCAAAATTGTCAAGTTGACGCCTTTGGCCATCAACTCAGTAGTAAATCTCCCTGTGTTAGCCTCAGTTCTGTCATTGTGATCAAACACCCTAACAAGGACTAGAGAGATGTCTCAGTGGTTTAGAGCCCTGAATGTTCTTCCAAAAGACCCGGGTTCTATCCCTACCACCCACATGGCATCTCTCAATCATCTGTAATTCCAGTCCCAGAGAATCCAGTAACCTTTTCTGGTCTCCATGGATACCAGGCAACATGTGGTATGCATACAAACATGCAGGAGAAACATTCACATACATAAATAGATAAAACTACTTTCAAAAACCACCCTGAGCACAAACAACTTAAGGGAAATGGCTGATTACAGCTCAGAAGTAAGAATTACAGACCATCACAGCAGGAAGGGAAGGGTTGCAGGAGCTCAAAGCATTGACTACACCCCATCACAAGGCTTCCACAAAGCAGAAAACAGAGACCCATGGACTCAAGTCTCTGCTCAGCTCCCCTCCTTCCTCCATTTTTCTACAATCTAGGATCTCCTGTCCAGAAATAATCCTGCTCTCAACTGACAGTTGTGAACTGTCACAATGGACCTTCCCTTCAGCTTTCTTTAGGGGTGTAACCCTCTGGTGTGTCAACCATGTGCTATGTGTGACCCATGTGCATATGGGCAGCAAAAATTAGTGAGCTATTAAGTTAAAAGGGGGCATTTCTGGAAGAGTGTTGGAAGAATAAGAACTAGATAATGAGGAGTTAGGGGGATGGTGGTGGGTGAATACAACAAAAACCGAATTGTATGCATATACGAAATTCTCAAAGAATTGACACATCATATTTTTCAAATATGGGTCTTCCCACATCAAATGGTATAGTCAAGACATCCCCTAAGGGCATGTTCAAAAACCCATGTACCAGATGATTCTATATTCTGTAAATTAACACTACCATCAAAGCTTCTAGTACCATAATTATCTGTATAAGAAGGCAAAGGTAGAAAACAGCATTTTTGAATTACCACAAATGACTTTTAAGACAAACAGAGTACTTTTGCTTTTAAAGACAACTCTACTTTCAAATGGAAAGAAAATATAAGAAATTAACGGTAACACCAATAAACAAAGCACTGCCCCTCTTATATATTATTATGTAATAATATAATAATTATATAATATTATTATAAGATAATAAGAATAAATTAATATGACCCTTTTACCTTGACACATGCTTCAAGAAAGTTTATCGGAAACACAGTTTTTGATCCTTAATTCTATTTTTATTTATTTATGATGTGTCGATGTGGTGTGTGGCAGGGTGGGGAGTGGAGGGCACACACGTGTGATGGGAGATGTGAGTTGAGGCCAGAGAACAGCTTCTGGAGTCTGTTCTCTTCCTCTAGGGTCCCTGGGATCTAGAGCGGGTGGCTAAGCTAAACATTTATCTTCCTCTAGGGTCACCTTTATCTATGCAGCCATCTTGCCAGCAAAAAAGTCTTAAATAAGATAATTGACAAATCAGGGTGGTAACTTTCAAGACCTGACCCGGAAGGAACAGGTGGCTGCATTTCTTTGCTACTGAAATGTTTGTAGATTTTAAGCACAGTTATTTTGACATAAGATGAAATGGCTTTGAAAAGCTCACGACTGACTTAACTTCCAATTCCGACAGTGTGTAGGGTGCCCTAGCTCTTCCTATAATCACCCCCACCGAAGGGAATTAAGTGGCAAAATGTTCTACTTTATTTTTAATCTTCCAGATAACAAAACAAAGTCAGTCAGCAAGCAGGTTAGCCTCGGTTTCTATTGGCACCTGTCAAATCCTAGTGACCTTGAGATTCTGATTGGACAGCTGCCTGGGGCCATTCCACCAGGGAGAGAAAATAAAGCCCAAATCCACCTGAGGAAAATAGAATGGAAACCCCAGCATTAAATGGGAAGCCCAAAGGTGCATCCTCTCTCATCACAGTTTGTGAGTAAAAAGGAGACTGTCTCACTGTGCTGAGGTAGAGCGAAACCAGACAGCTGGTGAACAAATTTCCCTTGAGAATATGTAGCCACAGTTTTCACAGATATTTCTAGTTAGAAAATTCTCAAGCTGAGAAAACTAAGTTATTTAAGCTGTAGGTTGGGAATGTCCTAGTCAAGATCAGAAGCAAAGACAAATTCTCTCTGGGGACACTCAGCATCAAACTGGTCCTTACACAATTCTCACAAATGAAGCTTCGGGAAAAACACACCCAGAGTCTAATGTCACAACACATCCTGAGAATCGGCCAGCCAGAAACTAGAAACACCAAGCATCAGAAATCAGAGTCCCTCCCGCTGAAAAAGAAAGACTAGCAGGGAATGGCATAAGAGATAATGAACAATACATCTAAAAGTAAAGAAAGTTTGGAATCAAGAAGGAGGAACAAAGAATTATAAGAATAAAATTAGACCATCTGAATGTCGGTGACAGTTGCATGACTGGGGCACACTGTGGGACCCCTGACAGTGGCACCAGGATTCATTCCTACTGCTTGTACTGGCTTTTGGGGAAACTTTGGATGAATACCTTGCTCAGCATATAGTAGGGAAGCATTGAACTTTCCCCAAAGCAATGTGCCTTACCCTCTCTGAAGAGTGGATGGGGGGTAGGGAGGTAGGTGGAAGGGATGGGAGGAGCAAGGAGTGGGAGCTGGGATTGGTATGTAAAATGAAAAAAAAAAGATAATTTGCTTTCTTTTAAAAAATTAATTAAAAATAAATCAAACAAATAAACTGGGCATTTAGGTACACACCCTTAATCCCAGCACTGAGGAGGCAGAAACAGGTGGATCTCTGAGTTCAAGGCCAGCCTAGGCTACAGAGTTAGTTTCAAGACAGCCAGAGCCGTGAAGAGAAACTCTTATCTCAAAAAAAAAAAAAAAAAAAAACAACAAAAAAGAGTCAAACAAATAGCTGTGAAGGCATGAAGGGGCTGAAAATCTGGCTCAACAATTCTGTCTTGCCACCAATCTTGACTATCAGAGTTTGTTCACCAGAACCTACCAGACAGACAGACAGACAAAGAGAAAGAGAGAATACACTCCTGCAAGTTGTCTTCTGACCTCACCAATATTTACACTACACATGCACACACACACAAACACATGCATGTGTGCATGTGCGCACACATACATACACACACAAGAAAGAAAATGAGGTAATTTTTTAAAGTGTAAAATATTATTAGAAGTAAAATATAATCACTTAAAGAAAAACAATGTGCAGCTCCATCGATCAGATACAGATGATGAAAACAGTCAGCGAAATGGAGTTTTGAACTAACTGAGTCCTTTGGAATGAAATTTGAGGAAAGATCAAGAAATAATGAAGACAGAGTAAAAAGTGTTGACAATGTCACATTGAAGTTTCAGACAGAATTAAGAGAAAGTTGAAGGAGCAATAGTTTTAGAAGTGATTAAAAGTTTGCCGAAATTTTAAAAAACAGGTTCTAAGATTTGATGAACCCAAATAATAAAGAAATCCTCACGAAGGTTTAAGTCTTGGTGGTAGACAGCTAAAGTAACACCATGTGATTCCCTTCTGAAACAGAAGAAGCAGATGAATTGCTATAAAACCACTCCAAGGCAGATAGACAATATTCCCAGTTGATGAGTTATGAATATTTTATTAATGTTGTGAATGCATGATATGCATTTGTGGGTGCAGATGCTACAGCGCACACACAGCGGTCAGAGGACATCCTTCCAGAGTCAGTATTCTCCTCCCACATTTATGTGGGTTCTGTGGATTGACCTCAAGTTGTCTTGGGCAACGAAGGCCTTTACCCACTGAGCCATCTCTTCCTTTTTCTTAAAACATTATTCTACTGTTCCTTTTATATTTTTCATTTATAATTACTATGTGTATGCATAATATATGGGTATGAGTGCAATTAATTCACTAGATAATTTGCTGGTGAATGATATGCCCAGTTTTAAGCCAGTAGCTCTCCAGGGCACTGGTCCTAAATCAGCATAGCACACCAGAGGAGGGCTTAACTCTTCAGAGACATTTTCTTCTCCTCTATACTTCAAGCAAACATAGAGCATAGCTCAAAGGTGAGAAGTCCCTTGACATTCACTTAAATAACTAATACAGGAATGCACCTGTAATTTCTGGGTGCCCCCACCCCAAGTTCTGCTAGAAGCACCTGCATTCTTTTACTCTGAAGGAAGCAGAGCCAAAGAAGGGGTCACTTCCTGTTCAGTATCCGAAAGAACCTGAAGCTGTCCCGCCGGCAGCCCTTTGCCATGTGCTGTCGTGAACTCATCCATGTCTTTGTCCATGAGAGACTACCTATTCTCTGCCTGTTGTTTTGCATGTTTTGATACTGTGACCTGAGATACAGCCTCCTCAAAATGTTGTACACAGGTAAGTTACCTTCAACATTAGGGGGAGTAGAGGGAAAATATTTTGTATGGCCTTCCTAATTACTAAGTTTCTTTATAACACAGACTGTGACTTACGCTGACTTCATGCCTGGGTGGCTGCAGAGGGCAGGGTGTGCATCAGTCATAGGAGACTGGTGCACTGCTGTGGGATCAGGTACGATGACTGCATGGGGATCTGTTTTGCACACTGTCTACTCCACACCAAAGCACTCTTATAAATCAGAGAGGAATTTAGCAGGAAGGGGAAGAGATGATAGAAATTGTTCATGGAGAAGATACAATTGTCATTGGCAGTATCACTATCAAGTGTTTTCTTGATAAGTTTATGGAGTCTTTGGTATCCACTACCTCCTTTAGTGTGTAACCATCCTTGCAATAATTATCTTCTTTCTTCACAGATGGGACAAAATACTTTTTTTTTTTGCAAATAAGTACAACATTGTTCTTGTAGTGCTGTAATATTCCGACTCTTTATAATTTGGATTCTCTTAGTAGCACATATGAATTTGGCATTGGTGAATATATGCAGATCTTTTTATAGCAAGGGGACCTATGATATAATCAATCCATGCCAACAGAAAGTCCATAAAAATAGTTCTAAATAAAAAACAGAGATTTCGCATGTCCCTCCCTGCCTCCCTGTTACCATCTTCTACTCCCCCTTTCTTCCTTCATTTTTAATTTTTTGGGGGAGGGATGTTGGTGTGTTGTTCAGGATGTGCTTCCTATGACCTCCATCTCTCTGCTGTTTGAGAAAATGTGCTTCCTATGATCACTGTCTCTCTGTGATTTGAGAAGAGCTTGCACTCACAGATCTCACCTAGAAATGTTTACATTTTAATCACACATTATTTTCAGTCTTTGATTTTCCATTAGGCTTTTACTTAATCATGTCTTTTTGCCTCTAATCTGGGGCAGATGCTACTTAGATTGTCAAAACATATGGAACAGGTCATTAATATCGGTCCCTCTGCTCTAAGAATATTAGAACCAACTAGGCCACACTGAATACACAGGACTTGAACTGGCTCTCTCCTTTGCTTAGTTCCTTAAATCCTCTCCCCCTCTCTGTGTGCATGTGTGCCTGTGTGTGTGTGCATGTGTATGTGTGTGCATTTGGATGTGTGTGTGCATGTGTGTCTCTTTGTGTGTTTTCTCTGTGTGATTCTCAGTTCCCCTTATAGGCTTGTCAGAATATTTCATTCCATTTCTTACAGCACCCAGCACACCGTCTAAATAGTACAGAATCAAAAAATTAAGATGTTTGCAAAGAGGAGAACAAGGCCATATGTTTGTATTGGTATGCCTGTTTATGGTCATTTTAACATCCCTTTGTCTGACACACTCTGCCTTCAGAGTGTGGTGGTTTCCAGAAAATCTCAGCTACAATTGCCACTGATGTGCTCATGGATGTGGTGTTGTCTTTTTGCTTTCTCTAAGCCAACAGTTCTGAACCTGTACGTCTCAACCCCTTTCTCGGAAGTCATACAACAGATATCTTGCATATCAGATATTTACATTGCAATTCATAACAGTAGCAAAATTACAGTTATGAAGTAGCAGCAACAATAACTTTGAGGCTGGGGTAAACCACAACAAGAGGTTGTATTCAAGGGTTGCAGCCTGTATCTGGCGCCATAGGAACACTGATGACCCCTGGCTTACATATGCTCATTATTGCAGGCTACCACCCTACATATAGTTAATATCTCAAATAACCCCACAAATGATGATCTTTTGATGTATTTCCTCATACTTTTCTCCCAGAATTCTCGTGCTATTTTTGCTTTAATCCCCATAGCTCATGATATTCTTTTTTAATGTGTATTTTTACTTATTCTTTGGAAATTATGAGCTCCTCTTCCAATGTAGCCCAGGTAATCATGAAGCTACACTTCACTAATAATTCAATATCATATGTGAAGATATGGATCATATGCATTCTCCCCTAAAAATAACCATTACACTACTAACAAAGAGCATGCCCAGACTCCAGTTAGTGCTAGGAGTCACTTTTCCCTCAGAAGGCACACTTCCTTTCCTTGGCCCAAGACATAAGAAGTTAGGTTGACTCTGACTGACCTATCAAGAAATAATAACTTTCCTCATTTAAATTATGGGAATACATCTTGCCTGTCATTTCCCTCTCATTTTGTTTCTCAACTTGAGTAAAAATGGTACTATTGATTTCGATTTGTAGAAAATTCTTCTCAAGTGTTCGAAATCTAAGTCTTCATAAAGTGGAATGCATCTGATAATTGTTAGTGCTGTTTTGACAGATGTTCAATATGTAATAATGATCTACTGCTCTGAATAGTCCAGCCAAATCAACACTGCTTCCGACAGAATCCCAAGGCCAGTATGGGAACACTGCCAATATCTATTCCAAAGGATTTTTAACAATATAAATCTTCTAATGAGATTAAAAATGGGGGTGGATGAATCACCAGGCTATTTCCAATAACCAGGCAAGCAAGCATAGCACCACACAGCAAAAACACCAAACAAAAAACAAAAGCGGAACAAAAATATGGCCGGTATAATAGTCCCCAAGTTCAATATTTACCAGTTTGTGTACCATCTGAGCTATTTCCTTTCATCAGACATGCACAGGGCTCTTTTACTCTCAGGAGACATTATCGCCATGACAACTTTATCGGGCTAAACACTGAAATGCAGCTTTTGGAATGATCTCAATTTGGACAGGGATTAGAATGCTATTTATAACGCTAGTCTTTTATCCATATTCTTGCTTTGCCTGACAGAGATGAGAACATTTTTAAATGACTATTAAAATCACAATAAAAAATGTAAAAAAAAAACTTTACAAAGAGAAAGGAAATAAGCCATTAGGCTGAAAAATGGGCAATCAAAGGAGCCATTGCCCTCGGCAGCTGGAGAGCAGCAGGTGCTGCGGTGTGACGGGACCTTGCTTCCCATCATGCGTGCTCTACAATGATGCAGGCTGACAGCGAAGGGAATTAACGTGTCGGAGCAGGTACTTTCTGTCCATTAGATGATTCCCTGTGCGTCTTCACAGATGCAACCCGTGGCTTTTTGATGAAATGGCTTACAGTATACCACTCCAGAAGTCGTGTGGGCAAACACAGCTGTGACTGGCACTGCCTACCATACCTCGGTTAGCAGAATGTGAATGACCAAGTAAATATTTCTTTGCCCCACACTGGGATGTGTGATTTCAGTCTATGAATAAATTATGTAGCTACAGATGCTGTGAATACATTAAGATGACCAAGGGCCACAGGGTTGCAGTGTGGGGGATGGAAGGGACGACACTGATGAAGATGATTCTCGAGGCAACAAATTAGCTCTCTAACGAATGAATCTCAGAAAGATCATGGGAATATAGCCCTCCCTCTGCAACAGAAGGAAACCTGCCAAATTGTGACTCAGACACCTGAATCAATGGGCCAGCTTAGACAGCAGAGCATCCAGGCCAGCAAGCACTGTACTCTAGAGCTTTGTCACCTGTCAGCTGCTTCCCTTTCTGGCTCAGCTATGGCCTTTCTTTTCCTTTTCTTTTTGCTTTCATTTTGCTTCCTCTTCCTCGCCCTCTCCTCTTCCCCTTACCTTCCCCCTTTTTCTTTATCCTTCTCCGTCGTCTTTCTCCATCCTTCTCTTCCTCCACCCCTTCCTCCTTCTCCTTTCCCATGCCTTCTCTCCCTCCTTCTCCTATGTTGAGTTGCTTTACACGCACTTCTCTAATATTAACAAGACTGTTCTGGTTAGTTTTTGTCAACTTTATGCAAGCTAAGGTTGATTGTGAATAAGGAATTACCCCTATCAGATTGGCCTGTAGTCAAGTCTTTGGGGGTATTTTCTTGATTAATTGATTGATGTGTGTGGGCCTGGTGCACTGTCAGACACTAGTGCCATCTTTCAGCAGGTAGTTCATTGTTATACAAGAAAATAGGCTGAGCAAGACATGGCGAGCAAGTCATTAACAGTGTTCCCCAATCGTTTCTGCTTCCGTTCCCGACTCATGTTCCCACTCAGACTTCCATTCATATAGGGTTGTAAGCTATAAGATGAAATAAACTCTTTACTCTCCAATTTGCTTGTTGGTCTTTGTCTTTATCACAGCAAAGAAGCAAACTAGAAGGTTGTGAAATATCAAATTAGCTTCAAATAAAAGGAGAGTTTAAAATTATATTTGTGGGGCTGGAGAGATGGATCAGCGGTTAAGACATGGTTCAGTCTAGCCCTGCAGTCAGTTTGAGTTCAGAGCCCAGCACCCATCTAGAGAAGCGTCTGGTTATTCCTCTTCCAGAGGATCTGGTGCCCTTTTCTGACCCTTGTGGCACCTGCACACAACCATAGCAACGCACACAAACACATACACATAACTAAAAAAAATTAAATCGTTTAAAAACATTTTCAAAGTTGCTAAGATATCTGCCCTTTCCAGATCTTTGCCTAATTAATCAGCCCGCTCACGCCATTACAATCACTAGCTTTAGCTGTGAAGACAACCAAGACATTGAATGACGAAATGGCTGAAGTGATTGTTTTTCCTTGCGTTTTTTTCCACCGAAGCTGAAAACCTGAGGCTAGTTATCTCACTCACCCTGTGTAAGCACTAGAGAATGGAAGCTTAAGATAAGTTGACATTTCTGTTAAAGCCTCGGAAATCAAGCCATGTTCACACATGCTAACAGGTTCAGGAGTTGATTCTAGCTGTCTCTATCCCCTGATCTGAGCAAAGGGCATGTTGTTCTGTCTCAAAATATCTTCATAATAGCTCTTATCAATTGCATTTATGAATAATAAATTATAAAGAGATGTGAAATATGAGAAAAGAGGTAAGTATATCTTGGTCACTGCTAAATCTTCAGTATTTAGTAAAATAGTAGTCCCAGCATAGAAGGTCAGTATATCTTTGGAGCAAAATGGGTTGAAGAGATGGCTCATAGACAAAGCACCTGCCATGGAAGTGTGGAAACCAGAGTTCAGATCTCTAGCATCCACATAAGAGACAAGCAGGCATGGAAGCTACCAGTAACACCATCACTAAGGTGGCACAGACAGGGGTTCCATCTATCAGGCTGTATAGAGTAAGAAAATTTTAGAGCTCTGGGTTCATCAAGAGAAAGAGACCCTGCTTCTGTAAATAAAGTGGAAAGCAATCAAGGAAACTACCTGATACTGACCTCTAGCCTACACACACACACACACACACACTCACACACCCCACATACATGTCTACAGATGCAAAACAAATATGTGGGGCAAATAATGCTAGACAGAAGATGAAATATAAAGGAAAGAGGGAAGAGGACCAAGAGAAAGACCTAAAGTGTGGGAAATAGCCTTCAGCACCTCTTTGTACATTGTTGTCTTCTTTAGAATTGTGAACTGAAGTTTCAAAAGAAAACAAACAAAAAACAAAAGTCCATATATATATATTTGGTTTTTTGAGACAGGGTTTCTCTGTAGTTTTTGGTGCCTGTCCTGGAACTAGCTCTTGTTGACCAGACTGGCCTCGAAGTCACAGAGATCCGCCTGCCTCTGCCTCCTGAGTGCTGGGATTAAAGGCGTGCGCCACCACCACCCGGCCCAAAAGTCCCTATATTAAAAATGATGCAAGGCTAGTTGTTTGATAAAAACTGTTAGCATGCAGCATTGGAAGTTGCAGGTCATCTTGGACTGTCCTTAATCCCTTAATAGCTATGCCTCAACTGTTTCTGTGTTTGATCTAATGTTCTTTCAACTATCAGGTAAAACCTTTGAAAAGTATCGACCAAGTTTTAGCTTCTGCCAAAGGAAATGGAAGCATGCCATCACATAATATCAGAAACACGTAGCAGAATGGTTCCTGCTTTGCTACAGTATGCCTACCTGATATTCCCACTAATATATTGTAAAATGTCTTGACTTAGGACTTTGTGTGTCTGGGTGTGCCTATAAAAATTCATGTGGCCACTTCTCTGACCAGTATTTTATTTTAAAAAATTGAATTGTTGGGGGAAGGGCTGCTTGTTCATCGCAGTCACCTTGCTAGCTTATACCTGAAATAATCACACAGAAACTGTATTCATTAAATCACTGCTTAGCCCATTAGTTCTAGCTTCTTATTGGCTAACTCTTACATCTTAGTTTAGCCCACCTCTGCATCACCATGAGGTCGTCGCCTACCAGCAAAGTTTCAGCACATCTGACTCCAGCGGCGGCCCTGTGGTAACTCCTAACTCCCCCTTCCTCCTCCCATGCTATAGGCCAAGCCATTTTTCTTTATTCATTAACCAATAAAATTAACACATATAGAGAAGGACCTCCCACACCACTGAGTCCCCATTCCCAGGCTATGTCCACTCATATTTTTAAAGAATGAATAGACTCATTCTTTTTGATATAAGAGTTAGTTTTTTAATGGTAGAATCTTCTGTAGAAGCCTCACATTTTCTGTGATGACTAAAAAATTCTGCACTGGGTACAACAGACAGAGGATTAGTATCTAGAATATACAGAAACTGAACAGCAAGAAAATAAAGACTATACTTAATAAATGGGGTACATGACTAAATAAAGAATTCTCTAAAGATGAAACACCACTGAATGAGGAAGAATTTTTAAATATTCAACATGCTTAGAAATCAGGAAAACTCAAATTAAAACTACATTGAGATATTATCCTACCCCAGTCAGAATGGCCAAGACTATAAGTCAGATGATTGCAGATGCTGTTGGGAATGTAGGAAAAGATTAACATTTATTTAGGGTTGATAAAAGTACAAGCTGACACAAGCACTATGAAAATAAATGGAGAGTTTTCCAAAAGCTGCAAATAGATTGGCCACAAGACCTACCTATACCATTCCTTGGAATGTATCCAAAAAGTTCTGCATGTTAATACAGAGATACTTGCTCACCCATGTCATTGCTGTTGCAGTTGTAATAGTCAGAAATGAAAAACAGCTTAGATGTCCATCAACTGATGAGTGAATAATGAAATTGCAGTGTGTTCACAATTGTTTAAAAAATGAAATTATGAAATTCACAGGTAGATACAATCATCCTGAGTGAGGTGCCCCAAATCCAGAAAGACAAACATCGCATATATTCTCTTACATGAAGATGTTAGCCTTTAAGTTTTAGATATATGTATTTCATTCAGAATATTCACAGAGGTTCAGTAGCTAGTAAGGAACAAGGAAGGAGGTGGAGACCTTCTAAGGAAAGGGAAATAGAACATTGTGTTATAAAGAGATAAATGGGGAAACTAGAACAGGAGGATTAAATGAAGAGGGTAATGGGAGGACTGAGTAAAGAAGGGAATGAAGGAAGAAATAACTAAAACTAAAGTCCTTTTGAAAAACATATGGAAGCTACATATGGAAGCCACTCCACAGCATCCGAACACACACACACATAAAACAAGAAAATTATATACACATATGTATATATATACCACATGCTGTGAGGATGCATATATATACATCCACTTAAGTCATATATATATAATTATATATGTGCATATATAAAATTTAAATGAAGTCACCATATAATGAGGAAATGCCAAGCTAGATATTATATGCTACCAAATAAACCCTCCAGTGAAAGGAATGGTTTATAGCTTTTTTAGTCATTGAACAAGGGGATCCCATAGACCTTATCAGACATTACAGTTATTGTTAACTCTAATGGTCACCAACCACAACTTGACAATAAGACCCAATTGCTGAAGATACAAACATGCTTATGTCATCTACCCTAAATAAAAATAAAAGAAAGAAGTGTGGTTAGAAGAGAGCCATTGGTGTGCACAATTAGAGGGAACACTTCATTAGAGTACAATAAATTTTAGCCTATCACCTAGAAAATTTAAAGTTTTCCATGATTGTCTTTTGGTTCTTAATCCAATATATATATATATATATATATATATATATATATATATATATATATATATATGAACCACCGTTCAGAATAAGAGACCTCTCACTTGGATCAGTTTGCTCTTTTATTCAAAGTCCTACTTAAATCAAATGGACATCCTGATTATGCAGAATTACATAAGATAATCATAGCATATCTCAAAGTGAAAATAAAATAACAAATATTACAGATTCTGTTAGAACAATAGTCTATTACTATTATTATTAGTGTGAGTAGGCTCACACTAATCTACCTATTAGCCCATCCAATTTTTAAAAAAAAGAGATCCCTGATCCTACATAATTCCACCCCAACCCTATATCACTTTTAATTAACCCCCTAATATATGTACTTACGTTGGCTATTGAATAATGTTGTTTTGACCAATGACTTAGCAGATTAAAGCCAAGTGGGATCAGAACAGAGATTTGTGGAGAGAGTAGGCAGAGTCAAAGAGATGTCATGTAGCTCTCAGAGGAGAAACACGCTAGAACAGAACCGTACCAGTAGGCCACAACCTTGTGGTGATTCACAGATTAATAGAAATAAGTTAATTTAAGATGTAACCAGTAGCTAAAAATATGCCTAAGCTACTGGTCAAACAGTGATGTAATTAATATAGTTTCTGTGTGGTTATTCATAGCCCAGTGGCCGGGAAATAAATGAGCAGCCTCTGTCTATAGCCATGTGGCTTGGTACCTTTTCTCAGTAAGGTATTCTCATCTTGTTTCCTCTGCATCTGGCTGGTGACTGCATCTCTACCTTTCCTCTTCCCAGAATTCTCCTAGTCTGGTTGCTGCACCTATACTTCCTGCCTTGCTACTGATCAATCAGCATTTTATTAAACCAATATAAGTGACAAATCTTTACAGTGAACATGAGCATTATCCCACAGTAACTAGGGGTTGGCTTTGAGGTCTTGTAGCCCAGAAACCCTGTTCAGTCTCTGCTTACTGAATTTAGATACAATATGACCATTCAACTTCCTGTTCCTGCCCTCATGTTTTCCTGCCTACTGCCATGCTTTCCTCAATATGATGAGCTATATCCTTCAGGAAATCTAAGTCAAAATAAACCCTTTCACCCCAAGTTGTTTTTGTTGAGATACATTATCAACACAAAAGTAACAAGAAAGCAACCAAGAAACTGTGCTTTCCAGAATGACTCTATGTAATCGTATTCAGTCTTAAGGAATCTGCAAGTAAGCTCTTACCATTCCTGTTATGCCCAAAATATTAATTAAACTCTCTGCTGTTTCCTTTTCCCTTTGGAAGCTATATATAAAGTAGATTTTTAAAAATTCAGTATATGATGCTTCATGGAGAGTGTTAGCTGCATGGGAGATAGTCACTGTGCTCCGGATATTAAGTAGTACAGGAAAACACTGTAAGAAACAATTTATAACTTATCAAAAGCCCAAGAGATTTAAATGATTCAGAGCCTGCTTAGGAGTAGCCTCAGAGCTCTCATGTCTAATTCAGACACCATCACACTTTGTGCTTGCCAAATTACCTCCAGGCTGCAGTTGACTCTAAGCCCTGAGCTTGAGAATGTGTGGCCCTTCTGAAACACCTTTCATTTGAGGATCCAAGGGACAGAAACTTAGTGTGGCCCTAGAGCATCCATCCAGCAGCAGTAGAGTCCCAGAGCCCAGGCCTGCTAAAGAGTCGAGTCAACATCAGCTGCTTCTTGAAGCCTCCAAAGAAGCTGACACTCTGACTTTCTGTCATTTTAGCTTCTGTCGGTTTCAAAGGAGACAAGCTTCTGGGGTTGAAATTGATGTGCTTGTGTGACTATTCCCATCTGTTGAAATTGACAGGCTGAAGGGGATGAAAGTAACCAATTTTTCAATTTCAGCGGAGGACAGCTTTGCAGGTGGAGCCTCCGTAGTATATACTTTTCTGTCTGATCAGAAAATTTAATTTTCCCCTCACTTTAAAAAAGTTTTGTGTTCGCTTTCAGCAATTATTTTGGACTCTTCTCTAGACACAACACGAATTGGCCAAACATGGAAACAGATGGTCAATGCTGTCAAAATTCAATCCAATGTATTGTTCAGCAGAACTTTGCTCCACATTGGATTGACTGATCAATTTACTCAAAATAGGATTTTGGTTGTTGTTATAAAACAGACAAGAAATATGGAATCACTCTAAATTCTACTGTTCTTGAATTCTTACGTGTCATGGAAAATCCACCTAGCTTTGACTAACCAGTCATAAGCTTAGGCAAATTACTCTAGAAGTCCCTACTGCATCTTTCAAAGACCTGACTTTGACAGGCTTTTGATTGATTAAATCAAAATGTTTTATAGAGGCTTAAAAGAATTTCATAGAAAGCATTGGAGTTAGAAGTTCTAAGGTCTACTGTGAACTAATTATATGACCTCATCCAATTCCTAGACTTCCTGCCTGTCAAATGAAGAAGTTGGGCCATAACAGCACTTTAAAACTCTGTTTTTATAAAAGTATTTTCATAAGATATAAGTATTTCTAACAAATGTGTTATGTTTAAATAACTTTGGAATACACCAAGTATGGCTATTTAAAACAGTAATTTCTGGAGTTTCATCATCTGGATGTGACAAAGTGATACAAATCTTAGTCACAAGGCTTGCTGTAAGATAAAATTAATGGGTTTGGAGAAGGGCTCAGTGGTTAAAAGCTGCTCGGGACCTGGCTTCAATTCCCAGCACCCACATGGCAATTCACAGCCATCTGTAACTCTAGTTCCAAGGGATTCAGTGTCCTCTTCTGACCTCCACAGGCACAAGGCAACAGTTGGTGCAAAGATACACACGTGGGCAGAACACCCAGACACATGAAGTAATACAATAATTTCTTTAAAAAGATAAATTATTCTTTTCAGAATCCATCTTACAGACTTCATCGGTGTTTCTGTTCAGTGATGGCGGAGGCTGTAGTTCTATACTCTTTACAGGCTTAATGTTCAGGCAGGGCCAGTTTATCCTTAGTCACCAGCCCATAGTGCTTATTTCTCTTAAGATTGTCTACATTAAAAATAGTAAGTTTTATTTAACTGTAAAGGGGAGGATGAGAAATAACCAGACTTTGTAGGCTGCTTTGACTCTATTGAAACTATGCTTACTTGCCTCTACTCAGAGCTATCACTGCACTGCAAAGGTATACTTGTGTAATGGGTGATACATTAACATTTTCTGTTTGAAAAAAACATTTAAAAATGTAAAAGGGAACTTGGGGTGTGGAATACACAAAAAACCAAGAGTGGGCTAGATTGTCTTACTGACTGGAGTTGGACAACCTCTGATCTTCATAAATACTCTATTATGAAACATAAATACTTCATTAATACTTGCATTGTAAACCTTACATGGTGGTGGCTGGATGGTTTCATCTTTCTAGACAAATCATATTCATTCCTTCTTCGAAGCCTTACCATTTCATCATCTCTATGTGGGAGATAGCACTACTTTGCTTTCTTCTGAGACCTCTAGACTCCACAGTGTACAATATAACCAAGTTTTACCTTCTTTAACCTCCAGGAATTCACAGGAAATTTAGTTTCCTATCACATCTGGTCAATAACTTTCAATTTCCCTCTCTAGTTTGTTTCTCTTTTTAATCTTATACAACCCTGAGATGCTGAACAGATGATCTATTTCAATGAGGGCTATGGGGAGCTGCAGGACAGGAAAACGGTAAATAAATCCTCAGCACTCATCTTTCACACATGCATTTTGAGTTCCTAACTATAACATAGCATTGAACCAATGGTCTTGGCCTAGGGACCATTTTCATGGACATCTTGTTTTCTATGGGATGCATTTAACATGTAAGTAACCCAGAGAATATTTCATGGTTCTTCTAGCCTTACTAAATGCTCATTAACATCTAGAACTCTTTAGAAAGAACTAAAGTCAGATATATATGTTGCATTTCCCTCACTGCCTCTCATTTTCTTTTTTCCATTCAACATTTTAACTTTTGCATATTTAGGAGTATACTTGCGGGGGCAAATGATAAGATATTTATAGTCGTGATGCCCCTAAACCTTTCATATATAATATTATAACCAAATCATTGGCTATTTGTGTGTACAGGTGATAAATGAGTATGTTTTATTCATGATAAGTATTTAAGCATTAGTCCCTAGCTTCTTGTATAAATAATTCCTTCATCTAATTGGATTAGTAAGTACATATTTCTGATGATTATCTTTAACTAGATATGTTATATGACCATTCTTATTTCTTAAACCACTCATCCATTCCAAAAGAAGGACCTGTAATGCTCCCTCAGTCTTTAAATAAAAGTAACATAATCTGAGAATCATCCTCATTCTGAACTCTCTGCTCTGTAGGCACTGTTCTGGTGATATCCTCCCTCTCTACCACCCACAGACAGGAAGAAAGCCTGGTAGATCTCATACTTCCTTAGAATTACAAAAGCTCTCTACACCCCACAACATCAACGTTGTATGCCTGTATTGCTAGGTCCAAAAATAAATGCCTTGTTTTGATTCACAGGACCTAGTTTGCTGTATTAATTCTTTTAATATTTCCTGTATGCCCAAAAGGTAAATACTCTAATAAGAAAGAGGGTATGTAATATGAGCAAAAAGAGATGCAACAACTTCACCCCTAGGTGGCTTAATAGGGAGAAAGATATTCCAGGGTGGACAAACAAAATATTGGTAAATACAATTCAAAGTTGGCAAGTTCTATCAGTAGAGCCACTAGCAAAACTAGTGTATCCATTACTGTTCAAATTTTGATGTCAAAAGGCTTCCATTACAGAAAAGTTCTTAGTCATGGGCAAATGACGATGTTTGTTCATCCTAAAGGAGTAAAACCTGAATGCTACAAGAGGAAGTGACATAGAGGTATACTTTACATTGCATAGTCTAAAAGAACAAACTGACAAAAACAGTCTTATCCATATGAAGAGAAAAAATGGGGGTTGTGGTTAAAAAAAAAGTATAGTACATACATGAAGCATTTGAAGTATTTAGGAAACTGGGAAGAAAGCCTTTTTAATTGGTGCTAATTGGCTAAAGTTTATATCAACTTAATATAACATTAGGAGGTAGAACATACACAAGTCTAATTCATGGTAAAAAAAAAAAGAGATCAGGTCATATCATGGGTAACTTACAAATCATATTCTAATTTTAAAAGAAGACTTTGTAAGTATTTATTAAGACTCTATTTTGTGTCTAACATATATATATATATGAATATTAATGCAATGTTTTATTTAAAGATAAGCAATCTTCTATGTAATACCATTATTTATATGTTTCTTAGTGCTTATTAATTGTATAAACTAATAGGTTCATTATGACTATATAATATACTTAGATAATCTTCAATCCACTATTACCACATCCTCCTCCTCTTTCCACTGTTCATACACACACACACACACACACACACACACACACACAACCTGGGGACTGAGTCTCCCTCTCTCAGAAATCATCAGTTGCCTGTCATTCTTCATCTACAGATGGGTCCTTGTGATGTTTCCCTTGTTCATGTTGATATGTGAACTGATATAATTGTTTAGGTCTTGTTTAGGCATTCATATTGTTGAGATTTCATGGTTGCAGCTTGCCTACAAAGACAATACCATCTCAAAGCAAATATTATAGTCCCCTGACTCTTACTACCTTTCTATTATTGATGCAATCAAATGTAATGCAGGCATTGACTGGTAAAGCGGGTTAATATGGAGGAAAGAGTGTTCAGAAGTGAAATAAGTGCCTTGGTGCATTCTCTCTTCTTTGGGGGTGTATAAGGCTTCAAGCTTTTGTTTCAAATTCTGCAATACTCATTTCATTTTACCACTTGGGCAAACTACCATTATGCTTTTATTTTTATATTCTTCTGGGACCTCAGCCTATGTGATCTGAGTGGATGTTTTTTCCAGGCTTCATTCTCTATTCTTCCTGGATATGGCTTTGTGATTGACATCTCTTAACCACGCTAACCACATCTAGAGCAACAGAAGTCTGCTTCTTACATACTCCGAGATCGTAGAACATGTACCTGTGGGAAGGGGAAGACATTTATCTTACTTAGGTTTCTACTTCTGTGATAAAACACCATGACCAAAAAGTAATTTGAGGAGGAAAGGGTTCATTTCTCCTTTCTGATTTTAAGACCATCACTGAGGGAAGCCAGTCAAGGAACTCAAGGTAGGACCCTGAAAGCAACACTTGAAGCAAAGGCCATGGAATCCCACTGCTTACTTACTTGACCCCACGGATTGCTCAGTCTGTTTTCTTATAGCACCCATGACCACTAGTCCTGGCACAGCAATGCCCACAGAGAGCTGGACTGCCCCACATAAACCATAAATTAAGGAAAAGTGCCATAGGTCAGAACAATTTCTCAGCTGAAGTTTCTTCTTCCTATTCTAGCTCATGTCAAGCTGGCATAAAACTAGCCAGTACATCATTATTACTTAATAACTAAAAGCATCCACTTTGCATATGGAATACAATTACAGACTGGTGTTTACTCCTTTCAAACAGAAGTCATAAAAACCTATAAGACATGACATAGACTTTGGTGTTTTATCTAAGAATAGTGCATTTGATCAGTCTTCATCAATAATGTTGAAAAGGAGAAGAGAGCTATTGACAGACACTTCTATTTTCTGGAGGACAGACTTTGTTATAATGGGGAGGAGTGTAGTTACTAAGTAATGTGTCATTGGATGTGAAAATCAGAATTATATTTCATCATATTTCCCATGTGAAAAAGTACCCTCAATTAAATATCCTGAGATTGCTCCCAACAAGGTCCAAGGAAGAGAACTGCTCTACAAATTTGCCTTTACTTACTATGATAATACTTCAACTGGACACCAAATAATTGTATTTATTAAAATTTATTATTACATGATAGAGTTCAGTAATATACAGGAATTCTTCCAGCCATAGCTTCTCATCCCAACCTCACCATCTCTATATATTTCACTTTTAGAAAATGCTGTTTAAATGCAGATGGCTTTATAAATTTCCACTCCTAACCTAAACTATTTCCAGCAAATAGGACATGACTAATTCACACTTTGGAGAGCCCATTTTTCCCAGAATGACAGGCTCTCCTCTGGCAATACAATTCCCTCTGCTTTTCTCAGAGCAACATCTCACAGCAATGCTGGTCATTTCCCCTTTATCCTTTATCACTGTTGGATGCTTAAGTCACATCCGATAGTCAGCGAATCTCTTGGTTTGGGGAGGTCATTCTCTCAGAGTTCAAAAATTATCAGTTATTCTTTTCTCTTTTTTATTACCAAAGGCTACATTCTGTGTCCCTGACTATGTTCATCATTGATGAATGTTAACAAGCCACAAACACTGTCACTAGCGGTAGTTAAAAATGTAGCTGGGTTAATGCTGACATATTGCTGTCTTCTGATGTGCACTCATTTATAATCTAATTGCATGTCCACTTTTAAAAATCAGCTCCCAGTGTAGAATGGATAAAAACACAATTACCAAATGATATGTGTAATCATTCAGTGCTGTTAGTCCTGAAAGGTGATATTGCAGTGACACTGGGGAAATTAGATCCATTCTTCTCACAGCTACGTAGCTACATGCTCACACGACTGTCATTCTAACTAGGAAGGAACACCGAAATGTGAAACTGGGCGCACTCTGGTTGCTAATTATCAACACAGAGAAACTGGTTCTTGAGAAAGGTTTTGGGAAGATAGCCTCCAGAATGCTCTGATGGTCCCTGATTGCTCACTGTTGCTTTCACAGAACCCAAAACTTGTTTTCTTTCTGCAAATCGGATTTTTCCCGAGACATGGCTAGGAAGAGGTGATGGTGAGTGTGCACAGTTTAATCTATGTCTGCCTGCTAAAAGAAATGTTCATGTGAACATATGCCCCTTCTGAATGACTCCTCAGTACGTGAACACTTTTCCCAAACTTTATATCAAAATGTGCAAGCTACACAAGCATTGTTATCAGTTTATGTTGTGAGGAAGAGCAGGAGGAAGAGGAAAGAATGAGGAGGGTGTAAGATGTGTCAGGACCTGGTTTTATCGATTAGTTGCCTCTGTGAACAATGTCTGTAAAAATTCTGCTTAGATCAGCATTACCTGATTTAATCCAGTTGTATCCCTTCTGTACAAAGCAGGGGTGTTTTGATATCTGTGTATTTATTCAACTTTACTCCCCACTCCTGGAATCATATATTTATTTAACAGACTGCATGACTTAAGTGCATTAAAGCTCATCAATTATTCTATGATCAGACTGCAACATTAGGAGGAACGAAACTGTCTCTACACAGAAAACATTAAAAAATTATTTCTAGACTGTCTAGGATGATACAGTCATGTTACATAATCCTAATATTTATGGGTTTCTACTCTTTACGTCAGTGAGCATAGCCTTGGCTATTTTCAAGTACTTGTCAACAAATTCTAACATCTCAGCTATTAGATATGATGGTCTAAGTCTTTATTGTCTACTTTCTTCCTTCAATGTATGTGGCATTTTTCTTATTTTAAAATTTTGTTTTGTATCTAGATGTCATGATTTCTATTGTAGAGTCTGGATTGTGGTACGCTCCTGCAAAGGTCATCTGAATCTTTTGATTTTTTTGTTGCTTTAATAGGAACTTTAGCCTCACTGACACTAAAATTTTCTATTAGTAGCAAGCTGAATGCAGTCTGTGATGCATACACAAGACATTCTCATTACATTCTCTGGTTCTTTGTTTTCAGAAAATCTTTCCAATAACTGTATTTGCCCCAAATCTGTCTTTTAGTTATCAATACTAGGGAGACCAAGCTTCAATAGTCCTTTTAGTTTCCTGATACATGTTCCTTACATCCC
The DNA here is from genome assembly GCA_025134845.1 of Neodon shergylaensis. Lineage (NCBI taxonomy): Eukaryota > Metazoa > Chordata > Mammalia > Rodentia > Cricetidae > Neodon > Neodon shergylaensis. The sequence continues at coordinate 4,034,015 of JABTXL010001400.1, forward strand.
ACACTTGAACAAAACCAGGAAACTCACACCATGCCATTTTCTTCATCTAGTGTCAGTGCCACCTCAGAACCTGCCTCCTTTCTTCACTCTCCATAGTTTTCACAGGTCACAATTTTCATCTGTAGAAAGGATTTTTGTTCTTACATTATAGTATGCATAATAAATACTAAGTTCAAAGAGGTTGTATGATTCTTCTGAGATCATGAAGAGAGCGTTAATTCTCTAGTCATGGCCACACATCCAACCACAGTCCTCAAGATCCTATTTTATGATTCCTTTCAGCAGAGATTGCTCTCCACTGGGTTGTGGAAGCCTATTATAAGTGACCCATCTCAGTTTAAGCTTGTATTAGGATGAAATTTAAAGTTGTCTCTGTATATTCCAAAAGCTTGGAGGATGCTTCCCCTTGTTACTAAGCTTAATTCAAAGTTTATTCCATGATTATAGTCATGGTTTCCAAACACCCAACCGATAGTTATTGGCCACCTCAAATGAAGATACTATGAGGCTGGGTGCTTAATCCAGGTACTAACTCAGACAACAAAGCAACCATGCATATGCCTCACCAATTTAAAATTTACTAATCAATGTAAAATGATAAATACAATCTCTACATCTGGAATCACTAAATCATGACCGTGAGAAAGTTTATAGATCTGATTTCCTCTTTAAAAATGGAAACTCTAGATTAAAGAGTCTAATACTTTAGAGCTTTAATTTAATACTTCACCAAGCCTGTAAATTAGCATTTAAATGATATCTCCAGGCTCTCATAACCCAATAATTTTCTTCTGTGGTCTTCACAGATACTGTTAGCTTCTGAATTCTCAGTATCTATTCAGATTGCATCCTTCAGATGAAGGAGAAAGAGACAAGAAAACTGAAAATGTGGGGTGTGTTTTAGGATCATCAGCAATATTTCTAATTCAGTTTCCTGTTTTCCCAATGTGATGGGCTGGTGTACAGATACAACAATAATTCTCTTCTTAATGTTTGATATTCCAGGGATTTTTTTTTCTTATTCCAGAGGTTTATTCTGTGATAATTTAGCTGTCTCTCGTGTGTGTCACTGAGAAGCAGCTTCTGACTTGCTTTTGTTTTTGTGCTTGAGTTTTGTTTTACTTTATTGTTTACAGTCTCTGAGCTTCTCACATCAGCTGTTGGAGGAGAAGAACTAACATCTATGATGATGAGTGGGTAATATATATTCCAAAGGCTAGGATCAAACCAGCCTTTTTACACTTTATAGCCCTCTGTAGGAAAGGATGTAGTAAAAGCCTCTAGGACTTATAGATAGTGCATCCATCTAGTGTAAAACTGTTAAGTTTAATATTTAGTAAATGAGTCAGAATAGCCCTAAGAGAACAAAAGTATGATATAGTCTCAAAAAGGTACTGTAGCGAGGCAAATCTGGCATTAAAATAGACACTGCTTGTTGAAGACACATTCTGTGCTTGAATTCTTTCATGAATTATTCACATGGTAGCTCCTTTGAATTAGAGGATGCTGCCATCTCCACTGTAGAAACAAACAAAAGACCAAATCAACGCCATAAAGTTTTGTAAGGTGACCAAGGTAATTTGTCTGAGCGGTATCAAAGGCAGGAACCAAGTTTCACACTGTGGACTACTTTGCCAAACACACCTTCCAGCTCCGGTCATCTCAAGGCCACTGAGAATGCTAACACCAAAAATGCCCCCAGAGGAAAATGGCATGTTGCTTTCTACAAATTAGAAAAGGAAGAGCTGAGTGGTTCAGTGACTGTAGATCAGGTCCTTAGACTAAATTCAATAATCTCTTGCCCTCCAAATGAACTCTCCATGCAATGCCAAACCCTTTTCCAAACCATGGGGGAAACTCCCACACACGTAAGTGCCCTTCTTATTTGTAGGCACTGACACTTTTCCTGTGATACCCTCCAGCTTTGGAGTCTGTTTCCAACATCACTGCCTGTCTTAATTGCTTGCTTCCTTTTCGGATGCTCTTTGCCAGACTCTGCCCCTTCTGTCTTAACTCGAGGGTGGATTCAGTGATTCCAATGACATGTTCTTCCAATCTTATGAGAAAACAACACAGTGTGACCCTGCCTGCCCAAACCAGTCCTAAAACTCTAACCCCAGTGCCATGTCCACACTGTCGAACTAATCCTTCTTACATGTCAATCACAGCTTGACCTCTAGTCCTATCTTCTCATCTGTGAAACGTGGAACTGAACTACATGATCTCTTAAACCATTTATTTTCTCTTTTTCTAGCATCTAGCAGAACTCAGGGCAAATGAGACTTGAAAATATACTCTTAAATGCTATCTTTGAGTAAAAGTTTGACAGAAAAAAAATTCATTCAGGGTGTCAGACAAATCTGTCATGGTTTGGCTTTAATACAAACTGTTTAATCATCAAAGTACTTTTAAGTGACCTTGTCTTCCTTACTCCATTTGATTTAAGTTATAATTTATACTCTTTGTTATAGAAGAAAATGTGTTTTTTTTTTCTTTGAAGATCTTTCCTGAGTTTAGGGGACCCATGGGAAATGTAGAATTCTTTATGGAATGCAAACACATCTCCTTTACCAGTGTTGAGTTTTGTTTCCACTTTTAAGGTTACCTTACTGACAGAATTCACCCACCCCAAATCTTGCTCTGTTATGAAGATGCTGTCATTTTGTTTCAAGGACTAATGGCTACAGGAAGTAACTCCAGGGCGTGGCATGCATTCAATATCAAAGATATCAAGTCTCACAGAAAAGTCTGTTCTTCCTACGGAGTCAGGTTTCCTGCCCTGTTCTTTTTCTCCAGCTAACAAAGGTCTTCTGGGACTTGTGCTTTTGTGGATAAACTACATATCTAACTAGTGACAGCAGATAGTTTCCCACTTGCTGATTTAAATCTCCCAAGTGGATTATATTTTCAAATGCATTTTATACTCATGACAGCTCTCTCCATTGAATTAGGTCATCGCACATGATTCAGACATGCCACAGACAAATATCAATGACTTAATCTGATTAAAGCCATACATCTATATTGGACCTAAGCTTAAAATTGTATTTTGCTGGTTAGCACTGGATTGCCACCTAGACAGGAAAGAGAACCATATAGGAGATGAACCTCTCTGATTTCTATAAGGGAGATTCTATACTAAGTGAACCGCAGTGGGAAGACCCATCTAATGTGGGTATCACTATGCTATGGTTCCCATCTTAATGAAAAGGAGAAAATGGGCTGAATATCAGCAGTCATTGTTATCCAGCCATACACTGCTTCATGATGTGATGTAACCAACTGCTTCATGCTCCTGCCTTCATGTCTTCCTTTCCGTGACAGACTGTACCACCAAAGGGAAGGGAAAGGGAACAAGAGAAGGGAGATGAAGACGCTGTTGCTGAATTATGGTTTCTTAATATGACCACATCAACCAAACTTATCAGATACTTAGTTCCAGGATCTTTTTGTTTGTTTGTTTTTTAATGAAGAGGCTTATTAGTGAGGTCTATGAATAAAGTACAAGGTCAGAACCCAAAGCAGGACATTCCTACTCTTCACATTAAATATTCCAATGACCCCATACAGACAAGAAAGACAGCTGGGATGGCTTCAGAATTGAACCAATATAGAGCCTTCCTCTGTCGTTTCCGCTTTGGTTTCTATTTCCAAGCTCATACCTTGAATTCGAGCCTTGGTTTCCCTTGATAGTAGGCTACCACACGTAAGTTAGACCCTTTCTTTCCGCAGTTGCTTTTGGTCTGTTTTTATCACAGAGATACGGAAAACAAACTACAGTACTCTGAATCTTGCATTTTTCGTGCCTGCTATGTGGATGATGCTGCCAAGGTCTACTATTCACTTGGTGTCTGTAGCTTTTGGATCGCATCTGCAGCAACCTCTGTGTACTGAGCTTGGGCAAACACTTCCCTAGGCAGCTGCTTGCAGGAACAGAAAATGTCTTCAACAGCATTCTCAAATGATGCTCTCTACTTTTGGTTGAATTGCCTTGATGGTTGGATTCTTGCCCTCAGAGCACCTTTTCTATTGTGCAGGCACAGAACACCAGGTTTCTCTTCAATGGAGCTAATCTCTCTAACAGTCTTATTTAGGGAATCTTTCTCTGTACCACCGGCTCCCAAATAATGACACAGAGACTTATTGTTAATTAGGAAAGCTCAGTCTTAGCTCAGACTTGTCCCACTAGCTCTTATTACTTAAATAACCATTTATTTTAGTCTACATTCTGTTGCATGGCTCATTACCTCATCCCTCGTGCTGCTTCATTCATGTCTAGCTGGCAACTCTGCCTTCTTCCCAGAGTTTTCTCTTTGCTCTGAGGTCTCACCTATATCCCCCGCCTGGCTATTGGCCGTTCGTCTTTGTAATACATCAATCGCAGCAATATATTTTCACACAGTGTACAAATATCCCACAACAGTGATACTTGCTCTCAAGTCTACCCTGTCTGCAAAGCTACCCTTTCATCATCAAACTGCATATTTTCACATCTTCCACTTTTGGCTCTTCCTCAATTTAGAGATGGGTGAGATTTAAAAAAATTAGTAGATGTGTCACAGACTAAATGTTACCCTTTGTGAAAATTTCCTTCACCAAATAAATCAGTCCATTATCTCTGTATTCAGTCTCACGTAGGTTTTGGGGACACAGGCTGACAACAGCTTAGAAAGATAATTCCTGAATGATATTAGTCAGCTTTGGAAAATAACAAAGTTGATATATTTCGAAGTTGAGAGTAGAATGATGAACCAGGCAGTAGTGGTGCACGCCTTTAATCCCAGCACTTGGGAGGCAGAGACAGGAGGATCTCTGTGAGTTCAAAGTCAGTCTGGTCTACAAAGCAGGTTCCAGGACAGTCAGAATAGTTACATAGAGAAACCCTTTCTCAAAAACAAGCAAACAAAACAAAAGAGAGAGGGGAAGATAATAGAAAATGACTTTTTGGATTCGGACATGGGGGACATAGAGAGAAGGGATCCATGAGTAAGGATAACAATTATATAATGTGAAGTTGGAAGAAGGTACATCCAATATTTTCACCATAAGGCATGTTAGCCATTTGATAGGATAGCAGTATGTCTAACATAATTGAAACAACACATTTAAAATACAACGTTTATGTAGAGCAACACATCATGGAAACTCATTTATGAGTATAGTTTTTATATATTAGTTTAAAATGTGAAACATAAACCAATAAGTTTAGAAGAGTAGCTCAATATCTTAAAAGTCTAGTGTTTCTGAGGAAGTTGGCCAAGTTACTGGCTGCTTCAAAACAACTTTTGTGTACACTGTAACAGGAGACACTCAACAGTGTTCATGCCAATCACAGGTACCGTTTCCATCCCATTTGTAGCTTGAATGTTAATGAATAGCAAACGGATTTCCATAGACGAAACCAATGAGGAAGCACAGCACGTAAGATGGAAAATGCTAACAGGAAATGCAAATGTTGCTGTGTAGCAAACTGTAAAAGAGTTTCAGGAAGAACCGCACCTGGTATGAACTGAGTGTGAATGTGTTCTCTGCAAAGAGTCGTGTCAAAGACAGAACACAGCTACTCATCATGATGCAAGAATTCAAAACAGTCAATGCTCATAGAAGTCAGGCAGCTCTTACAGACTGTCTCCATGAAATTATCCATAATCTAGCTCTGCAATAATTTATGTCATTTCTCTCTTTTTTTAGTTTTATTAATACTTTCAAAAATATTTTCTCTTTTTTGCTCCTCTTACCGCTTGTTTATACTTTCAACTTATCAGCTGTATTTTTGTCTTAGAATCATGCCCAACGTTGAGGTATATATCATTTAAGAACTTTTAAAATATTCTAATTCATTTTATTTAATTTTTGAAAGTTAGACTCCATACGAGAGCATTATCTAGAAGTTTGCACCTGTGCATGCATTGCTTGTGTATCTGAAGATGTTAAAATTCTCTCAGGAAGTGAATAGATGTCCTCTTTGCATGTCTATATTTGTAAAAGATAAAATTTCTTAAGATTTCAGTTACTGAGAGTCAGCTTAATCAGACATGATCAATTGATGTTGAAAATTTGCCTCACAAGGCAGGTTGTTCAGAGTACTGCACTTCTAAATTAGGTACCACAGTCACTAACTACAGTAACATGTGGTTATCTATTGCACTTTGACCTATTTCTCTGTGAATATATTTCATCCATTTGTAAGTACTTACACCCATATTGTTTCTTAGTACAAGCGATGTTCTGTTTATTCTTGCAAAAATGAGAATGCTAAGATTACTTACTTTATTGTCTAAAATGGTCTATGCAGTCAGTGTTAGGTCATGTTTATATGCTTCTAAAATAAATATCATACCTACATGTAAATACCAGAATCATATTTTCAGGATTTGAATATGTAGAGATTATAGATATTAAGGCTTTGGATCTTCCTCTCTCCTCTTTCCCTTTCCCCCTTCTCTCTCTCCTCTCCCTCATCTCTCCTTTCTTTTGGTCTGTCTGTCTTTGAGGATATGACCTGTTCCTCCAGCAGACACTCCTGAACATGAGGATTTAACTCACTGAGTCGTGATCCAGGATGAGTTTTTGCTCTTAGCAATGCAATAGTAACAGACACACCCTTTCATCTCTCTGCCTTCCATCACCTCCTACGTTACCTGGTTTTAATTGAACATATTCTAAGGACTTACTTTTCTAATATCTCAGAGTGTCTATTACGTGTTTATATTAGTGATGCTGATATAAAGCCTGCTTCATTACGATTTGCCTGCTGTTTGCTATATACACTTATAAATTATTTAAGTCCACTCAATAACACCACACAGCTTCACAGGTGGTACGAGCCCATCATAACAAAGATCCTCCCAGCTCTCCTCTCCATCCCTCACTGTGATATAAGTGAGTCAAAGGCAGCATTTGCATATGGGTCTTCAGACTGTTTGCTACATGCTGAGACCCATCTGCTCAAAAGCCCACCAGGGTCAAAAGCACACATCCAATTACTTAATAAATACTGCAAACAAGTAGGTTTTTTAGCTATTTAAAGAAACTTGCTTTGCATATTACATGACACTTCACCCCATGTTTGCCAACTGTTGACAAATAGATCCTTGTGGCTGTATGAACTCAAGCTAGGGGGTTCTGTTGAGGACTCTGGCCTAGAGACTTTTAGCTGGCTGCAACCGACAATGCCTAGGAAGATAAACTTACAGTTTCCCTGTAAACCAAGCTCTGCCCTTACCTTCTCACCTAGGTAGAGACCCCCTTAGCCTCTGGATTAAAGCTTCTTCCACAGAAATCCTGCCAAGCTGTCACCAGTTAGAGCTTGTGTGTGGTCCTGTCATGGGAATCACAGTACCTTTCCTGGGTCACCCCCCAAACCAAGGAAACCTCTTTGAAGGCTGTCATGCAGTCCACTGATCCACATACTGTAATTATCCAATACATTATTTCAATAACTATGTCTTAGATAGATTAGAGTAAGAAAAATCAAGTTATTTAATTTTGTTATTCCATCTCACAAGTTCTCTCTTTATACAGATCCCAACTTCTGACTTTTCTGTTTGTCTCCTGCAGAGAGCTCTGTGTTGTTTGTTTTTTGGGTTTTTTTGTTGTTGTTGTTGTTTGTGTTTTTTTTTTTTTTTTTTTTGCTTCTGAGACATGCTATTGCTATTGTGACTTCTATTTGCCTAGTTTCTGATGAGTTGCCTGCCCTCCTCTGTCCCTCTGTAGTTAGAGGATTTTCTTTATCTCCAGCTTCCTCAAGTTTTGTGTCCATGTGTAGGATGTGTGGATTTGATGTTTATTTGTGTTTTCTGAACCTGAGTTTCCCTGGCTGTCTTCAAGATCAATGATGGTTTTTTGTCACCATACCCGATGATATGAGGAACCACCAAAAGCTTTCATTTCTAGAATATTCTTTGATTCTTTCTCAGTCTTTTTTTTAATCTCTGTTTACTTTGCCTACCTATTATTACATCTTATGCTATTCATTGGATTTCTTATCATAATAGTTATAGCTATTTTTATGATTCTGTCAGGTGATATCAACATCTTTACTACTTTGAAGTTTCTTCTCACTGTGTTTATGCCGCCCGTTAGCACACTTTGCCATCACATATGGAAAGGGAAATGGGCCTTTAGCGTCAGGACGAAAGCTGTTAGTTCAACCTGACCTAGACCTTGTCTAGCCTTTGTTGTGGTCTTGGTGCTAGGATTCTGGACCTCCCTGTCTGTCTTTAGATTTCCTGGAACCCCTTCTTAAGTAATAGTCAAGCATGATGCTGACTCCATGCACAAAATCTAGATTTAAATCACTGGAGGTCATGTAAGCAAGGGAGAAGTATATAGTCAGAATGAACATGGCCTGTGCCATTGGATCTGACCTCCACATGTGTTTCTAACCTTTCCTCTTTTTTCTCTGGGGTAAAATATAGCAGGTAAAGAGGGAGCATCACAATGATTCAGTGGTTAAGAACACTTACTGCTTGCTTTTCCAGAGGACCAACGCTCAGTCCCCATCACCCACACTGAAAAGCTCACAGCTGTCTATAACTCCAGCTCCAGAGGATAGAGATGCTCTTTGGTCTCCATGGGTACCTTCACACATGTGCTCAGGCATATACATAGGCACACACACACATACACAAACACTTCAGATACATATTAAAGGCTAAGGATCTAGAGCTGAGGGATGTCCATACCTTCATCTCCACTAAGACTCTAATAATGTCTTTTCCTTTGCTGATCTGACCTTTATGCAGAACGTTTTAGTCACATTTCAAAAGTTCTCCCCTTTCCCTTCCCTGGGTAGAAACAGTTTTTTGTTTGTTTTTGCACTAGCACCTCTAGTTAAAATCCCTAGGGAGAGTTCCCCCCTAAGCACCCTACTCTGAAGCAGGATGACTTCCAGCTTCCAGGACCCTTCAGTGCTTCTATTTCCAGTGTTCAGATCAGTTCCTGCACCAGCTGCATCTGTTCCACTTAGGCTGGTCTCACCTGTCATCCCTTGTAGTCACCTGTCTCTCCAGATACCAGGGAAACAGTTTGCCCTCAGATCTCAGTTTTCTGATGAAGTCGAGAAAAGCCATTGATTTTTCAGTTTGTTCAGCTTTCCCTAGTCAAAGGGACAGTAATGAAAATGTCAGAGCCAGAAATAAAAGTTCTCTTGATTTATTTCTAAATGATGAAACAGTTTTGCATTTATGATGTATTATTATTTTGTGTATTACAGGATTGGATTTGCTAAAGCATGCTTAATAAAATTTGCATTTATTTTCACAACTGATATGGCTCATTATTTCCTTTTTGTATAATAGTCTCCTCTTCTTTTGGAGCTATGGGTGATGTTGACTGTCAAGAATTAGTAACTTGCTGTCCTATTTACTTTTGTGAAATAGTTGGTAACGATTTTATACCAATACTTCCCGAAGTGTCTATCAAGTTCACTAGAAAATAATATGAATATGATAGCAAGTGTTTAGCCATAAATTAATTTACTGTCATATATACATGTGTATATCAGCCTATACAAATAATATGACCTCCTCTCTTTTTTTTTAATTTCTATGGTAGCAAGTGTTTAGCCATAAATTAATTTACTGTCATATATACATGTGTATATCAGCCTATACAAATAATATGACCTCCTCTCTCTTTTTTTTAATTTCTATGGTATTAGGTATCAAACTCAGGGCCTTGTATACTAGGGAAGTATTCTACCACTGAACTACATCCCCAGTCCTCAAAGAATCTATGTCATTATAAAACTTCTTTAATAGCTTATACTTCTATCTTAATTAGGGTTTCTATTATTGTGAAAAGACACCATGGCCATGGCAACTCTTAAAAAGGAAAACATTTATCTGGGGCTGGTTTGCAGTTTCAGACATTTAGTCCATTATAGTCATGGTGGGAAGCAAGGCAGTATGCAAGCAGATGTGGTGCTAGAGAAGGAGCTGACAACTTTACATCTAGATCCAAAGGCAGTAAAAAGAGAGGTACCACACTGGACATGGTGTGAGCATGTGATACCTCAAAGCCTGCCTCACAGTAGCACACTTATTCCAATAAGGCCATACTTAATCCAACAAGGCCACACCTCTTAATAGTGCCATTCCCTGTAGGGCAAGCATTCAAACACATGAGTCTATGAAGAATATTCCTATTCAAACCACCATGCCTTCCATGAAATCAACTTCATTTAAATTAGTTAATTTTATTGGTAACTAGGAGATGACAGTCTCCCCTTACTATTTTTTTTCACGTCTATACAACCTTACTCTCCATCCTAATCTTGGTGTACTCTTTCTCTCTCTCTCTCTCCGCATCTCCTTCCTTCTCTGTCTTTTCTGCTGTCTTCCTAAAGAGTTAGTATTCTATTGATTCTGTTCATTTGATAGTTACCAACTGTTCTGGTTTTGTTTGTTATTTCATTGTTCTTTATTCTTCCTACTACTATTTTCTTCCTATTCATTACTGTTTAATTTTCTCCTCTATTTTGCTCAGGTATAAACAGAGGTTGTTGACTTTTCCCTTTTCTATAAAGGCATTCAGTGCTATAAATATCTGTACTTCTTAGGTGTCTTATATGTGGAGGTGTCTTCACTTTTCATTCTAAATATCTTCTAATTGCTCCTTTAAATTCTTATCTGAACCAAGATATTTAGAAGATTTATACTTAATTCTCAAATCACATTATGTACCTGCCACAATTGCACCTGGAATGACAGGTGAGTGTCTGAGATCCTGGCTGGAAAGCCCTGCTCTCTAGAATGACCTCAACTAGGTACCTGAACTGGCATTCCCCTGTAATCAGATTGATGACTACCTTAATTGTCATCATAGAACCTACATCCAGCAATTGATGGAAGCAGATGCAGAGATCCACAATTAAGCACTGGGCCAAACTCTCAGAGTTCAGTCCAAGATAGGGAAAAGCAATTATATGAGCAAAGGGGCCAAGGCCATGATGGGAATACCCACAGAAACAGCTGACCTAAGCTAGTGGGAGCTCATTAACTCTAGACAAACATCAAGAGAACCTGCATTGGACCAAACTCGGCCCTCTGAATGTGGGTGACTGGGTCGGTCTGTGGGGCCACTGACATGGACCAGGATTTATTTCTAGTGCATGAACTGGCTTTTTGGAGCCCATTCCCTATGAAGGGATACCTTGCTCAGCCTAGATATGAGGGGGGCCTTAGTTCTGCCTCACAGTGATGTATCAGACTTTGTTGATTGATGGAGGTGGGTCTTGTATCTTATCTGTTGCTTTCATTGGTTAACTAATAAAGAAACTGCCTAGGCCCCTTGATAGGCCAACCCTTAGGTGGGTGGAGTAAACAGAACAGGATTCTGGGAGAAAGAAGCTGAGTCAGTGAGTCTATAAATAATTTGCATTGGTATGGATTTTAAGGTCAATTTTGTTATATGTATATGTATTTCTGATATTGATTAAGGTATTGTGATTGTGTAGTTCATTTAAAATATAATGTATATTAGGAAATATAGGTTGTTAATGGATAATCATTGATAATAGTAAAGCTTGTAGTCATGTTAGTTAGATTTTCTAGATATATAGAGATATATTTTAGTTAGATAGGCATTCTTCATATCTTTCAAAGACTGCAGAATATGGCATTTAAATAACTTAGGGCTTTTTATGACTATGAGACACGTCTGCTCCTGGCAGCACCAATCTACTTCGAGAGGAAGATGGGCATCGAAGAGGATCCTTACGGAGTTTGATAGCCATTTGGACAAGAAACTGCTCTTGCCTGGACTGATGCATAAACTGGACACAGAGAACCCGCAGAGAGAGGACTACTGAACTTGCCTAAAGGTGAGATGATCTTTCGGGCTTCCTGATTCATGAAAGAGTCTACGAGACATTCTGCAGGACACAGCAGATAGTGACTGAACTGTCTTTGAAATTTCCTGCTTTATGGAAATGTCTGCTGGAAACTATGGGCCTGAAGGCTGAAGATAGATGCCCCAATGGTATAGAGGAACTTTGGGTGACTGTCCAGGCCGCGAGATGTCTCTGTCATTTCTAGAGTTTTGGATTTCTTGTTTGCTTAGGTAATATTATATCCTTCTGAAGTCTTTGATGGATTTGAAGAATGGATAGATAGTTATAGTTTTCCTTAGTTATGATAAAAGATAAAATAGATATAAATATTGTAACTGTAATTCTTACTTGATAACTGTTTTGTTATATGTAATTTTACTATGTTAAAGTTAAAGCCTTTCTTTTTTGTTTAAACAGAAAAAGGGGAAATGATGGAGGTGGGTTTTGTATCTTATCTGTTGCTTTCATTGGTTAACTAATAAAGAAACTGCCTAGGCCCCCTTGATAGGCCAACCCTTAGGTGAGTGGAGTAAACAGAACAGGATTCTGGGAGAAAGAAGCTGAGTCAGTGAGTCGCCATGATTCTCCCACTCCAGCCAGATGCGGGTTAAGATCTTTCCTGGTAAGTGCACCTCATGGTGCTGCATAGATTATTAGAAATGGGTTAAGAGGCTAAAACTAATGGGCCAGGCAGTATTTAAAAGAATACAGTTTTCCGTGTAATTATTTCGGGCATAAGCTAGCCATGTGGGCGGCCGGGTGCCGGGGACGCAGCCCAGCCGCCCGTACTACAACAGTTGATGCCCTATGGGAAGCTTTCCCTTCCCTGAGGAGTGAATGAGTGGGGTAGAGGTGGGAGAAGGTGGGGGAAGTGGGAGGAGAGGAAGGAGTGTGAAATGAAAAATGATTGTTTCAAAAAACAAAAAAAAATCATCTTTTATTATCAACATCTTTTATATTTACTATTAAGTTCCTTTGTAGTCAGAGAAAAGAGTTGACATACTTTGAAAAAAAATAAATTTATTGAGTTTTGTTTTATTGACCAGAACAAGGTTCATTTTGGTCTAATTTTCTAGTACTCTAGCAAAGAAAGTGAAAAAGAAGTATTTGGTTATTTTTGATGCAATGTTCTTTAAATTTTAAGTATAACTACATAATTGACAAGGATCTTAGTTACTTTTATATTATGGTGAACAGATACCATGACCAAGGCAAGTTATTTTAAAAAGCTTTTAATTGGGAGCTTACTTTGAGGGTTAAAGTCCATGACCATCATGGTGGGGAGTGTGGTAGCAGGAGGCAGGCATAGTTCTGGAGCAATAGCTGAGAACTTACATTTCTATTGATCCACAAACAGGAAGGAGAGGGAGAGAGAGAGAGAGAGAGAGAGAGAGAGAGAGAGAGAGAGAGAGCGCTAATTGGGAATGATATGAACTTTTAAAACCTTAAAGCCCACCCCAAGTGACACACCTTTTCCTACAAGTCCACACCTCCTAAATCCTTCCCAAATAGTTCCACTAACTGGGAACCAAGAATTCAGATATATGAGACTATGGGAGCCATTCTCATTTAAAACAACTCATTTCATTCCCTGGCCCTAATAGGCTTGTAGCCATATCATAATACAAAATGCATGGAGAGGGGCTACTTATGCTGAATAGCTTGCTCGTCATTGCTTGTACAGCCTTCTTTATACAGCCTAGGTATGACCCTACCCATAATAGACTGGGCCCTTCTATCTTAATTACTGATCAAGAAATGCTGTCCAGGCTTGCCTACAACCAAATTTAATTGAAATACTTTTTTTTATTTGAGGTTCCTTCTTCTCAGATGATTCTAGATCATAATAAGTTGAAATTAAAAAATAGCCAGTATACCTGGTGAATGCTTTCATATAATAAAGCATTTAATTTATTCCACCATATAACCCTATTCCTATGCAACATTATGGTTTTTTTCTTGATTCAGAAATAGAAAAATTAAAGTGTAGAAAAAAATACATAGTTTTTCAAAATGCATTCTGCTGTGCCCCTATAAGTTAGTCATATCTGAGAATAATCTTCAGTGCTAGAACCCACTCATTATGAGGGAGAAAACACAACTTCAAACTCAGTAAAACTGACCAGGTGAGTGAGCATCTTTGAAATCATATTACAACTGATGAGAAATTGAGGGACTTTTAAACTACAAGAAAGATGTCATCACAATAAAAATCTATCTCAGAGTATATGAGGGGGACTAGTGTAAGAGAGAGAATCTATTTGTTGTACTACTCAAAAGGTTATGACAGGAAGTGATACCACAAGAGGAGCAAAATTACAGGGTATCTGAGAGAGCAGATAATCCCTTATATCCGTTTTCAAGTAGGCACATCCCCATCCATCAACATTCAAGTGTACAACCAACTTGAGTTCAACCCTGCTGTTCCAGAGGGAACTCCAGCCCAGAGGCTGTTTGCACTAGGTAACCATTAGCCTTCCCTTTGCACAGTGACCTTTTAGAGCTTGATAGGGACTCAATCCTTTCTTTCTTGAGACAGGGATCTCTCCAGTATAGAGCTAGAGGAAATACAGAAAGTACATGCAAACAGCCTCAGTTACATAACAGTATCCTTTACAGAGTAGGAACCAACAAGTTTTGGTTAAAAATCAAAATGTTTGACCTCCCTGCAAGAGGCCCAGATGTTCTGGATGAGAGGTGATGTACTGACTTGCAGAAAAGGAAAAAAATAACCACTTGGTTACTTGGCAGCAGGATGAACCTCCAATGGGACTCTCTCCAGCTGATTCTGACCCCCTGCCAGTTCTAGGCATGAGTGGGTTGTTACTCAAATAAAGACAGACTACAAGCCTAGTGAGTCTCTCAGCATGCCAAGTCGTGGTGAATTAACTCTGCTTACTGAAGACTTGTACTTCACTCAGTTAACTCCCACCTAAATGGTTTTTTTTTCCTGACATAATATAAAGCTAGGGGGGAAATATACTTCTTCCTCCAGCCTCCCAGTTCCTGCTGGGCTAAAATCAGAGAGAAGACTGAGTCATCATTGTGAAAGGAATGACGCTTATGACATAAATTGGGATTCGCGGAAAGGAGCAGAAGACCAGTCCATCCTGGTGGAAAGATCTCTTCAGCGTGTAATTTTCATCTTGCCTGCAGGCAGTTTTCTGCAGGTGTACATGTAGTTTCCAAGAAAATGTGAAGCTTGAAATTGCATCCCCATTCAAGGCTGCTGTGTCCACAGCATAAATTTAATATGGACAGATCTGTTTTTCTCCTGGAATAAGGCCCTAAACCTCGTCTAAGGTTGTGTGGAAGACTGAAACATCAGTGGCACAAATATAGACAGCGTGCAGAATGAATGACATTTGATAATACGGGGTTTGATTATTTCATTTCACATGGTGCAATGGACAGATTGTAAAAATTGAAACACTGAAATATTGCACTATTGTTCTGAAACATAGAGCATGGCATGAAGAAGACTGCAGGAACAGTGGACAGGTGGCTTCAGGGGAAATTTGCTCTCCTTTTCCCTGTCATTTGGATTGAAGCCAGTATTGCCTAATGACATACACCTTTAGACACACCTTTTACCAGCAAATATACAGACTCGTTGTTGGCCTCTCTGACATCAGGCCTTTTGTTCCCATACACCTCCCCTTGCCTCTACTCTTTGGGGTAGTGTTCCACATCAATGGTAAGATGATGGAGTTCTCTCTCTTTAAAAATCTTTGGTGTTGCCCTACAAGATTCTTACTACGGGATTGAAATGCCCCACCTGGCTCCCCAGGTTCCTCCTTCTTCTCTTCCTCCTTACTCTTTGATTTGCTCATGATGCATCGATGCCCCCAAGTCCTTGAAAGTTTCTGATGAAATATTTCCTTCTAAGTATGTGTTATTGTCTCTAATTCATGTTCTTTCCCCTTCTCTTCTTCTACCAAGTTCCATATTAATCCACCAGTTAAAGACTGGCAGCACTGATTTCCACCTCCCTCTACCTTTCTTCCTCCTGTCTTGATGACTGTTCCTCCATAATGCTTTCAATGTGGAAACTTGACTCCCTGTTGCTAAAATATATGATGGTGTGTTCATTCTCTGTTATGGTACCCAAGCACAGTTTCCTCTTTGTATCCCTAGTTTCAGCTGCTCATTGTGTGCTTAGCAAATGAACAAGCAAATGAAAATACATTTTTATTACTTTAACACGATGTTAGCATTGTTTTTGCCAAGTAGTCAAGTGAAACAAATATAGATAATCACAAAAAGGAAATGTAGTAATATGAGCGGCGGGGCTGCGTCTCCAGCACCCCGGCCGCCTGCTTGGCTTATGCCCCAAAATAACAACACACAAACTGTATTCTTTTAAACACTGCTTGGCCCACTAGCTCTAGCCTCTTATGGGCTAATTCTCATCTTTTGCCTAACCCATTTCTAATAATCTGCATAGCACCACTAGGTGCGCTTACCGGGAATATTCTAGCCTACGACCATCCTGGGTCAGAGCTTCATCGCGCGTCTGGCTCTGAAAGGAGCTATGGAGTCTGTCTGAGGAGTCTTACCTCACTTCCTCTTCCTCCCAGCATTCTGTTCTGTTTATTCCTCCCACCTATGTTTTAACCTATCAGGGCCAAGCAGTTTCTTTATTGCGTAACTAATGAAATCAACAGATTGATATATGACACTCCCACATCAAGGAAATACTAGTGGGAAAAAGTGTCACTAGCAATTAAGAAGCTAAGTGAGAGACCAACGCATGAGCTGTCCAAGGTGAGCTTCACATTCAGTGATAATTATCATCTAAGATACGTCATTACCTCATCTGCATTGTGATTTATGGAAGCTAGTTCCTTACCCAGTTACATTCACAAAAGAGGAAGATATCTCTCACACTATGGAGGCTGAACCTGCTCTGAGTCTTGCTGACAAGCACCACACAGGTTGAGGATCCCATACAAAGGGTGGTTCTGATTCAGCAGTGATGCAGCAATTTCCAAGACTCTGAATCTAGCAAGCTCTCACCTCTTATTAATATTTGTAGTATTCAGGCCTCCTTTTGTGTTATGAGGAGGAGTGGTTGGGTGCTTAGATGAGGGTCTCATGGTTCTCTCCATATCACCTGCTGGTAGGAAACATCAAAGGTCAATCAGCTCCAATGTGATGACCTTTTGTAAACAGATATGGCAGAATTTCTGAAGGTGGTGGCACTTCCCTTGGGAGAGGGTCCTGTACAACAGACATCATCATTTTTTATCTGATTTTTATCCATGGGATACAGTCTTTCTTGTGTTCTAATGGATTCTTGACAGAATGGATTTCTTCTTCCTCACTAAGCGATATGCCTTTATAAATTTTTCCACAGCACTTGTTTCCTTGTCAAGAATTGCCTGAATTTGTGTTTCTAGCAAAGGACTCATTTCTTCATCATTTCTCAACAGTAACTTTTCTGGGTGTAGCAGTCTTGGTAGGCAGTGAGTTATTTTCAGGAACAGAAATATATCCTTTAATATTTTTCTGGCATTTTGGATTTAATATATAAGTTATTCTTCTTGATATCTGAAGATATTCTGAATGAATAGATATCCCACTACCAAAATATATTCTTTCTTTTGTATGTGAATTGGCATTTTTCTTATTGGTTTTAATATTATCAGAACTTTATATTTTTGACATTTTCACTGAAGTGAAACCTTTATGCAATGAAAGAAAAGTGTCAGTTTCTTCATCCCCATCTTAATGTGAGTTTCAGAGCCTCATGGAGACTCAGTGGACATGAGTGCATTGCCAGTATTCATAGTCCACTTGCTACATGTATCTTTCTGGCTTTTTTCTTTTCTTACTTCACTTCTCTACCCATGAATCTGCTCTTGTAGTTTATTTCACTCAAATTTGTGATTCAGGTTGTGTTTCTTGGAATAACCTGAATTTTCTAGAAAGCCAATAATTGGGGAAATCTCTAACTGCAGCATTTCCTGGAAGTTAACAAAGTTTTCCATTGCTAAAGAGGGATGATGATGAATAGGTACAGCACAATACCATGTTGACAGGTTCCCTACAGTGGGCTGAGAAGAAACAACAGCTACACACAGATCCAACACATGCTTATGAGAAAGAGAATAATCAGCCTAATTAATTCAGATTCTTTTTTCCTCAGAACAGGCTGTATCAGCTGTAGGAGCCTGCTCCCACAAAGTCACCTAGGGTTCCTGGATTGGGAGACATTAAGGCTAAGGAAACGTCAGATGAAAGAACTTGAGACAGAAAACAGGATAAAATTGGGAGGTCTGTTTGGTCATTTCAAAACAGCCTAACAGTCCAGAGTTTTATTTCAGAACTTTTTTTATATACAAAAGCAGAACAAAGCACAGCACAGATGGTCAGTCAGTCTCTAACCACAAGACCATGTCGGTCCTTGAGTGAGCAGCCTCCTCTCCAACATGTACTTGCTACTCAGAAGCAGTCTTACTTTCTATCTTGATGTTCCTGAGGTTTGGCATCAGCAATATTCTTTCTACTAGAGTGTTCTTTCCTCATCAGCAAAATGTTCTTTCCCATGGACTAAATCAGAAGTTTCTCACAGCCCTCAAGGTTATTGAAAAAATCAGAGGAAGCAAGCTTGAACTCAAATGACTTACAAGTCAGAACTGACTCCAGATGGAAACTGAGTCACAAGTGGGCTACCACAGTCACTCAAATATTATCTTAGAGAATGCTGAGAGAGATGGAAGGCCCTTACTGCACTCTGAAGCTTCATCTTTGGCCAGATGGCAGACACTGTTGGAAATCAGGATAAACACTCAGCCTGAGGATGGCAGAACTTGAGAACAACTTAAACTTATAGCTATGGCTGGCATCCTATGCTGCAATCAGGGTGTGGATAAGGAAAATTGGGACCATGCACTACAGAAAAGAGGTGTTGCCAGGGAACTTCTAGAATGTTCCAAGCCATCTGAGTCAGAAGAAGATCCCATGCTCACTGCTTGAGAAGAGCAAGCTATTAAAAAGCCTAATGCTGATAGCCACCAGATGACTTTACTCTCTCCAATAGGAAATAATTAAATAAAACTCAATGTGATTAGATAGCTTCAGTGTCTCATGTCACTGACTGTGTCTAGCTCCAGCCAGTTCTAACACCACACAGTGTGGCCCTGTAGCAATTTGGGAATGTTTCCACAGTGGCTTCCTCAGCCAGCATCTCCAGATCCTTAACAAGTCCCAGGCAGCCATGCAGAGACTCGCCAAGACCTAATGCTCCAAAAATAAATTTTGCCCTTTGAGGTTTATTTGTTTATTTTGCCTAATTCTGTTTGCTAATAGCACCAAGGCAATGGTATATATTTTACTTTGCCATAGATTAGGGTAGTGACACCAAGATATGGTAATATCTCTCCATGCTAATTTTGGGAGACAAGTTTCATATAGGTATTGTTGGCAGAGCAGTCAAAATTATTAACTGCTAAAACTGATCTTTGGATACATTCCTTTTTAATATTTTATGTGAAATTAGAAAATGTTCATCAGGACATTTCAACAGAAGTCACCACAGGGGAAATGTCTTCTGAAATCATTTCCATAAAGCTGAACATTCCCTTTTAATAAAACAAAATTTTTCTTGAAGTAACAACCCAAAGACAGATGGGAGCTTTACAGATGTAGCTGTGTGGCAATTGTTTTCTCAAAAGTCAACAAGGTAAGCTCTCTGTTTCTTTTTCTTTTTTTATTGATTTTTTGATACAGGGTTTCTTTTTTATTGGTTGTTAGTGAGCTATACATTTTTCTCTGTTCCCCTCCCTGCCTCTCCCTTCCACCCTTCATCCCTCCCCCAAGGTCCCCATGCCCCCAATTTACTCAAGAGATCTTGTCTTTTTCTACTTCCTACTTCCCATGTAGATTAGATCTATGTAAGTCTCTCTTAGTGTCCTCATTTTTGTCTAAGTTCTCTGGGATTGAAGTTTGTAGGCTGGTTTTCTTTGCTTTATGTTTAAAAGCCACCTATGAATGAGTACATGTGATAATTGTCTTTCTAGGTCTGGGGTTCCTCACTCAAAATAATGTTTTCTAGCTCCATTCATTTTCCTGCAAAATTCAAGATGTCGTTTTTTGGGTTTTTTTTTTGTTTTGTTTTTTGTTTTTTTGGTTTTTTTTTTTTTGTGTAGTACTCCATTGTGTAAATGTATCACATTTACATTTTCCTTATCCATTCTTTGGTCGAGGGCATTTAGATTGTTTTCAGGTTCTGGCTATGACAAACAAAACTGTTATGAATATAGTTGAGCACATGTCCTTGTACAATTGAGCATCCTTTGGATATAGACCCAAAAGTGGTATTACTGGGTCTTGAGGAAGGTTGTTTCCTAATTTTCTGAGAAATCGCCACACTGGCATCCAAAGCAGTTGTACCAGCTTGCATTCCCACAAGCAATACAGAAGTGTTCCCTTTTCCCCACAATCTCTCCAGCATAAGTTGTCATCAGTGTTTTTAATCTTGGGTATTCTTGCAAGTGTAAAACGGAATCTCAGAGTTGTTTTGATTTGCATTTCTCTGACGCCTAAGATGTTGAACATTTCCTTATGTGTTTTTCAGCCATTTTAGATTCATCTGTTGAGAATTCTCTAGTTAGGTCTGTACTCCATTTTTATTGGATTATGTGATCTTTTGGTGTCCAATTTCTTGAGTTCTTTGTATATTTTGGAGATCAGACCTCTGTCTTATGTGGGGTTAGTGAAGATCTTTTCCCATTCTGTAGGCTGTCGTTTTGTCTTGTTGACCATGTCCTTTGTTTTACAGAAGCTTTTCAGTTTCAGGAGGTCCCATTTATTAATTGTTTCTCTCAGTGTCTGTGCTGCTGGGTTTATATTTAAGAAGTGGTCTCCTGTGCCAGGGCGTTCAAGTGTACTTCCCACTTTCTCTTCCATAAGGTTCAGTGTGGCTTGAGCCAGATACAGGGTTTCTACATGTAGCTTTGGAGCCTATCCTAGCTTTTGTAAACTAGACTGGCCTTGAACTCACAGAGATCTGCCTGCCTCTGTCTCCCTAATGCTGGGATTAAAGGCGTGTGACACCACCGCCTGGATTGACAATGTTTTTTATAGCAGCAGCTTGAGGTTTCGGTGGGACCAGAATTTATCCTGGGTACATGAACTGGCCCTTGGGAACCCACTCCCTATAGTAGAATACCTTGCCTAGCCTTGATACAAGGGGGGGAGGGGCTTGGTCATGCCACAACTTGGTATGCCAAACTTTGCTGACTCACCAAGGGAGGCCTTACCCCTCTGAAGAGTGGATGGGGGTGTGGAGAGGGGGGGAGAAGTGAGGGAATGGGAGAAGGGGAGAAAGGGGAACTAGAGTTAGTATATAAAATGTCTTCTACGCTTTGAGTTTGTTCACTTCCCAACACTAAAATACTTTCTACAATGAGGTTACATATCTTAATCCAAATAATATGACTGAGTAATTATTGTCAGGATAACTTCATCAACATTTGAAAGTGCTGCTTAACGTAGTGTGTTAAAATGCTCTAAGTGGCTGTCACCTCTTATTTAAGAGTAGATGGCTACAGAACTGGCTAATAACACTTGATAGTTACTGGATTTTAATGTAATAAGAATTCATAGAATTTACTTCAGATCTACTACAGTTCTACTACA
This sequence comes from Neodon shergylaensis, assembly GCA_025134845.1. Taxonomy (NCBI): domain Eukaryota; kingdom Metazoa; phylum Chordata; class Mammalia; order Rodentia; family Cricetidae; genus Neodon; species Neodon shergylaensis. Next base: position 4,055,496 of record JABTXL010001400.1, read on the forward strand.
GGGATTCCACTTGCCAAGTTTTAGTACAGTGTTAAAGAATTGCCATGGCTACCGAAAAGGTACCATTTCCAACTTCCTGTTTTGTGAAGCTGGATTTTCTGTATACACTTCAACCAAAACAACATATATTTCAGTTGAATTCCTAAACAGAACGGAAAAAATCTTCCATTGAATCAGGTTTGAAGAACACTTACACAGCACACAACAATGTCCCTGTTCTTACAAGTGTTTAAGCATATGCTACACTGATTAACGTATATTACACATTGATCTATAGTGGGATTGGGTTTTTTAATTTTAATATCAATAAGTACAAATATAATTTGATATTTCCCAGTCTTACTTAGGATTTCTGTTGCTGTAATGAGACACCATGACCACAACAACTCTTATAAAGAAAACATTTATTTGAAATGGTGGCTTACAGTTTCATAGGTTAGTCCATTATCCTCAAGTTTGGGGACATGGCAGCATGCTAGCAGATGCAGTGCTGGAGCTGAAAGTCCTACATCTTGCAGGCAACAAGCAGTCAACTGTGACACTGGGCAGTGTCCTGAACACAGGAGACCTCAAAGCCTGCCCCCACAGTGACATACTTCCTCCAACAAGGTCATACCCACTCCAACAAAACCACAGCTCCTAATAGTGCCACTCCCCATGAGATAACTGCCAAACTCAGTTTTAATTTTTAATATGGTATATATTGGTATCTAGATAGAAGTGTAGTTCTTCAGAATTCTCTGGTAAAGTTACAAATAGGTCTTAAGATCAAAGTACTAGAGAGCGCTTTAGCCAAGAAGTTCAGGTTACAGAGGCCCGCTGTTTCTATGGCTTCCAAATTGCCATGGAAAACATACATTCTGAAATGTACAGTCTCCTCATCGACACTTACATTAAAGATTCCTAAGAGAGGGAATATCTCTTCAATGCTATTGAGACAATGCCTTGTGTGAAAAAGAAGGCCGACTGGGCCCTGCGTTGGATTGGGGACAAAGAAGCTACCTATGGAGAACGAGTTATGGCCTTTGCTGCTGTGGAAGGGATCTTCTACTCTGGCTCTTTTGCGTCAATATTCTGGCTCAAGAAACGGGGACTGATGCCTGGCCTTACGTTTTCTAACGAGCTTATTAGCAGAGATGAGGGTTTACACTGTGACTTTGCCTGCCTGATGTTCAGGCACCTGGTACACAAGCCGTCGGAGCAAAGAGTACAAGAAATCATTATCAACGCAGTGAGGATAGAGCAGGAGTTTCTCACGGAGGCCCTGCCTGTGAAGCTCTTCGGGATGAACTACACCCTGATGAAGCAGTACATCGAATTCGTGGCGGACAGGCTTATGCTGGAGCTAGTGTTCAGCAAGATTTTCAAAGTAGAAAATCCGTTTGACTTCATGGAAAATATTTCACTAGAAGGAAAGACAAACTTCTTTGAGAAGCGAGTGGGCGAGTATCAGAGGATGGGGGTGATGTCAAATTCAGCAGAGAATTCTTTCACCTTGGATGCTGACTTCTGAATAAACTGCCTGCTCTTTGCTGATTATTGTTCTCCCCTTGTCATAAAAAAATCAGCAAAAGCAATCAATTGGCTACACCATGAATTTGTTAACCGGTATCTAAGAACTGGGTAGCTACCTCAGTTGGTCCCTTTTTGCTAGTTGTGTCACTAGAGGAAGGATGTTAAAGGTACTCGGATTCTTAGGGGAGATTCTGCCCTTGGCTTCTGGGAGTAGTGTGTGATAGCCTTTGGCCCCAAGCACCAACAGACCCAGGCTCTATGAGAGGCGACTCTCCAGCAAGCAGGATTCAGCATTTGTTGCCATAAGACTGTTTAAAAGATGTGGGCCTCATTCACTGCTTCCCGTGGTCTCTAGCGTTTACTTAAGTTTGTAAATAAAACTAGCACTTTGCACACAAACATAGTACTGTCAAGGGGGAAAGCCTGCTTTATTTGGTTTCTACACCAAGCATTAAGTAGTGTTTTGTAAGAAGAGCGTTGCCAAGCTTATTCTTCAGTGAATAATTATTCTTCAGTAAATAATTGAGATGCTTCATCATCGTTGAAGTCAGTCCTGTACAATCTAGGCATTAGCCTGCTGGTGCTAATCGTGTACAGGGTGTGTGAGACCCCATACATCAGAGCATCTCTGCTTCACAGAACCTCCAACTTTGAGTCACGAGAGACTTCGGCATGATTTGGAACACTTGCTGGCTGGCCCAGGCCTAGTCGTCATTTTTGTGAAAAGCAGTATTTTTTTTTCAAGGTATTCTTTGCCCCATTTCTAGTTAGTGCAGAGTCTTGAAAAGGCTTTGTAGATAGGATTTCCAGTGGTAGCCCATGCACCAGTCTTGGTTTTTGTCAGTGGTAAAGCCAGGGCTGAAGTCAGCTTTCCTAAAAGATGCAGATTTTTGAGTGTGTGAACAGGTACTATTGAAATTTGATTCACTTATTAACCCTGACTAGGCCTAGAACTTGCTGTGCAGACTAGGTCAGCCTCTTAACTTATCTCTGTCTCCCAAACACTGGGATTAGGGTTTGTGCCACAATGCCCGGCTTTACCTGGTGAATTCCTACTAAACACCTGAAACCGTACTGTGTGGGCTGTTAATGTGTGTTCAGTTCGGATTGCACCTAACAGCCAGTGCGAATTAGTCTGTTCTGTGTTTTGATCTGTTTTTGTGTTTATGGAACAAAAGCCAGAATTCACCCAGTGAGTTTGAGGCTAGTTAGGGGTACATACGTGAAGCTGTCTTAAAACCCAAAACAATGAAAGCAAGCATATTGGTTGCTGGAGTAATTCACATTGGTCTCTGGCCTTCTTGCTAGCTGATGCTATTGTGTTTCAGCAGTTTGACCCCCGATTTTTCCTTATTGTATATTTCCATATTTCTGTAATATGAGACCCTTTGTACCTTTTAAATTATTGTTACCGAAAATTAATAAACTGAAGTCTTGCGTGGCAAAAAAAAAATGTAAGGAGAGAAGTAAAACACCAGGAAAGATGTAGAGAAAAAAGTAAGGAGATGGAATAATATAAAGAAATAAGAAGGAAATCATCAAGAATGTGTGTCATGTCCCTTACTCCCTCTGATTAAAATAAATGTCTTAGTTCACCAACTCCATTGGATCCACACCAAGCCTTGCACTACTGCAGGCTGGACCTCAAAACAGTGGTAAGATATTTTTTGCATCTAATGAGAGGACCAAGGTTTTTTGTTTGTTTGTTTTTGTTTCTCTATTTGTTTATCAATTTACTTTTTTGATGTAAAAGCAAGAGGATTTTAATTCTGCCGTGATAGGGTCACTTAGCATTCAATAGCATTCAATGCCAAGGACCCCGAATGCCTGTTACAAGCCATTTTTTAAAGCGAAAAGCCATAGAAACAAGGGTGGGGGACTCGGGAGCAGTTTTCCAATTATTAGGATTGGCTTATTCAGGGGGGTTCTAATAACAAGTGGTCTGAGCCAGGACTGGAGAGCGGTTACTAGATTAGACGAGGCAACAGGGAACATCTGAAGATCATTCTGACTCCTTTCCAGGGACCAAGTCAAAACATTGGTGGACATCTGTGGGTTATCTCGTTTCAATTCTAGAAACGGAGCTCTATTTGGAGAATATCCGCAAGGTCGTAGGAGATGGAAAGTTTCCAACGTTTCAGTACATGCATGTATTCCCAGGGAGGTGTGGGGGGGAAGCACTAAGGCATTCAGAAATGGTTTATCAATTTACTTATGTTGAACAATCCCTGCATCTTTGGGATAAAGTCTATTTGATCATGGTGGATGATCTTTGTGATGTGTTCTTGGCATCAATTTGCAAGTATTTTATTGAGAACTTTTTTTTTGCATCTATGTTCATAAGGGAAATCGGTCTGTAATTTACTTTCTTTGCTGGTTCTTTATGTAGTTTGGGAATTAGAGTAACTAATTAGAGTAACAAGTTTGGAAATGTTCCTTCTGCTTTTATTTTTTGGAATAATTTGAAGAGCACTGGCATTAAGTCTTGTTTGAAAGTCTGGTAAAATTCTGCACTAAAACCACCTATCTGGCCCTGGTGGGTTTTGTTGATTTCTTTGTTTTGTTTTGTTGGTAAATTTTCAGTTACTATTTCTATTTTACTAGAGGTTATAGGTCTGTTTAAATTGCTTGTCTTTTCTTGATTTAACTTTGGTAAGTAGTATATATAAAGAAAATTATCTATTTCTTTTAGATTTTCCAATTTGGTAGAGTACCAATTTTTAAAGTATGTATTTATAAATCTTTGGATTCCCTCAGCATTTGTTATGCCCCCTTTCTTCTCTAATCTTGTTAACTTGGATATTTTCTCCCTGCCTTTTAGTTAATTGAGATAAGGGTTTGTCAAACTTACTGATTTGTCAAAGAACCAATTCTTTGTTTCTTGATTCTCTGCATTGCTTTTGGTTTGTTTGTTTCTATCTTATTGATTTCAATCCTCTGTTTGATTTGTTGTCCCATCTTTTCTTTATGGTATGATTTTTCTTTTTGGTCTAGAACTTTCAGTGTGCTCTTAAGCTACTAGTATGAGATCTCTCCAATTTTTTATATACAACTTATTGCTGTGAGCTTGCCTCTTTTAACCCATTTCACCCGTTAACGTCATTGTGTCCTATAAGTTTGAATATGTTGTTTACTCATTTTCATTCCATTCTAGAAAGTCTTTAATTTCTTTCTTGACAAATTTTCATTTATTTATGAGTTGCGTTGTTATTAGTGAGTTGTTTCTATGAGTTTTTAGGCTTTCTGTTGTTTTTTATTGATTCCAGCTTTAATCCATGGTGCTCAGACAGGGTGTGGCTGGTATTCTATTTTATTGTATGTGTTGATACTTACATTCTGTTCAAATATTTGAACAGATGCTGAGAAGATATAGTCTTCTGTGTTTGGATGAATTGGTCTGTAAATATCCGTTAGGGACATTTTAGGGACATTTGGTTTATAGCATGAGTTACTTAAGCATTTCCCAGCTTAGTTTTTGTCTGGATAATCTGTCTATTAGAGAAAGTGGGGTATTGAAGTCACTCACTATCATTGTGAGGGTCAATATGTGATTTAAGTAGAAAGTAGAAGTTCTTTTGTAGAAAAGAACTCCTGTGCCCTTGTGTTTTGTGCATTGATGTTAAGACTTAAAATGTCAGCTTGGTGGATATTTCCTTTCTTAAGTATGTAGTGTCCTTCCTTATCTCTTTTAATTAGTTTTGGTTTGAAGTTTATTTCATCAGATATTAAAATGTCTGTACCTGCTTGCTTCTTAACTATTTTTCCTGTAATGTATTATTTCATCCTTTTACCCTGGTTGTCTATTCTTGATGTTAAGCTGTATTTATTGGAAACAACAGAAGGATGGACCCTGTTTTCTGGTCAATGCTGTTAGTATGTATCTTTTTTTTTTTTTTTTTTTTTTGGTTTTTCAAGACAGGATTTCTCTGTGGTTTTGGAGCCTGTCCTGAACTCACAGAGATCCACCTGCCTCTGCCTCCCGAGTGCTGGGATTAAAGGCGTGCGCCACCACCGCCCAGCTTAGTATGTATCTTTTTATTCGAGAAATTGAGACCATTGATATTGAGAGATATCAATGAGCACTGCTCATGATTCCTGTTGTTTGTTATTGTTATTGTTATTGTTGTTGTTGTAGTGGTGGTAGTGATTGTGTGTGCATTTGTGTGTGTTCCCCCTTTGATTTTTTATTTTCTTTTCTGAGATTTCTTCCATGTCTGTTATTATGTCTCCCTTTTCATTTCTGATTTTGTTAATTTGGATATTCTCTCTCTGCATCTTGGTTAGTTTGGATAAAGGTTTGTCTATTTTGTTGATTTTCTCAAAGAATCAACTCTTTGTCTCATTGATTATTTGTATTGTTTTCTTTGTTTCTATTTTGTTGATTTTAGCTCTCAATTTGATTATTACTGTTGTCTAGTTCTCTTGGATGAGTTTGCTTCTTTTTGTTTGTTTTCAAATGTTCTGTTAATTCACTAGTATGGGATTTTTCTTTTTTTATTTTTGTAATGTAGACACTTACAAACTTTCCTCTCAACACTGCTTTCATTGTGTCCCATAAATTTGGGTATGTTATGTGGTCATTTTCATTGAATTTTAGGAAGTCCATAATTTCTCTTTTTATTTTTTTCTTAACCCATTGATGCTTCAAGCAAGCACTGCTTAATTCCTATGTGTTTGTGGGCTTTCTGGTATTAGTTTTGTTTTTGAATTCTAATTTTAAGCCATGGTGATCTAATAAGATACATGGGGTTATTCCATTTTTTTTTTATCTGTTGAGGTTTGTTTTGTGGTCAATTTTGAGAAGGTTCCCTGAGATGCTAAGAAGAAGGCATATTCTTTTATGTTTGGATGGAATGTTCTATTGATGTCTTTTAAGTCCATTTGAGTCATAACTTCTGTTAGTTCTCTTATTTCTCTCTTAATTTTCTGTCTGACTGACCTGTCCAGTAGTGACAGTGGAGTGTTGAAGTCTCCCATTATTAGTGTGGGGGGGGAGCAGGGGTTAATTATGATTTAAGCTTTAAAAGTGTTTCCTTTACATACGAGGGTGCCCTTGTGTTTGGGGAATAGACATTCAGTATTGAGATTTCCTCTTGATGGATTATTCCTGTGACTAATATGAATTGTCCTTCTTTGTTTCTTTTAATTGATTTTAGTTTGAAGTCTATTTTTTTAGATACTAGGATAGCTACACCAGCTTGTTTCTTAGGTCCATTTGATTGGAAAAATTTTTCCATACCCTTTATTCTGGCAAGATGTCTGTCTTTGAGGTTGAGGTGTGTTTCTTTTTTGGGGGTGGGGGTTAATTCAATGTAGTTCTTTTATTTTTTCGATTTTTATTGAGTTCTACATTTTTCTCTGCTTCCCTCTCCCCCCCCCGCAGCCTCTTCCCTCCCCTTTAACCTTCTCCCAAGGTCCCCATGCTCCCAATTTTTTCAGAAAATCTTGTCTTTTTCTATTTCCCATGTAGATTAGATCCATGTATGTCTCTCTTAGGGTCCTCATTGCTGTCTAAGTTCTCTGGGATTGTGGTTTGTAAGCTGGTTTTCTTTGCTTTGTGTTTTAAAAACACTTATGAGTGAGTACATGTGATAATTGTCTTTCTGTGTCTGGGTTACTTCACTCAAAATGATGTTTTTTAGCTCCATCCCTTTTCCTGCAAAATTCAAGAGGTGTGTTTCTTTTATGCAGGAGTAGGATGGATTCTGTTTTCGCATCCAATCTGTTAACCTGTGTCTTTTATAGGTCAGTTGAGTTCATTTATATTAAAGGATCTTAATGACCAGTGATTGTTTTCTCCTGTTAATTTAGTTTTTGTTGTTGGTGATGCTAATTTGTGTGTTTTTCCCTTCTTTGGGATTTACTACTGTGAGATTATCAATTGTCTACATTTTTTGTAGCCAACTTCCTTGGGTTGGAATTTTCCTCTAGTACTTTGTGTAGGGCTGGGTTTGTGGCTAGATATTGGTTAAATCTGGTTCTGTCATGGAATATCTTGTTTTGTTCTTTATGGTGATTGAAAATTTTGCTGGGTATAGTAGTCTTGGCTGGCATCCATGGTCTCTTAATGTTTGCATAACACTTGACTAGGACCTTCTGGCTTTCATTGTTTCTATTGAGAAGTCAGGTGTAATTCTGATAAATCTGCCTTTATATGTTACTTGGCCTTTTTCCTTTGCAGCTCTTAATATTCTCTCTTTGTTCTGTATGTTTAGTGTTTTGATTGTTATGTGGCAAGGGAACATTTTTTTGGATCCAGTCTATTTGGTATTCTGTGAGCTTCTTGTATCTTCATAGGCATATCTTTCTTTAGGCTAGGAAAGTATTCTTCTATGGTTTTGTTAAATATGTTTTCTGTGCTTTTGAGTTGAACTTCTTCTTCTACACATATTCTTCTTAGGACTGGTCTGATCTTTTCATGGTGTCCTATATTTCTTGAATATTTTGTGTCAAGCTTTTGTTAGATTTATTGATTATTTTGAGCAATGAGTCTGTTTCCTCTATTGTATCTTCATCACTTGAGATTCTCTCTTCCATCTCTTGTATTCTGCTGTTTATGCTTGCATTTGTGTTTCCTGATCATTTTCTCATGATTTGTTTCTATAATTCCTTCAGTTTGTGTTTTCTATATTGTCTCTGTTTCAGTTTTCAAGTCTTGAATAGCTTCTTTAATGTGTTTAATTGCTTTTTCTTAGGTTTCCTTAAGGGATTTGTTGATGTCTTCCAATTTTTTGTTTTTCTTTTCCCTCATTTCTTTGGGGGAAATTTTCCTCTTTAAGGGCCTCACACATTCTTCTAAAGTTATTTTTTAGGTCATTTTCTTCTGCTTCATCTATTTTTAGTTGTTCAAGTCTTGCTGTTGTAGGGCCATTAGTTTGTAGTGGTTTTGTGTTGCTCTTTGTGGTGTTGCATGTATTGCCCAGGTGTCAGTGGATCCCAGGTTCAGATGATTGCTTCTTGTGAAACAGTCAGGACCACATTTCCAGTTACCACATCAGTCACTTTGTATTTCTGCAGGTTGCTTATCACTCCAGGGTTTGCTCTGCAATACCAGAGCCTGTTCCCACTGAGACTGCTTGCTTGGGGCTCTTTCTGCTGAGGTTGCTGCCTTGGGCCTGCTCTGGCAGAGGTCCTGGCTCAGATATACTCCCTCAGAGGTTCCAAATTTGTGCCCCAGGCCGCAGAGGTCTCTTGTTCAAACCTATTTCCTTGGAGGTCCCAAACTTATGCCTAGACTTGCAGAGATCTCTGGATCCAAATGCCTCAGCGTTTGTTCCCTTGTACCTGCTCACTGTCTCAGGCCTGTTCTGGCCTAGGTTCTTGGCTCAGACCTGTTTCTGTAAATGTCCCTGGACCCACTCCTTCAGAAGTCCCTGGCTTGGGTTTGATCCCACAAAGCTCTCTGGCTCTGGTCTACTTCCTTGGAGCTCACAGACTCATGGATCCACAGAGGTCTTGGCTCAGGCCTACTCCCTCGGTGGTCCCAGACTTATGCCCAGACCTGCAGAGGTCTCTGGTTCCTGTAATCCCTCTGAGGTCTTAAACTCGTGCTGAATTTGCAGAGGTCCTGGCTCAGGCCTGTTCCCTCAGAGGTCCCAGACTAAGGCCCAGACCACAGAGATCTCTGGTTCTGGCCTACTCTGTCAGTGGCTACTCCCTTGTACCTGCTCCTGTGGAGTTCATTGGCTCAGTCCTGTTTCTGTGAGTGTCCCTGGTCTGGGCCCACTCCCACAGAGGAAAGGACTCTGGCTCTGATCTACTCCCTTGGAGGTCCCAGACTTGTACATGGACCTGCAAAAGTTAGTTTGGGTTTTCTCTATTGATTATATTTCCATGTTCAGGTCCGGAACTGTTTTATTCATTTTTTTATACTGTTTGTTTGTGTTTTTCATAGAGTTCATAAGGGATTATTTTTAAATGAAGCAAAAGATATAAAATTTTATTAGTATATACAGTAAGGAGTAAAAATATCAGATAAAATGAAGTAACCATAGAAAAGTAAAGAAATTTCCAGCTGACAGTAGACACGAGAAGGCACCAGAGGACAATGTGCGCACTAAAGCACTAGGGAGGATCCAACACAGGAGGCAACTGATCACCTGTATCTGGAACAACACAGTCCATATTATGACCTTAATAACCAGGGATAAGATAATCATTACAGTGATAAGCTGTAAGGATGCTGTCAGAGTTCCTCTGAGGTCACAGAAAATGGGTGGGTTTTGAGATCAGAGAGGGACTTGTAGTTTACAGGGTCCGATTGATGGGGAGGGGGGAATCCTTCTTATATAACAAGACAAAGTCTCACCCTCCCTAACTCATTAGTCTACAAAACAACCTGATTACTTTAGAGATTTTCGGTGAAATTCATAGAAAAAAAATACACTTTCTGTAACTGTAGATATGATTGCCTTCCTTTTTACCACAGTTAGAATGGCTAAGATCTAAAACATACCCATTCTCTACATTTTACCATTTCTCAAACACAGAGCTCACCAATTAAAGGGGAATATATATGGAGAAAACATCTCACTCAACCATACTCAAAAGGACCTAGATCTACTTACTCGTAAAACACTGGGGAAGCAGAAATGTTCCTTTCTTCTGAGTAGTAGTGAACACAGTACACAATATGTAAGGACACCAGAAGTCCCACAATACTAAGCTTTGTTCAATTATATGAATGTAGAATAGAAAATGTGTGATTTAATGGAATTCCGGGTTTAGTGTATTTATGTTTATTTCACAGTGATCCTTCTGGGTCATCGCTCTGTGTTCACTCCTTTGTCCCTGAATGAGATAAATATAACTTAGGAAGTAAGAACACCTCTAGCTCGTTTCCCAGTGTGTAGATCAAGAGTCTTTATAACAAAATGGGCTGGGGTAAAGTAACTGAAATTTCATTTCTTTTGCAAACATATTAAATTGTACTCCATATCACAATCCTGCTGAATCTGTAAAGAATAGTGTAATCCTTGAAGAATTAAAGGATATTAGGGTAGTGGTCTGTATCATATTCCTGCTTAATTCATTAGTATGGCCCTGCAGCAACAGACTGATACAGCAGATGGTGATAGACTGTAGTAAAGTTAACAAATGATTGCCCTAATTATAGATGCTGTATTGAAAAAAATCATCTTTGCTACAGCAGTTAAATACAGCCTTCATTTTTAGTAGCTATTGGGTTCCTCAATGTATTCATATCCATGTTCTATACACCTGGGTCCAATAATGATACATTTTCACTGTTTTGTCCTTCCTTCTTTTTACTGCAATGTAAAGCAAGGGGGGAAAAGATACCCTTAGTACATTTCAGGTCATTATGAAAGCCCTGACTATTGATGGAACACAAAATTAGCCCTAGCAACATTGTAATGACATATACGTTATGTGATATACTTAGGTCCAAGCAAACAAAGAGATGGAAAGTAATTTCCAAGAGATTCAAGGAGATTGATGAATAATTAAAGATATTTTAAGTAATTTGAATATGCCATTCTGATCTCCTTTAAGAGATCTGATTTTAGATAGCACAATAGACTAATAGCCCAGCTATCACCTTATTGTTCTACCAATACATCTGAACCAAAGCCATGTTTCCTCAAATTGCTCCTAGATAGTCACCGAGCACTATGGAAGCACAAATAATGCTAGAACATTCCTCAATAATGTGCTCTGACTGCTTCCAGAGGTCATAGCCTCCATTAAGGCAAGACAAAGCTTTCTAGATGTGTGCCTCAGACTTTGAGTCCTCCCTAAGATCCATTGATTTCTCTTCTGGTGTTCCAAGTATCATAGATGTAGCCTGTGAGCCATACCTTCACTGGCATCACCCTAACAAATCTCTTCCATCTTTAACAGCACCCTAAATGTCTACCTCTCATAGAACCTGAGTGTTCCACCATAAACTATTACATCTTGTACCTACTCTGAAAGTCTTCTGCATTTTGAAGATTTCTTCCTTCCTTGGCAGAGTATTTACTACACATAGGATGTTCTTTTAACTCCTGTCATGTGCAGTAGAAGGCTGCCAATTTTCAGTGTAGCCCCACGTAAACACTAAGTGACCATATGCCAAATATTTGTCATAATCTTGGTACTTTTCTGACTAGAATGTACTAATATTGAACAACAGCCCATAACATATTCACAAAAGGATATTCAGAGTCCCAGGAAAATGAATATTATTCAAAAAGTTGCCTAATGTTATGGAATGGCATCTTCCAGACCCAGTGCTTTCTCTTGAAACCATAACAGCTGGTTACTGATTATCCAGATAGAGATTCTCACAAGATTGACTCATTAATATCACAGAGACACCAGAGGATTCATGGAGCATACAAGGTGATCTACAAAAGTTCAACTGATACCTGAGGGAGATGAGTCACACATCAGGCAAAGTATGAGACTGTAGAGAAGGTTTCTCATGATCTCCATGCTCCAAAGATATGTGAGATAATAAATAACCATAGAGATGAGGAGATCATACCGGTCCATACTCCTGCAAACAGCTCATTATCCATGTTTCTGTGACTCAAGTTAATCCCACCGGTACTCCCTGCTGAACCTGGGTAGAATCTTGATTTGGCTTGTTGGTGACCCATTAATGGTGAGCAGTCATCTATTCATGTATCTCAAAGAGAAATTTACAGAACACCCAGATGCAGGTGTCCTTCACTTTAGCTGCTGGAGCGTTTACTTAGCTGACACTTACCGTGCCATGGGGTTTTACTTATGGCTGGTAAATACACAAAGAAAGAACATACCTCAGGTCCATCGATCATATGGCTCTATCTATTGGCACTAGTGAAAATCAGACTGCAGTGCTACTCAGGAGTATCCAAGTGTCAGGATCTAAAGCAAGAATGGCAGGAAAAACAAAGACAAGAATTTCTGGCGATGGAAAGGTAAATATAAAAAGTATAGGGTGAGAGTATACATTTGGGGTTAATGGTCACCAGTCAATGTAGAAAAAGTACCAAGTATCAATAGATGGAGGCCATGCCACACAGCTTTGATCAGGGCTTGCACACTGGGTCCATGGATAGAGTAGTGATGGTAGTAAAAGTGAGGATTATTCCTGGCTTCCTCAGTGTGTATCCCATTACATTCAAGCTAACCTGAACACTGACACCACGGATAAGCCAATCTGGATGCTTAAGTAAGAGCTGTGGGAATCGATAAGTCTGGTGACATTCTTGGAAAAGAACACTGAATCACTTGATAGTGTCAGGTGCAGTGATTCATACTTCCTGGACATGGCCTGGAGGTGTTCTGGGCAAGGATTTAACACTCCATATCACTACTATCAGAGGGCTCACATATTTTCTTATTTGTTAATAATGGAATCTTATACAAGAGTGCTTGCAGAAAGTGTGTGTATGTATAGACACTAACTGGCCCGTTGCAGGACGTAACATGCCCCTTTCATAAATCACATCTGCAGGGCTGATAAAGCTAGATTATTGCCCTTTATGACTCACTTGAAGTATGATTTGGCGGTACTGGCAAGTCCAGACTGTTGTGGCTCTTTGCCATATCTAATATATGGAATTAGGGGTGAGGAAGGAGGGAACAAAAAGATATAGAATCAGTCTAAGTGTCCATCAACAAATGAACACATAAAGAAAATGTAGCTAAGACACACAATAGAAAAATGCTTGTCCATAAATGGAGATGAAATCCTGTTTTTGTTTTTGTTTTGTTTTGTTTTTGCAGTGAATTGGGATGGAGTTGGAGGGTTTTGCATTAAGGGAGATGAACCATACACAGGAATATAAATGGTGCAGGTTCTTTCTCGTATTTAAAAGTTAGAGGTCATGAGAGAGAGGGGCAGTGTCCACTGGACACTGGGGGTATGCAGAGAGGTGGCAGTGTCTACTGGACAGTGGGGATGTGCAGAGAGAGGAGCAGTGTCTCCTGGACACTGGGGGGGTGTGGATAAAGGGGCAGGGCCTACTGGACACTGATGGGGTGGAGAAAAGGACAATGCATATTGGACACTGGGGGGCATGTAGAGAGGGACAGAGCCTACTGGACATTGGAGGGATGGAGAGAGGGAAGTGCCTACTGGACACTGGGTGGTGTGTGGAGAAGAGGGTAGTATCTACTGAACCATAGGAGTAGAGAGAAAGAAGAAGTGCCTACAGGACACAGGGAGTATATATAGAGAGGGGCAGTATCTACTGGACACAGAGGGTGTGAAGAGAGGGACAGTGCCTACTTCTGGACACTGGGGATGGTGCACAGAAAGAGCAGCTAGAATTATCCACTGAATTTTGGATGTGTGCATGGCTGTATCACAATGAACATGCAGTAATATATGTTAATAACAAAAACAATCTAATTTAGGAATATATTCTACAAGGTTAGAGCTTACATATGATAAACCAAAGGACATTTTATAGTCTTCCAGATATCTAGATAATAGAGGACTGGAAGGAGGATCAATCCTTTTACTATCACTGAAAAATGTCTTCTTGAAGAATTTGATTTTCCTATTCCAACTTTACACTCAGCTGCATTTTCTTTTTCTTTCTCTTTATTTTAAAGGTTTATTTTATTTATTTATTATGTTTATTACTGCCAGGCTCACAGTAAGTATTCAGGTGAACTTCTTTCTGTTCATGGATAACTTGGCAATAATTTAGTGTTCTTTTTAATTACATTTAGTTAGTTATTAGTTAGTTAGTTAGTTAGTTAGTTAGTTAGTTAGTTAGTTTTGTGTGTTTCCTTTCCCCACCTTTATTCCACCCAAGTCCCCAGGATATGTAACGGTGCTGCCAAATAGGTGATGTGGGATGTCCTTCTGTATATGTGTTGTCTCTATTGGTTGATGAATAAAGATGTTTTGGCCAATGGCTTAGCGGAATAAAGCCAGGCAGGAAATCTGAACAGAGATATAAAGAAAGAGTAGGCAGAGTCAAGAAGATGTCAGCCAATTGCAGAGGGAACAAGACATGTAGCAAATGAGGTGATGCCTGTCCACATGGCAATACATAGATTAATGGAAATGGGTTCATTTAAAATGTAAGAGCTAGCAGAAATATGCCTGATTCATTGGCCAAATAATGCTGTAATTAACATAGTTTCTGTGTGATTATTCGGGTCTGGGAGGCCAGGAAACAGAAGTGCAGGCTCAGAATACAAACAGAAGTGCAGTCTCTATTTATAAACAGGTTTGGTTTTCTCCTCCTTGTAAAAGCCTTTACAGACAGCCAGACTCCACTATTTCCTAGGTAAAATTACCCCCCACACTTTTCCAACCTCTCAGATTGCATTTATCATCTATCTAAACAACACATACCCCCATCTTATCACAATGTCATTTTTGCAGAAACTGCTGTTGAGAGAGAATCCAGTTTCATTTTATTGTTTTCTGGTTTGTTCTTTATGGTTCATAACTGTCTTTCCATTCTGTACATTGAAAACCCATTATTTTCTGGTCATGAGTACCACTTTACTTACAGACTGTCAGCTTATAATTAAATAAATCTCTTTCTAAGATATCTAATCTATATTACTGGCCTACTTACCATTCCCAACATTAATGATATGCCTTATATGTACAAGGCTAATCTCACTTTTTTGGTAACTGAAAAGAATAAGTAAATATTCAGATTTATACATAAATTTCACAAGTTTGTCAAGTTGTACCAAAATGCTAATTGGGGTTTCTGCCAGCAATGTACAAAGGTTCTCTTTTTCCACACCCCAATGCTTGTTAAATATTTAAAATAATGATCACACTAATGTATGAAATGAGGTCCCATTGCAGTATTTTTCTTCCATTTCCCTGAACTTTAGTGTTGAGCACACTGTCATGTATTTGTGCAGCACTTGTATTTCTCTTTTAAGAAATTTCTATTCAGGATTTTTGCCAATTACTTTTTGGGTCACTTTTCTGATAAGCTATTGAATTTTTTCTCACATGGGAGAAAAACACACCATACAAATGAAATATTCTTTCTCTCTCTCTCTCCCTCTCTCTCTATATATATATAGAGAGAGAACATATAATATATATATATATATATATATATATATATATATATATATATATATAAATTTCCAAAACACAATAAGGGTATCTAAATCAACCAAATCAGCATCTTGTACTTTGTTATTAAGAAAACTGTCAAGCAAAATTATATACCCTCTAGGAATCATAAAATAATTCCTATGGATGTTAACCCAGAAAGTTAATAAGTGGTCAATGTAATACTCAAGCTTGCAAAAGGACTAACAAAATTTATCACATAGTGATCCATTGCAAAGATTCAAAGTAGTCATTTATTTGTGTGAAGATTAAATCATGCCACTAGCAATAGAGTTTGCAGTCTTGAGAGGCTTTCAAATCACATGAAGAATGTAAATGCTATATGTGGTTTCCATAAAATTTCAGCCCCAGGTGACAGCAGTGTTCGAGGCTTTGAAATTCACGGTCCTCATTCCCACTGTACCACATGCTGAAATAGCTGACTTCCCTCCAGATGTCTGAGAGCCCAAGACTCCTCTTACAGTAAATATCAGCCTGGGGGAATTCGGAAACCCTTTTTCAGTTGTAGGTTCAATTAACTGAAGAAATACATCCTGACCATATGATGAGATTGATCAATAACTCTTAAGCATCAGGGGGTTTGGGGCAAGGGTCACCAATATTTGATGGAGTGCATTAGAGCTGCCTAGATGTGATGATCTCAAACACATACACTCCCTATCTATAACAGGAGTGGAAGGTAGTTCTTGACCTCAGCTATATATCAAAATCACCCAGGGAATTAAAAACACCAAAGCAAATTTCCTACCCAACACCACTTAAAGGTGGCTCTTTGTACAGGGAATAATAATAATAATTTGTATGTGGGGGGGGTGGATAGGCACCTGCCCGATAGCCAAGCGAGGATACATTCTCAGAATCAGGGAGAGATGGTGGGCTGCAAAGCAGTGAGCTCACTAGTATACAGGGATGATCCTGGCAGCGGTGGGAGGTAGAACTGGTGTGCGGGGATAACTATATGTAACAAGTGCTGTCTTAGCAAGTGGTTGTGGGAGCTGCACGAATTTATAGGAAAAAGGCACCAGAAAAGATTCAAAAGAGAGAGAGAGAGGGAATCCTCAGTGGGATAATCCAGCTGTGATTAATCTATTTTGTTAGAGACTAGCAAGGAAGGAAAACAAGGACACAGACAGAGATAGGAAGAGTGAAATGAGAAAACAGCTTTACCATGGAAGGGGCCCAGCGTTATGGCCACAAAAGAAGAGAGGAGGAAGGGGTTAAAATCTGTTGAAAACAGTGCTTTCCAGAGTGACGCAATCGCTTTATGTGAAGGAAATAGTGGACCGTCTTGAGAGCAGCAAGCCAAGAGAGTCAATAGGGAGGAATAAAGAAGAAAACATCTTGTCATTAACCAAAAACCAGATACAGCAGAAATAAGAACATATCATGTCCATGGAAACACCTGTGTACATGGATAGGGATGAGAAAACTGTTTATAGATACCAGCCTTCCAGGCTCACAGGGAGAGGAGGCTGGGTCATTGCAGAGATCATGCATTGCCAGAGGGTTGAGAGAGCTTTGTTCAGACACAGACTGCCTAAGTTAGTTCAGAGATAAGCACAGGGTCAGAAGTTCCTGGAGAAGTTGTGCATTCTCCTATGCCAGTCCTTAGGAATAAAGAAAGTTGGGGTGTGGACTAGGGTCCATCAGTTGCTTGCTAAGGAAGATGCTTTTCCAAGGCAACTGAGATTCATCTCAAAAAAAGCCTTCATCACTCCTGGAATGAATTTTGATAGAACTGGACATTTGTACCACTTTAGGATTTGAATGATCTTTTCATAGAATCATCTGAGCTTTTCAGTCATCTCAAAATGAAAACAGCATGATCTCAGACTCTTATTTCATTTTGGGCTTAGCCACCTCAACAATGCCTCAGGTAACTCCTGCCATCCACCCAATGGTTCTCTATGCAAATATATGAACAGCTTGCCATACTCCTAAAGAATGAGATTTTCTTTTCTTTAAAGATTTATTTATTTATATATTTATTATACAACATTCTGCCTCCATGTATGCCAGAAGAGGGCACCAGATCTCATTATAGAGTCTGTGAGCCACTAAGTGGTTGCTGGGAATTGAACTCAGGACCTATGAAAGAGCAGCCAGTGCTCTTAACCGCTGAGCCATTGCTCCAGCCCGAAACTGAGGTTTTCAAAAAGCAGTATCTTGTCCTGATCCCCAAAAGGAGAGCAACAGAATATTCTATAAGTCACACAAAGTGTGTGTAGCTCTTGTGCATATGTGTTTTGCTTGGGAAGAGAGACCATAGCTTCTGAGAGTCCAGTAGCCTTTTCTGGCCATCGTGTTACTTGATTTGTCCTGCATACCATCCTAGTAGATAAGGCTTTATGGAATAAGAAGGTTGAGTCCCTGTGGCACATAGAATGAAGCTTACTGGAAGACAGCAGAAGCAAAAGAAAGTTTTATGTGACCAGGGAATAGGCTCCCTATAGAATAGAACCAGTTTCGTGGCTCCTACATTTTGGACCTCTTGAGTTTTCCATTTACAGAAAAGATTTTTCTGATTCTATAGGGAAGGTCATAAGATTTTGTCAGTTAGCTGGTTGAGATAAACCTGAGTTCCTTTCTTTCAGTCTTAATTACTAATATTCACTCTTACATCACACATCACACTGTAAACATTCTCTAAATATGTCTCCTCATTAACCAAAATCTGATGCCATGGAAACAGACACAGATTAACATCTATGGCTTCACCTGTGTAAGGTGACACTAATCAGAAAACTGGTGTGTGTGTGTGTGTGTGTGTGTGTGTGTGTGTGTGTGCGCGCGTGCACGTGCCTGTGTGATGGTACAGATGGTTAAACAGGTTTTAGCAAAGTTTTCAGAAGTTTCTGAGGTGAGCTCATAGAAATGTAAATAAAGTCTGTTTTGATAAGATAAGAAACCCAAAGGAGCTGGAGGAAAGAAGCTGTGTCTAGAGCCAGGCTTCTGTGGTCACAGGACTGAGATGACAGGTTGGTGGGGACTGTCAGCATCCCCGGTGCTGAGCATGTGGCTCTTAATGATGTTCCTGTAAGGAGTCCCACCCTTTCCTTGGTCTGGTGTTTGTGATAAGTTCTTGGGCTCATTTCCCTGATGTGATTTTAGTGCACCATGTATTCATGTACCATCCATTTTCCCTAAAAAATACTCTGATGGTAGCCTTTCTACTTCTAGTAAGAAGTCATTTATCAGTCTATGCCGCAGGGGTGAGGCTGGACAGATGATGTGTTTTGCCTGTCTATCCAAGCATGCGATCATCTTCCAACCTCAAAAAGGAGTCAAGGACTACTTGTAAAATGGAGTCTCTCCATGCAAGACAGAGCTTGAGAAACCACAGTTATATACTTTTGGAGTAACTTGAACAGGGCACAGCCTGATCTCAACAAGCAGTCAGGAAGCAAAGACAAAAAAAAAAGTAGAGCCAGATTATAAAATCTCTAGTCTTAACCCCAGCAAATATTCACCCTCTAAAAGGTTCAAAACCCTCCCAAACACATAAAGTTCTGGGAGACATTTTCCAATCAGACCACAATGGGGATTAACAATCAAGGCCTTTCGCTAACTATCTTCAGAATCTCGACATCCCTCCAGTGCGTCTTCATGTCCTAATTAGTCTTCAGGCTCTCCTAGGATCTCTGCACCCCAGCGAAAGGAACCTCTAGCCCATGTCATTTAAGTGCTACCAAGTACACTTCAGGAATCAGTCAACAGGGCTGAGAGATACTCTGATTGGTCACCTGATACTTCACGACCATTCCTATTAATTGTGGCTTTGGCAAATTCACCTAGGTTTTTGGATGAATATGTTAGTGTTATGTCTATCAAATGTATAATCTAGATTTGAACACACAGTCTTCCAAAATATATGAATTCTGTTTCTTACAAAAGATGAACAGTTCATACTCAGGCATAATTCTTATTCCAGAGGCCATGCATTCACTGACATATCTTATCCTGAGCATCATGGGATGGGTGATGCCACTTTCAGATACGCAAGGGTACACTTTCACGGTCACATTTCTATACAGTGATGAGGGAAAGGTGGAAAGCAGGGATCAGGCAGGGTGGTAATTAAGTCCCCACAAGAGGCATCAGAGAGGTGAATGAATCTCTCCAGGGTCTGCTCTTCTTCATGGTCTAGACAGTTCCCACACCGTATGCCTTCTTCCCTCTACAGGCTCCTCTGTTTCAGAAGCAGTATTCCTCTCGTCTATTCTCTCTTCTGTAGTTATGATTTGTAATGTATGCTTAGACTTGGATCAGAGTCACTAGAGGACTAAGGAAAGCATAAGAGCAGGACCAAGGAGGTTAGATCACTCATCTTAGTTCTTCTGCATTTGTTTTAAATCTTTGGCTTCTACACTTTCTTAAGGGTTGTCTTTAATCTTGTGTGTGAACGTATGTCTGTGTGGGATACTTGTGTACTAGAGTACAGGCACCCACAAAATCCCACAGCATTGAATGTCATGGATCTGAAATGGTTCTGAACTCCTATATGGAAGTTGAGAATTCTCTACAAGAGCAATGGATATTTATAATCACTGAGCCATCTTTCCAGTCCTCCCTTGTACACCTTCAACTAGGGCTCCTGTTAGAACTAAAGCCCCATTCTACAAAGTCAGCAATGTGTAGCATTTAAAAATGACTCTTACAACCTGTTTTCTGCTATATTTGTACCAATATTGACCAAAATAAAATATTTATTGTAAAAAGTGAAATATGACACTCATTCTTGCTCAGAAGTCATTTGGTACAACTATATTCACAATTTATAGACTTTCAATGTATCATCCCTTTTATCATTACTATTCTTAGTATATTATACTAAAAGAGGAACTAAGCAAAGAGTTTAACCAGCTAACCATAGTTCTGTGGAGTCTATGAATGCCTATTGGCATGCACTGCATGGTGGCCATGCTGCTTGATAAAGTTCCAGCATTCAAACTTGCAGACCACACTTCTCCAACACCTTTCTACCTTCATTTTTAATGATTCTCAATATTAATGCTTTTCCCTTTGCTTTGAGAGGATTCTTTGTTTTTGTGGGTTAATAGCCTGGCAAGGGAGGCCTTGAGTCGCACAGTCCTCCACCTATTGATTTAAGTTAAAAATTTTGATTCTTTAGTATTGCAGGAGTTCTTCTAATTTTCTTTGACCTAAATGTTCTCCCTTGTGGATTTAGTAGATCAAGGACTTGGCCAGTTCATTTGGCAGAATGTGTGCTCATCCAAACTGTACCTCCAATCATTTTCAGCCCAGGTGTTTGATAAAGCGGCAAAGTCTTTATATCATTTTGGGCAGAATCATCGAGCATCTCAGGCAACACAGTGTCTGGTATTGTTATCAATAAATTGATGGTGGCCAGGGCAGCCACATTAGCTGCATGACCTGCTCTTCTATTGCCTTGGGCTTCATAAGATTTTCCTTTCTGATGTCCTGGGGAATGGATGAAATGCTCAAGTAATCCAAGGTCCTGAATATATCCTAATTTTATATGTGTATATATACATATCCATATATATCAAGAAGAGAATCATTAGTGAGGAATAGTTTTAGTGAGGAATAGTTCAAATAACTTCTCATACGGTGATTATTTTTCTTCATGTGATTGAGGATTGTAGTCCCTTAGACTTAAACGTATTTATCATTTTAAGCTTGGTTATACTTTCCTAGTGGGTGTTTAAGACCATGTAGATGATCAAAATTGTTTGATTTTGTTTTTAATGTCAAAGTCAGTTGAAGATCTGGTCCTCAGGGGTCACTTGGACTTGGAAGGAACTTCTGGCTCCTCTAGTCTTTCATTTATCAGTTAATCCAGCTAGATAGGAATGAGCCAAAGGGAAGCCATGATTGACACCTGTTACACTTGGAATTGTGGAGGAAATCTTGCCGTTGTGTCAATCTTCCTGTTGCTTTGAGGCATCTCCATGACATCCCTGAGCAAGGGAACAGATGACTTTTCATAGTTACAGGATACATTGAGAGATGTCCTCCAATCCCCTGAGACTTAGTTGACCTTTGTTGAGCAAGAAGAAAAAACATTTTCTCTTTTAATCCCTCTGTTCACATTGGTATCATCAGTATCAGGCTCCAAGTACTATTAGTATACACTCAGAGAGTCAGTTGCACCAGTTTGGTAGTTTTAATTAAAAGCTTGAACAGAAATTAGGCACATTAAACTAATGCTTGATTAGACACACAATTCCTAAGCCATTGCCTATCTAAGTCTCTTCTGTTACAAACCTTCAATGACTTACTTAGACTCTCATCCTATTTTGGAAAAGAAAATTCTAGTCATTCTAATTGTTATGCACAAGTTCTCTTTTAATAAAGATATTTGATTTTTACATTCCAACATCTTTTTGTTTTATTTATTTCTTATTTTTTTCATCCTGATCACAATTTCCCCTCCTGTAGTGGAATTTCAATTATATTTTAATAAATAATGACTGACTGAAGATCTGAAAGTAAAACAGTTCCACTGGTTAGCCTTATAGTCCAGATAATGATAGTACACACCTTTAATCCCAGTAACCACACTATCACACACTTTTAATTCTAGTAGCCACACTAACTGCTGCAGCACCCTTGCTCAACATAACAAACACAGCCTATCTAAAAAGGAAATCAGCTAAACTTTGTTTTTGTGTGTGTGTGCCTAGAATTCCTTTCCAAGTTTTCTCAGGTTTTATGTGGATTTAGCTGGTACATGTTGGCATGCCAATCTGTTGTTGGAGGCCACTCATTTGTTTCCCAACTGCTCAGACCCAAAATAACCTCAGAGAAACTGTATTAATTGCAATACTGTTTGGACAAAAGCTTAAGTATATTTTTGGCTAACTCTCTTATTAACACATTTCTATTATTCTATATTTTACCATGAGGCTTGTAGTTTACCAGCAAGTTTCTGGTGTATCTGTCTCCTCTGGCAGCTACATGGTGTCCCATTGACTCTGCCTTCTTTCTCCCAGCATTCAGTTTAGTTTTACTCCCTAGCTCAATTCTGCTAAGCCACTGGCCGAAAATTGGTTATTCATTAACCAATAAAAACAGCACATATACACAAAGATTCCCCACACCAATGTGTGTTGGGTTTTGAGTAGGTAGGCAGAGATGAATTCACAAAGATGGCAGTTGCATGGCTTGGAAGATAGTATTTTGTAAAAACCTCCTATATACAGCAACATTGAATTCAAACTACATGTATAGAATAATATAACAAATTAGGATTATTTGTACAGATAAAAAAATTAAATTGTAGCAAGCATTTTGGTACATAATCAAAATGAACTTGACGTGAATATATGCCCTCTGCAAACAAGAAAAGGTAGGTAAGAAAGCTCAGAGCCACCAGTCCTTATATGTTAACCCTGTAATTGCAGTTTTAGGTAATAGGTATCATTTATTTCCCTTTCTTTAACTAAGATCAGTTTACAACCAATGGCCAGAAAACTAACCTTTTCTCCCTATAGACCCATTTTAAAATATATCAGTTGTTTTTGATGGGGCCCAATTAAAAGAACTACTGTCTATTCTAATCATCAGAAATTGAGGAGAATATCCCTTGGGGTTTTTTTTATAGCTTTTCCAGTCCAGAGAATGATTTACCATAGCCCTCCTTTTGGTTTTGGATGAATGCAAGTAGCAGACAACGAGAAGCAACAGGTGCACAGCAAAACATCCTCCAAACTTTGTTTACAATCTCCCCTAGAAATAAACTAGGGATTCCCTATTATTCTATTAGAGTTACTGGTTGAGCAACTTGAAGGCAAACAGTCTCTCTATGATTGGGCCTTCCACTACTGCTTTAACTGTAGACATCTCTGCATCATGAAGTAAATAACAGTAATTTATGCTGTAAATAGTTTGCCCATTAGCTGTCCTCAAGAGCATAATGTTTTCACTTCGAAAGCTGTTTTGTTCACTTTTGCATTGTCACTGACTTAAGGGGTCAGCCTGACACAGAACAAGGATTTCGGAGGACATTTTGAGACAAAAATGCTTGTGTCTGAGAAGGAAGAGCCAAATCCCATCTCTAGAGCCAGCTTCTCAGTGATTAAACAGCAGAGGATAATTTGACAATATAATATATATGTAAGAGGAATTTACTTCTCTATAGAACTGAACTCAGTGCCTTATAAACTGGCAGGAAACTTTCTACTGAGTCCCATGACAGCTGTCTGAGACCCATGGCACCCATCCTCCTTATCACTTCACAGAGTTGTCCACATATGGCTTATCTGCTGGGTCATGCTTTGGGAACAGGGACTGACAAGACAGAAAGTATTTTCTTTTCTTTTGGAAGGCTGTAAGAGGCAGAACATTTGATTTTTTCCCTCTAGTGTCCTTATGGGTATATGATAGACTGCTCTCAGGATCGAGATGATAGTGACATCTAGCTTACCAGTGTCTCACCTGAGGTCCTTTCTGACTAGGCTTGGGGTGACAGACTACTTGCAACTGCATACTCACAATTGGTTTGTTTGTGGTATGTGTATGTGTGTGGGTGGGTGGGTATCTGAAAATGGAGATGGACAGCCTGAAAAACTTAACCTTCCTCCTATACAAAATAATGACTTTTCAGAGACTTAAGACTTTTGAACTTCTTAGAGGTCAGGTTCCCCAAGAATTTATTTTCTATGAGCAAATTTTTTAGAAATGATTCTTTTTTAATTTGGCATCGGGATTTACTAGGCATCTATATGATCTTCCCACAGTTTTTAAGTCCCCTCTGGAAACCCGTAAATTTTATCATGTAAAATAATGTGTTAAAATTAAAACAAAACAGAAAACAAAAAACCAAATCAAGAAACAAACAAGCAAACAGAAAACAGCTCGGAGGTCTGGTGTTACATTCTTAGTCTGATATAAAAACAGAGCAAAGTAGTTTCCCAAGGGATCAGTGGGACCAGGAAGTTGCAAGGGTGCCTCCATTTTCTTTTATGTCATGTGGTTACAGTAGCCAAGATGGAGGTGACGTCACAAGGTATTTGTGCTCTTATGATATCATTAGCAAAGATGGCAATCAAGTCACATGCTTCCCTCCATTTTGGTAAGGTCATTAGCCAATACTACAGCAAGTCACATAGTTGCTTTTTGCTCATGGTAAATTCAGCTCCATAGTAAAGGAAGCCTATTTCTAATTAGGGCACAGGTCCATATGAGATCCACACATCTCACAGATTGTATATGGACTGCTATACCATTTCATTTTTTAAAAAGGCACACACTTTAAATTAGCTTGATATAGCTATAGGATGGGATGGTATCTGTGGCCTAGGTACAGAGGCCAAAAAAAAAAAAGCAAAATAAAGGAACAGAATCCTATGGTCTCAGCTCAAATAGGCAGAGTCTATACATTGTTGTTAGAGTAGTTAGGATCAATATGAGGTTTCTCTTTGCTTCTAGAGAGGGGAAGAGAAGAAATTTATTCATCATCTAATTTTAGCTCAAAACAAGAGTGGATCTCTCTCTCTCTCTCTCTCTCTTTCTCTCTCTCTCTCTCTCCCTCTCTCAGAAGAGACAGTAAAAGATAAGAGATACAGATGCTTTGAAAAATGCAAAGATTAAGCCGGGCAGTGGTGGCGCACGCCTTTAATCCCAGCACTCGGGAGGCAGAGGCAGGCGGATCTCTGTGAGTTCGAGGCCAGCCTGGTCTACAAGAGCTAGTGCCAGGACAGGCTCCAAAGCTACAGAGAAACCCTGTCTCGAAAAACTAAAAAAAATAAAATAAAAAAAATGCAAAGATTATTCTGTCTCCAGGTAGAGAGTAGCTCCCCATATCTCCCTGGTGAAAATGTCTCCTTCTAGCACCTGGATCAGGCTCTACCCTGACCCATGTGAGGTAGCATCACTGTGGAACCAGCCCCCAGCTTTCCTTGTTATGACACAGACATTAGAGCTAGAAGACATGTCCATGAGGACCTTCCTTGTTAGAGAGAAGAAAATACAATCATCTGCCCTGCTCCACCACAGAGAAAGGGTGCTGACAGCTCAAAGGTCACATCTTTCTGTCCTTTCAGGGACTGACCTTCTTCATTGATTGGTCAGTAAGTCCTTGGAAGGAATCTGAGACAGGGTCCTCAAAGTATTACCATTAATGTTTCTTGATGTGCTTTATTTTCTCTGACAGTTAAAGAAGAAAAAGTCTGCAAAGTGGGTGGCAAATAGGGAATTCTCAGACACAGCAAATAAAATGAGTCGGTAAGGCAAGGCTTTATTAGTGATGAGAATATTCACACATATACAGCAAGTAAAACAGGAAAAGATCTTCTACAAAGCATGGGATAGGGAGAGCCAAAGGTCCTCCACTTTAATTTTTAAGTGATTAAAATTGATCCCTAAGGATTTTATGTGTACATAATGCATTCTAATTACTTTTGCCTCTATCTGTCCCCATGCCCATTTACCACACACACACACACACACACACATCTACAAATCTATTTTCCACATTCATGTGCTTTTGTTTTGTTTTGTGACCCACTGAGTTTAGCCTGGCCATCTACGTGACACTGGATTTGAAACTATTTCCTGAGACTCATCTTTCATTTTGACACAGGGTCTCTTGTAGAAGCTATCACTCATCATTTCGGCTAGACTTGTCAGCTGGAAGGTTCTGAAGATCTGCCAGTGTTTAAGGAGTGCACCAGCACCCCTGGTTTAACTGAGTTCTCGGGATCAAAACTTGGGTCATCAGGCTTGCATAGTAAGCATTTCCCACTACACCTCTCCCCAGCCTCTGTATCCATATCTTAATTTTGAGGTAATGAACTTGGACATCCTAAGATGCTTCTAGTCACTCAGAAGTTGCTTGAAAACAAACATGAACAAATATTAAATATTATGAATGATCATTTCTCACCCTTCTTAAAACAATATTCTGAGCTTTGCTTTTGGCTAGAGTGGAGATACAGCAAAGTTAGTCCCTCTTACATTGTGAACCACATCCCAGGCATAGCAACCAGGGTGCTTCCTTTCCTTCCATTCTACATTAATCGTGTTTTGAGAAAAGATGGGCAAGGTCGTGAGCAACTGGCAAGCAGGTGCCACCTCTTGTGCTTCTGGCAACACTGCCACATGCTGCCTGCCAACCAAGATGAAGCTTCATACTAATCTGCACCCATTTTCTCTGGTCTATTTTGTGTCTCCCAATGGTTCAAAAAGTTAGAGAAAGACAAATTTCAACTCTAACCCTTTTCATATTCTAAGGATTTTTCGCTTAAAGAAAAGCCACTGGTGATCTTTCCCCCTAGAAAGCTACTGTGTGATCTGAACTCAGATGAGTATGCAACACTGTGAAGACATATCTGAAAGTCCACGTGATACCCGCTCACTTCTTCACTGACAGTGTGCTAGCTACACCTATGCTCTCTCTGGGCATAACTTTCTACATTAACTCCTTTCTAGTCTCACTGTGTTCTGAAGCAGAGATCTCCATCTGTTCTTCCTCTCTAGGGTGGGCAGAGGAGCTTTTGGCATTACATTCTCTATCTCTTAGCACGAAACTTAGTCATTTTATTTAAGAATATATTGCTACAGAAAGAAATACACTGTCCTGACAATGCTGGTCCTTGATTGAAAATGGTGCAAACGCATCTAAAGGTTGGTACAAACTTCTTCACTGATGTGGGAGTGTCATATATCAATCTGTTGATTTCATTGGTTAAGCAATAAAGAAACTGCTTGGCCCTCATAGGTTAAAACATAGGTGGGAGGAATAAACAGAATAGCATACTGGGAGGAAGAGGAAGTGAGCTCAGAGATGCCATGCTCTGCGCTCCTGGGTAGATGTGATAGCTCCTCTCTGAGACACATGCGGATGAAGCTCCGATTCAGGATGGACGTAGGCTAGAAACTTCCCGGTAAGCGCACCTTTGGGTGCTACACAGAATATAGGAAATGGGCTAGTCCAGGTGTGAGAGTTAGCCGAGAAGAGGCTAGATAGAAATGGGCCAAGCAGTATTTAAATGAATACAGTTTGTGTGTTGTTATTTCGGGACATAAGCTAGCCGAGCAGGCGGCTGGGGTGCTGGGGACACAGCCCCGGCCGCTCCTTATTTCAACACTTCACAAATAAGGAATCATGGACAACTGCCAATACAACAGAATGCAATTCCTGTTGTCATTCTTTGCTGCTGTTTTGGCTGCTTGAACAAAAGAATTACACATGCTCTTGCCTCAGCACACAAAATCTGAAATCCTCTGTTCGTGTTAAAGGCTTGTTAAATTCTTTTCTATGGCATTCTAGCTTGTGGGCTTTCATTTTTATTATTATGAAAGTGTTGTAAAGTATTCATTCCATTAATTGGAAATAACAATAACAAAGCATGCTTCAATTGTAGGTATGTACTTGCATGGATGAGGGGGTATTGTAACATCCCTACTCTCAGCTAGTAGGCACTAGGAGGCCAGTTTTCTTCTTTCTCGAGCTAGTGATATATTAGACCCTTGCTCCAGAAATTGTCCTATTCTCCTCTCCATGTTTCTTGATGTCACAGAAACCACTTTCAACTAGTTTGAGGATGATTTCATTTCCACAGCCCTGAAGATACTGTGACAGGAATCCAGTTCTATTAAAAGCCAAATACCTACAAAGTCCTGAATCATTAGAAGCATTCGAGTAGACCATTTTACTTGAATGCAGCTTCATTCAACCAGAAACAGTTCTTTGCAAAAAGACATAAGTAGGATTTATCATAGATGAATAAATTGTACTTTATAAAACCTTTATAACTGTATATATTTATAGCTTATACTGAGCAAAACTAAAATCCTGCTAGTTTTAAATTGGATTTTGGTCATGGTAGTAGTAGTACTTCAGAAGTCAGCAATAGACTCTTGATTTCTCAGCAGATTTTCTCTATGACTGGCAAATTGTAGAATTCCTGACAACCAAGCCCTATGCTTTCCCTGTGCCCTCAAATTAGATGATCATAGATGAATATATGCATTCTTTTCATGATAAAACTGGGAACCAATATTTATTAACTGATTGTTGCCATAAGATCACAGACGGGACAACTGGCAATCTCTTTCTAATCGGGGTGGAGAGAAGATATTCCACTCAGATTTTTCAGGAACCATCATGAATTCTTGATTTCTAACGTGATGGGGTGATGTCCTTTCCAGAGCCAGGGATCTCAGGATGAGGCCTTTAAATTCATGACTTAATTATAGTTTTCCCTTATGCTGCATCCTTGCAGGTAATTCTCTGTGATTAAATACATATCCATTCTAAAGACAAACTGTAATACAGAAGTTCAAGGCTATCTTGTATTTATAGTTTAGTAACAAAGGTCTGTTTGTCATGTTTTTAAAGACTTATAAGAGTAAAGTAAAACCGAAAGCATACTGTCATCATCCATTCAAATGATGGGTTTGCCGTTTCTCACTAGGGCACAAATGAGTGGATCTAAATGCCAGGATGTTTGATTGTCAAGAGGTCCCAAGTTTCTGCTTATAGTGGCATTTCTTTGTAAACTGATCTAATACAGGTAACTTCAAACTCTAGGCAGAGATAGGTATTTGGAAACACTATTTCAACCTGGACTGGTATGTAAAAGAAGATTGAGAATGATGAGAAAAAGCCAGTGTGAGAATTGGTTTCAGAAGTGGCCAGTGAGATAACCAATGAGGTATTTTATCTGAACAGAATCTTATGAGATTGATGTAAAACACATCAATATAGCTTGACTGTTAGAGTCTAAAGAATTGATCCAATAATTTATATTTCTAAGACCAAAATTTCACCTCCTGATTCTTAATTGTATTTCTGAGCTATTCTTGCTTCAAACAAATGGCAAGATTGTTTGGTTTCAAAATGCCCAGGAACACAGAATGGAAAGATGCATAGCTTCTTCCTTGAGTACTGTACACAGTAAACAAGGGATAAGCCCAAGCACACACAACCATATGCAATAAATTAAGCCAAGTGGTTGAAAAGATATGGCAAGAGACCCATGATTATCTCTACAGATGTGTAAATAAGCAGACAGTGCTGTGATGAGTAGAAATTCATGGGGGTATATTCTCTGTTAAAGAACCAAGAAGCACACAGATTTTCACACTGGGGATTTTTCTAAGGACTTATAATGGCAATACCCTTCTGAGTCTGAATGAATCATTTATGGCTATTTAAGGACAACACCATCAAATTCAGAGGCTCTAGCCTACTGAAACAAAACACATGAAGTTAGTTACATGTAAAACTTAGATTTAGAGCCAGGTGATAGTGGCTCACACCTTTAATCCCAGAGCTCAGTGAAGCAGAGGCAGGCAGATCTCTTTAAGTTTGAGGCTAGCCTCGTCTACAGAGTGAGTTCCGGGATAGCCAGAGATACACAGAGAAACCCTGTCTCAAAAAAAAAAAAAAACAAAAAACAAACAAACAAAAATTCAAAAAAATACCTTGAATTTAGAAATATTTTATAGAATGTTTCAAGTTTTCTTTAAAAATCATAAGCATAAGCAATAAGAGTGAGTAAGGGTGAAATTAAAGTTGTATATCCAAAGAAGGCATACAGATGGACAACACCTTATAGAAAAGTATTTGACATTACTAACCAGAAAGGAAAAACAGGTAAAAACACAACGAGGAAACCATCTCACACCTATTGCAATGGTTATTATCAAAATAAGGAAAACACTGCAAGTGATGTTTGGTGAGGCTGCGAATGAATTGAAATTTATATGCACTGTGGCTGAGACTTAAACTGGTCAGGCCACTGTGAAAATCAGTATGAAGGCTCCTCACCCATGTTCTGGCTTTGTGGGAGCCTAGCCAGTTTGGATGTTCACCTTCCTAGACCTGGATGGAGGGGAGAAGACCCTGGACTTTCCACAGGGGAGGGAACCCTGACTGCTCTTCAGACTGGAGAGGGAGGGGGAGAGGAGTGGGGGGAGGGGGAGAGGGGCGGGAGGAGGGGAAGGGAAATGGGAGGCTGGGAGGAAGCAGGGATTTTTTTTTTTCAATAAAAAAAAAGTTCAAAAAAAAAAAACGAAACAAAACAAAACAAAAAAAAAAATGCTGCTTACTGACTTTTCTTATAAAGCCCAGGACCACTCATTTAGAATGGTAACTCCCATTGTGGGTTTGGTCCTCATTAATTAGTAATCAAGAAAATGGCCTCACAGGCCAGTCTAAAATGATGTGGGATTCCCCTCTGTATGCTGTGGTTACCATTGATTAATAAAGAAACTGCTTTGGACCTATAGCAGGACAGAACACAGGGAGCCGGCGATAAACAGACTGAAAGCTGGGGAAAAAAGGTGGAGTCAGTGAGAAGCCATGGAGCCCTGCTGGAGGATAGAATTTTACCTGGTAAGTCACAGCTTCATGGCGATACACAGATTAATGGAGATGGGTTAATTTAAGATATGAGCTAGCCAGAAATATGCTTAAGCTATTGGCCAAATAGTATTGCAAATAATATGGTTTCTGTGTGATTATTTCAGGGCTGAGCAACTCGGAACAAACAAGTGGCCACATACAACAGTCTAATAGAAGCAATTCTTCAACTGAGGTTCCCTCTTCCAATGTATATTAAGTTTGATGGCCAATATTAACCACTGAAGTAAAATACTACATTTTACATTGAATACATATGCTTTTGCCAATTATATCACAGTAAAGCTGAAAAGGTATGTGAGTTTTCCAGTGGCCTTTGCTTGGTAATGTCACTTTTGCCACATGCATAAGCATCATCACACCTGGGGAAACATGCCACATCCACATGAAGGCCTTAGCAGTTTGAGACCCAGGATGCTGATGCCTAAAGCAGCTTCTGATTAGTCAGTATGAAGATTTTGGCTGTGACTGTGGTTCAGCTCAAATCTACAACACAAAACTCTTCCCCTTCCTGGGCTTGTCATTCTCTCCTGTATTCTATGCCTCAAGAAATGTAGACATGATCTTTTTCTACACTGTCTACTAATCTTTCAATTGAAAGCACTTCAATTTCACAGTCTTCTGAGGAGAAGGATTTTATTTAAAATCTCCCCAGCTAAAATGGGATTGTCTTGGCTCTGCTAATACTCCAGATTTCAGATTCCTGTGTTAATCTCTGTTGGCGAAATTTTATCACATCCCATCTGTCTTTGCTCTTCCAGCGTACAGCCGATGGCATTGAAGGGTGGCAATATTGGACATGCAATATTAATGACCACAGAATTAGTAAAAGGTATGTTGTTTTATGTCACCCAGTGTTTTTCTACACAGCTCTCTCTGAAACTACTGTAGCAGAATGCTTTCATTCAAATGGAACAGAATTGACTCCAGTTTAAGTCACTTTGAAACTCTCACTATAAATACTTCACTTAGTAGTCCTGAAATACCTACTCAAAATCTGTATACCCTAATTACTTTATATCTTCTGTTGAAGCAGAATAGTGTTCTGATAAATAGGATAAAGAAAACAACACCAAACCCAGTGTCAATAAAACAATGTGAATAATACAAAGAAACATGGAAACCAAATATTTTATCAAATTCTTCAAAAATACAAAGGCTGTCAACCTTCAATAAGAAGAATTTAGGGCTGCGACTGTAGCTCAACTGACAGAGTGTTTGCCTAACACCTACAAAGTCCTGGGTTCCAGTCATCAAAACATGAATCAGGTGTGATGGTGCATGTCTCTAACCCCAGCACCTGGGAGGCAAAGGTAGGATCTGAGACCAGAAAACAAACAAAAGAGGTTTAAAAGGGACTGAAGATTTTACTATAAATTTTGTCATAGAGAAGTCTTTGTGAACTATAGCCTGGTGAGTTGAAAGACAGCCGCTTTAACATATACAAAGAAATACAAATAACTTAAAAGTGTTTACACAAGTTATGTAATGAACATGTAGACAAACCTAAGAAATCATTAAGCAAAGGAGACTCTATGAATTTAGTAAGATAAAAGTGGGAATGTTGAGTCAATTTCTGATAACCAGTGTTGAGGGAGAGGAGAGGCCAACACCTCCAAAGCACCCAGCGGCTGCAGGAGAAACTGGAAGAAAGCATTCAAACCAGCAGCCCTTTTGATCGGTTTAGAACCTGCCCTGTTGCTTAGTTTGGGAAAGAACTCTGAACATATACTAAGTTGGGGATGAATCTTTGCTGGTAGAAGTCACCAACAGGAATGAATTCCAAGTAGAGGCCTGAGGAGGCAAATGTTTTTAACCCCATCACCTTGAAGCACGAGTGAGTCAGGGGAAATCCTAGGAAACAGCCTCCTATGTATTTTTCAATGGGAAGCAAGAGATGGTGTGTGGACATGCAGCTGGCTTGAATAATTTCTTCAGGTCCTACAATGTAGAAAGCATTCTAGCTGCTGAGCGTGTCTAGGTGTGGTGGGTGGAGAAAAATAAGAGAGTGGGGCCTGAGAGTGAGACTCCTGTGAGCTCAGTAGTGGAGGTGGCTGTGGGTATACGTTTTCGCTTGGTTATCTTGCATATGGAAAGCATGGCTCCCGTCCTTCCCATTTCCATTCTCTAAGTCAAGGAACTGGGATGCCCTAAAAAGGTCATCTCCCTGTGACCAGCGGAACTACAGATTTCAACATATAAAACAAAAAGACACAAGTGAAACAGACGTGAAAGGAAATTTAGTCTGAGACTGCTTTAAACCTTCTTCTGCCACAAACCTCGGTGCTAGTCAACCAGATTGATGTGTCTTATCA
Source organism: Neodon shergylaensis (assembly GCA_025134845.1). Taxonomy (NCBI): domain Eukaryota; kingdom Metazoa; phylum Chordata; class Mammalia; order Rodentia; family Cricetidae; genus Neodon; species Neodon shergylaensis. The sequence goes on from JABTXL010001400.1 coordinate 4,088,740, forward strand.
AATGCATCTTATGGCCTTCATGCTGTGCCCCTACTCCCACGTGGTATTGGACACGCAAGACAGGAAGGGTGGCTTCAAAAACTCACTCCTCAACCCAGACATGCGTCCTCTCTATCTTCAGCCCTGCTCATTCCCCAGGCAGAACAAGTCACTTTTCTCCTATACAAACCCTTGCTATTGTCAGGGGGTCCACAGAGCATCCCAATACTGCTCCTCCTGAGAGGGCTGGAGAGGGTGCCCAAAGCTAAGAGCTGACAGCTGATATTTTCTGCTCTCACTCTTTTGTGCAGCTGTGTGGGTGGTGACAAGGTGGGTCAGGATATCTTTAGAATGGGACTGGGCTGGCCTACATTGGATGGGAGTACATCTCTTAGAATAGGGAGAACTTCATCTTATGTACAATTACAACAAAAACATCCTCAGAATAAACTCAATAAAAAATAGTCTTTAATGTTCTACTATAAAGAGCTCTGAGCTGGTAGAAATCATGACAACAAGCTAACAATATGAGGTAAGTAAAATTGGAGTTCCATCTCCTTGATTAATAGACAAACTATGAATGGTGGACAATACTAATTATTTTACAGAATGGAAATCATGCCAGTTCAACAGAAGGGAACTCAGTACTATAAAGCTACCCCTTAAGGAAGTTTTCCAGCCAGATCCAACTCCGTTCCTCTGAGTACTGTGTCTGAAGTAGGTGATGGTCTCAGCAGTATGGACTTCACTTAAAACCCACACACTGAGACAATGGGGATGTTCTATCGGGAACTCACCAAGGCCAGCTGGCCTGGGTCTGAAAAAGCCTGGGTTAAAACCGGTCTCGCTGAACATAGCGGACAATGAGGACTACTGAGACCTCAAGAACAATGGCAATGGGTTTTTGATCCTACTGCAACTATTGGCTTTGTGGGAGCCTAGGCAGTTTGGATGCTCACCTTACTAGACCTGGATGGAGGTGGGTGGTCCTTGGACTTCCCACAGGGCAGGGAACCCTGATTGCTCTTTGGGCTGACGAGGGAGGGGGACTTGATGGGGGGGTGGGAAAGGGGAGGCGGCGGTGGGGAAGGGACAGAAATCTTTAATAAAAATAAATTAATTAATTTAAAAAAAACCTCAAGGGGGCAACCAAAAGCAATAGCAGTAGCTGATATTGTTTGGGGAGTTACTTAGATTCCCCCAATCAAAACTTCAAAAGGAGGTTTCTCATCCTTATTCCTGGGATTTTTTTTTTTTTTTGTTAAATGCTCTTTGGCTCTTAACAGCTGTCTAATAGAAGTTGTTAATGCCTATTAGAAAGGAAACCATGCCAGCTCAACAGAAGGGAGATAATGCATGGTACTGTAACCTAGCCAACGCTCCCTGCCAAGAGAGGCCATGGATCTTAGAGGAGAATGTACTACTGTCACTTTCCTAAATCAATATAATCCCTAACTACATTCTATATGCTTACACTCACACCCCTGATCAAATAAGTTCCTTCTTGCAGCAGACAGAAACATGGAAAGCCACAACTGGTCAAACTGCAAAGAACAACTGACCACAGAGTGCTCACTCCCAGTTGACACAGCTACAACACAAACCTAATGTCTTGTAGGCTTGGGGAACATTATGGAAGGAGTGGGAAGGCTGCTAAGAGCCAGGAACTCTCCTGTGAAATGGTATCTTCTCTATGTTACAGGGAAGCTGCACCTATAAAATCCCAACAATATGGTTGCCTAAACAAGACCTGAACAATGAAAACACCAGTTGACAAACCAACATGCACAGCAAAAACCTCATAAAAGCCCTGCTCCTAAACGAAAAGCTTCAAGCAGTTAATGACTTCTGAGAAAGGAAGAATTGTCCTCCTCAGAAATGAGGCCCTTGGTCCTGCCTCAAACAATTAAGTACGTTAGGATAAATCTGGGTGATGAGAAAGGCCTATGCCACTTTATCAGGCTTCGGGATACTTCACTATTTACAGATCAATAGTCATTGTGGTAGCTTACCACTGAGCACATCAACAACCATCCTTTTTATTCCTAAGGCATGAACTTACTTTAGGACAATGTCATGCTTTCAAGGTTCTGGAAAACTTTAAAAAGGAATGTTGTGACATTTGTTGAAGTGATTTGTGATCAGTGAACTGTGATAGAAACAATCTAAGTGTTTTGGAGTTCCATGAAGGGATAATAAATTTAACTGTTAAATGTGTATTTTCTGACTTAGCCTCCAGGGAGCCATTCCCTTGGGACTTTCATTCTCTTTTTGGCCTCCCTGTTACCTGAGAACACAGTATCAACATTAGTCCAATTAATAACCTTACAATCACCTGGAAGTATTCAAGTGCTAGGAAGAGCCACATCCTTCACACATTATATCAATGTTCGGAATGATTAAAGCTAGCGAAGGAGACATACTCGAAGCCAAACTGCCCAAAAGCTAGACCTCTAGCACCAGACGTTCATTTTGTAATAGTTCTCAAAAGGAATTAAAATCATTAATTGAATGAACACACAAAAGCTTAGAAAGCCCAGTAGCCCAACTGCTAACACACAGAAAGTTTTGTTCAGAAGCCTGCATCAAAATCAAAGCAGGCAGAAGCAAAGCAGCGAGTCTGGAGGTGAGCAAACTTCAGAAGAAAGCTTTGACGCTAGCAAAAATGTCTTCATGAGACGGAAGGGAAGAAGCTGTGTGGGACATAAAAGTGCGATGTGAAACAGCAGGTATTGACATAGAATCTGAGGCAAGGTACCCAGAGGACCTCCGATAATTAATAAAGATGGCTACACGTAAAAACATGTTCAGAATGGGGGGAAAGGCCTTATATTAGAAAGTGATGCCATCTCCAATTCCCTTAGTTAGAAAGAAGTCTGGGTTTGCGTTTTAAAAAAAAAAAGGCAATTGGCTAGGCTCCCACAAAGCCAGAATGTTCACCTTCCTAGACCAGGATGGAGGGGGGAGAACTTTGGACTTTCCACAGGGCAGGGAACCCTGACTGCTCTTCAGACTGGAGAGGGAGGGGGAGAGGAGTGGGGGGAGGGGGAGAGGAGTGAGAGGAGGGGGAGGGAAATGGGAGGCTGGGAGGAGGCAGAAATTTTTTTTCTTTCAATAAAAAAAAATTTTAAAAAAAGGCAACTATCTTATTAAGGCCACTTCTTCTGGTTGATGTTAAGATTCATTTGCCACCATGAAAAACCTACTCTTAGAAGAAAAGTCATAGAAAAGCCACTACACCTGTGTTTTAAAAAACGAAAAAATTAGATGACAGCAGAAGTGTCTACAGCATGCATTAGTGATTATTTCCAGCCTACTGTTGAAATCTATTGCTCAGAGGAGAAATAAAAACTTCCCCAGATATTACTACTCGTTGGAAATGCCTTCAATAACCCAAGAATTATAATGGATGTGTACTGTTGTACATATTAATTAATGGTATTTTAATGTCTGCTAGCCTTCATTTTATAACCCACGGATCTGTAAGCAGTTTTGATTTTCAAACCTGGATTCAAGAAATACATTTCATAAGGCTGTGGCTATTATATAGAGAAGGATTCCCCCAGTGAATCTGGGAAGAGTGAGTTAAAACCCCCTGGAAGTGATTCACTATTGCAGGTACTGATACCAATGCATGGACTTGAGAGATAGCTCTGTTAGTAATGTGACTGCCAAGCGCTAGAGGGTTGCAAACAGGTAGATGCCCTAAGCTTGCCAGCCTGCCAGCCTAGCCTAACTGGGGAGCTCCAAGTTCACTAAGAAAGTATATTCAAAAACTAAGGTGGACAACAATAAAAAAAGACACCTAACACTGACCTCTGGCTTCCTCATGCATGTGTACACATGTACATATGCACTCACACATTATCTGAACATATGTGAACACACACAAAAATAATACTCATGGCTTATAGGAGATCAGAGTACAAACCCTAAGATATTGGAAGCAGTTGGTCACCCCTCAAGGATGACGTCGAGGGTTCAAGACTTCAGTGGAGGAAATAACTATAAACACTGCAGAAGTAGCAAGAAACCTTACATGAGAAGCAGAGACTCATGTTGTGACTTAATTGCTGAAATATCAAGAAGAACTTTTATAGAAATTATTTGTTACATGTGAGTGGGAGGAGGTGTGTGTGTGTGTGTGTGTGTGTGTGTGCTCATGCAAAAGGATAAATTGCTAGAGTTGTTTTTTTCTTTCTATCTTTTGGCCTTAAGGCTCAAATTTATGTCATCAGGATGGGAAGCAAGGGTCTTTGCTGCTGAGTCATCTTGCTAGCACCTAGATGAACTTCTAACAGAGAAGGAATTGTGTCTGTTGCATTAACTTTCCTTAGGAATACATGAAAGAACACTTACTCATCCCTCATAGAGCACCAATGACAAACTGAAGTATAATTCTACCAAAGCTCAATGTGCTGAAGCAATGATTTTGATGTGCTTACATGGAGAGAATAGGTAAGGTGTCACATGGGAGTATGAGTGACCCCCAAACTGCCGCATCACTGAAAAATTCTACCGTATCATGATGACAACCTCATGGATGCTACATCATGGAGTACCCCCATTCAATTAACCTTTCACTCCCTCTGGATCTTATAATATTTCCACCTCGTCTTCTATGTAGATCCCTCAGCTTTGGGGGGAGGGAGATATCCAATTTAGGGCTAAGTACTCTAAGGTCTCTCCCTCCCTGTGGCTGTGAGTCTGGGTTAATTATCATCTACCTCAAGAAGCTTCTTTGGTAAGGGTTGAACTGAATGTATAGCAAAATGTTATTAGGAATCATTTTATTGCTATGTTCACTCAGAATAGTAATAGGCTTCTCTCTAGGGCTGTAGTCCTCAAACTTCCTAACGCTGCAAACCTTTAAATAGTTCCTCTTTTCATGGTGACCTAAAACCATAAAATTATTTTTGCTGCTACTTCATAACTACAATTTTGCTATGGTTATTAATTGTAATGCAAATATTTGTGTTTTCTGATGGTCTTCGGTGTTCCCTGTGAAAAAGTTGTCCAACCCCAAATAGGGTCATAACCCACAGGTTAAAAAACACTGCTCTAGGTCCTACAACAGGGTTCAGGGTTTTAGCTGGGTGATGATTACTTTCCTCCTGTAGTAACATGGTTAGTACCTTAACGGCATTATTAATGACAGTCGGTAGGGTTAAGCTTCGAGTTGGGCACAGGTTTAACTTGTCCATGTTTGATGATATAAATGGTATGTTCAGCAGTCATGGAGGGTAACCAATAACCTTGGCCAATTGCCTGTAATGTTTGGGTGGGTCTATTGGAGCCCTTGGATCAATGCCTCAAAAAGATGTAGTCTACTGTTGCATAATATTTGATCTACTGTGAACCCTGAGATTGTGTTATTTACTGGAAAAAAACTGTTTCTACTCATGTGGTTCAGTCCTAGCACATACCTTTAATCCAAGGGCTTTCTACTTGAATATTATAAACAGGATTAAACAAACTCAACCATAGATCAAGAGGCAAGGCAGAGCAAGCAAGCAGTTGACAGGAAATGAACATAGGATTATTATGAAAAGAAAAACTATAGAAAATAAGAGGGAGTCAGGAGGATGAATAGGAATTAGAAGGGAGGGACATTCATTTTGAGGCTTTTGTTTGAGACAGCGTAGCAGGAGAGAGTTTTCAAGGGCATCAGCAGAGGAGGAAGGTCAGCTGGGTGCTTTCTCTGCCTGTCTGGGCTAGCAGGCTTTCACCCCAGCATCTGGTTCTGAAGTCTTTATCGGTAAAATCAAATGACTGAGATTTTGTTAAAAACAAGTCCATCCCTGGCACTGGGGTTTTATTCTATCTAGTTGAGATACTATCTCCTTCATTGTAGGGTAACTCCATTTAAATTCCTCTTATATATTTTAAGCAGCTTCTAAGGCGGTAAGATTTCTCACGGCCTTTCAAAAGGCCTTTAGTGTCATTTGCCTCTCTTTATATCGCCTCCTTTACCCTACCCTTCCACTCCCTACCCTCTCTAATACTCTTCTAGTTTCCCCTCTGTCCCTTTATAAAACCATGTTCTATTTCTCCTTCTTTGGAAGATCCTCTTCTCTACCCTGGTCCCATATGACGTACCTAACCTCTGTGGTTATTTGGATTGAAACTCATATTTAAAGCGTAAAATCTAACAGGCATCTATAAGATGAAGCACAGAATGTTTGAATCCGTGATTCTTCCATCCTACTGGCATATGAGAATGAGTGAACAGCTGCAATGGGGAGACCCTGACCTTGAGAGCTGCGAAAAGAGCCAGGACCATCGAGCTGCCAGGAAGCTGTGCAGAGAAATCTAGGACTGCAGCCGTTCAGCTGTTTAGGGATGGGCCTTTCCATGATGCAGCTCCTTTTGACTCATCCTGCTCCCTGTAATGCCCCTCTTAGTAACCGAATAATAATTTCTCGGTTCATCAAGTTAGACATTGGTACATTTGTTATTTTGGTCTGTTGTGTGTTCCATTTCTAGGATAAATAACTGTGAGTGAGTGAGTGAGTGTGTATGTGTGTGTGTGTGTGTATGTGTTTGTGTTATGTCTCCCTAGGAAAAATCCGTCATACAACAAGCTCCGTTGTCCTCCAAAGAAAGAATGACCTCTATCATATACCATTAGCCACCTATGCCCCACTTCACTATTGCAATCAAGAAACGTGACTCATTACTGGGCCCAACTCACTTACCTAGAGATAACATGAACTCTGTCATATAAAAACATCATATAGTCACTAAACTTGCTTGCTTGTGGTGTAAGACCTCTACTTCCCTTAAAATTCTTAAAAGAAAACCCCTTGTTTTGTTTTGTTTTTTTTTTTTTGTTTTGTTTTGTTTTTCATTTTGAGGGAAATGTTTTTTGTTTTTTTTTATTATTAATTTTTTATTGAGAAAAAAAAAAAAAACAACGTTTCCCCCGCCTCCCCGCCTCCCATTTCCCTCCCCCTCCTTCCACCCTTCTCCCCCTCCCCCCACTCCTCTCCCCCTCCCTCTCCAGTCCAAGGAGCAGTCAGGGTTCCCTGCCCTGTGGAAAGTCCAAGGTGCTCCCCCCTCCGTCCATGTCTAGGAAGGTGAACATCCAAACTGGCTAGGCTCCCACAAAGCCAGAACTTGAAGTAGGATCAAAACCCAGGGCCATTGTCCTTGGCTTCTCATCAGCCCCCATTGTTCGCCATGATCAGAGAGTCTGGTTTTATCCCATGCTTCTTCCGTCTCATTCCATCTGGCCTTGGTGAGCTCCCAATAGATCAGCCACACTGTCTCAGTGGTTGGGTGCACCCCTCGTGGTCCTGACTTCCTCGCTCATGCTCTCCCTCCTTCCACTCCTCGATGGGAACTTGGGAGCTCAGTCCGGTGCTCCAGTGTGGGTCTCTGTGACTATCTCCATCCATCCCCAGATGAAGGTTCTATGGTGATATGCAAGATATTCGTCAGCATTGCTATCGGATAGGGTCATTTCGGGTTCCCTATCCTCAGCTGCCCAAGGAACTAACTGGGGACCTTGCCTTGGGTTCCTGGGAGCCACTCTAGTTTCAAGACTCTTGCCAACCCTAAGGTGGCTCCCTTAACTAAGAATTGTGCTTCCGTGCTCCCCTATCCAACCTTCCTTTATCCCAATCAACCTGTTTCCCCAAGTTTCCCTCATCCTCCCCTTCTCCCTTTTCTCTCCCCATCCCCCGATAATCCCATCCCACCCCACCCCCAAGATCCCAAATCTTCTACCCGGCAATTTTGTCTACTTCCCATAGCCAAGAGGATAATTATATGTTTTTCCTTGAGTTCGCCTTCTTATTTAGCTTCTTTAGGTTCACCAAATATATACTCCGTGACCATTATTTATGGCTAGAAACCAATTATGAGTGAGTACATCCCATGTTCATCTTTTTGGGCCTGGGTTACCTCACTCAGGATAGTGTTTTCTATTTCCATCCATTTGCATGCAAAATTCGAGAAGTCATTGTTTTTTACCGCAGCGTAGTACTCTAATGTGTATATATTCCACACTTTCTTCATCCATTCTTCCATTGAAGGGCATCTAGGTTGTTTCCAGGTTCTGGCTATTACAAATAATACTGCTATGAACATAGTTGAACAAATGCTTTTGTCATGTGATAAGGCATCTCTTGGGTATATTCCCAAGAGTGGTATTGCTGGGTCCAGGGGTAGGTTGATCCCGTACCTATGATCACCTCATTTTCGATAAAGGAGCTAAAAGTATACAATGGAGGAAAGAAAGCATCTTCAACAAATGGTGCTGGCACAACTGGATATCAACCTGTAGAAGAATGAAAATAGACCCATATCTATCACCTTGCACAAAACTCAAGTCCAAATGGATCAAAGACCTCAATATTAGTCAGAACACACTGAACCTGATAGAAGAGAAAGTGGGAAGCACCCTACAACAAATGGGCACAGGAGATCGCTTTCTATGTATAACCCCAGCAGCACAGACATTAAGGGCAGCATTGAATAAATGGGACCTACTAAAACTGAGAAGCTTCTGTAAAGCAAAGGACACTGTCACTAAGACAAAAAGGCAACCTACTGACTGGGAGAAGATCTTCACCAACGCTGCAACAGACAAAGGTCTGATCTCCAAAATTTATAGAGAACTCAAGAAACTAGACTTCAAAATGCTAATTAACCCAATTAAAAAATGGGGCACTGAACTGAACAGAGAATTCTCAACAGAAGAAGTTCAAATGGCCAAAAGACACTTAAGGTCATGCTCAACCTCCTTAGCGATTAGGGAGATGCAAATCAAAACAACTTTGAGATATCATCTTACACCTGTCAGAATGGCTAAAATCAAAAACACCAATGATAGCCTTTGCTGGAGAGGCTGTGGAGGAAGGGGTACACTCATCCATTGCTGGTGGGAATGCAATCTTGTGCAACCACTTTGGAAATCAGTGTTTCGGTTTCTCAGGAAATTCGGGATCAACCCTTGTTTTGTTTTTAGAAGAGGTGAAGAATAGGGACTGAAACTACATCAGAACCCTACCATGGTCCCACTGTGAGCGTCAATTAACTTCTGGCCTGGAGGGTTATGCAATGCAACACCTCACTAAGGCCTAAGAACTAACTAAAGTGATAAACAATAAAGTCAAACTTGTCAGAACCCCAAAGACATAATTTACAAAAGCAGGAAAATGAATCCTAAAATTCACAAGAACTCTTAAAGGGCCCTGAGTAGCCAAAATAATCTTGGAAAAGTTTGGATGAGACATTCCCTATATTTGCTCAATATTTTAGTAATAATTAAAAATAAAAGCTTGATGTTGCTGTGAAGAGAGATGGAATAAGTCTAGAAAACAAGAGACTTAAGTCTAGAGAGCCCAGAAATATATCCTTATATCCATCCAGTCAAATCATTTTCAACAAATGTGCCGAGTACATTCAACGGGAAAAGAGCAATGCTATCAACCAACACTGGTTGGCCAACTGGATATGTACTTGCAAAAGAATGAAGTTGAGCTCACAATAAATACAAACCAATGCCAAATGGATTAAGTATCTAGTGAGATGGCTTAGCTGGTAAGGTCACTTGCCAAGCAAGCCTAGCAACATTCAATCCCCAGGACCCACATCATGGAACAAAAGAACTGGCACCCACAACTTGTTCTCTGACCTCCATGTGAGTGGCAAGGTGTCGATACTATAATCCACGTGAAAGGTGTTTTTATAACACAATGACATCCATAATGAGAAAGAAATTTAAAGTTGTCTTAATATACCTTCCTGTCTTGTGATGATGCCAAATACTTTTGAAAATAATTTTAGAATTGAAGAGGTTCATAAATACGGGAGAAATGTAAGCTGGTATTTGGCTTCATCAGAGACACCCAAGAACTTCAGATTAAAGGGTTTCCACGTTGAGTTAAAAGTTATGATTGCCTGGGTAGCAGCAAGTCCCTCTGTGGGAACTCTTTCAAAGCCTATCATGCTGAGTTAACAAGAGTACTTAACTTCATTATTTTGGATTAAAATGGGAAGCATTTGGTTTATCAACAACCATGCCTTCAGCCACTCTGGGTATAGACGTTCAGTTTTACCGAGCAGAGAAGGAGGCCAGATTAGTAAACCTGGAAAGCAGATGGAAGGCAGAAACTAGATGGAGAGGCAGAGCTCAGTGAGAAATGAGCGTGCACTGCACAACTAGACTGTAAGCAACTGGTCTTCCATGACAGCCTGGGCTAGTATCAATAGCTTGAAGGCAGGTGCATTTAAAGCAGGATAATCCAGCAGTTAATACTTGCCTGGTATTACTAAAGCGGCTTTTGTTCAGAACTTATCTGTGCCCCAGCACTGAATTATAGCTGGGACTTTAAATTGAATTGAGTCACTAAATCTGAAAATAAGCAAAGTGATCAAAAGAAAGGAACAATTCGGGACAGAGAGTGAGCGAGGACCGGCTTAATTGTATTGACTCATTGTCACGTAATTCTCGGGACAGCAGGACGGCGACACCATGGGAGATGAGGAGCACTGTCTAACTTAGAGGCCTTAAAAACAAGCCTGATGATGAGACTTGGATGCAAGTTGTTTGTGGACTTGGTCTCAAGGTCAAGCAGAAGCAGAAAGAATAAGACAGAGAGGTTGGTGAGAAGAAGAAAGGGCAGAGAGGGAGGAAAGCGATATTTTAAGACATTAAAACCCTCTGGCCAATCTTGTTTAAAAAACAAACACTTCCACGTGGCAGGCAACTTTATTCTATACACCTGAATAACAAATGTCTTAAAAGCAGTAAGTTGGTGCCAGTGATTAAACACCCAAGCTGCCCAGTACTGACAGCCTTGCAAAATGAAGAGCTTTCTGTTTCCTGCCCCCTTTCAACCCTCTTTTACTCCTCTGCTTTCTTTCCCTTCATTTCTTCCTTCTTCCCTTCTTCTTTCTTCCTTCCCCTCCTTTCTTTCTATTTCTTGTCTTTCCTGAGAAGAGTTAAGTATATTAGTTTGCTCATCTTTTTTTTTTCTGTTTTGTGGTTGCTGACTGACCCTATGTTTTCATTTAAGAAGGATGTTCTTGATGCCCTTCATGATATCTGGGAATCAATGTCTCCTATTCTGACTTAATCTTTACACACAGATGATTCAGTTTAGGTATCATTTGCCTATTCTTTATTGCTTACCACTGGTTCCTGCAATTGTGTCCATCTATCTCTTGTCTGTCCCTGAGATGGCTCTTACTGCCTATTCTATCTATTCTTCACACTTGAGGAAGGACCAAAGAATTTTTGATGCCTCTTCTCAGCTTCTTATACTGTCTGGAAATAGTCTACATGGTTTTCAAACTCATGTTCATGCTACCCTCTGGACAACAGGAGGCTGAATCAGCTATATACACAGCTACCCTCCACTGGTGAGGACCCTCTGGGGACTCAGTTTCCCACTTCTTGGCTCTACTATAAGAGAGTGGCTCCCAGAAATAGAAAGCCTAAGAGATACTTTAAGCATGTCATGACATCACAGTCAGCCTGAACGCTCACTGCACTTACCACTGTTATGATGAGCGAAGGGGCGTCACAGTGTTCCAACAGAATTTGCCACAAAACAGTCAAACCATAAGATATTAACACTGTATACAAATTGTATATTTGTTTATTTCTATCTTTATGCTTAAAAATAATAAGATTGATGATTCCAAAGAACTCATTTTCTCCTGTTTGGGGTTAAATGATTCCTTCTTAAAAATGTGCACTCTAGACAGAAGACTAAAATGCCCAAATGCCGCCGCCTGCTTCCAATTCCCCACTTGAGGTCTGCTGTTTCTGAGTGCCTCTAGACTGAGATCTGCGAGTAAGCCTTGAGTGTCTGACAGCGGACTCTGCAGTGTGTGCGTGCTGTGTCACATGGTTTTCCAAATAGACTCTGGGACTAAATAGACGTCCTAGAATGCCTTCCGTCATTTATCCCCAATTACCTACAACATAGGCTGAAGGGCTAACAACAGAGGCCCGTCTCAAGCAGTATGGGAAGTGGTGTCATAACTAGGAACTGTCTCTCATAGGCTGGTGTGTTTGAACACATGGTCCCCAGCTGCTGGTGCTTTTTTGAAATGTTGCAAAACCTTCAAGAGACAGAGCTGTGCTGGATGAAGTGGCCCGGTAGGGGTATGACTTGAAGCTTTCTCATCAATCCCCACTTCCTGTTTGTTCTTGGCTTCTGCTGATGCAGTATGACCACTGACTCCCCTGCAACTGCCACCATACTCTTCTTGAAACGGTGGACTGTATGCCCTTTCAGGGTTGTAAGTTAAGATAAACCTTTCTTTCCTCAAACTGCTTCTTGCCAGGTGTTTGCTCACAGCAACTAAAAAAAAAAAATCCACTAATACAAAAGTATAGAAAACAAACCAGAGACTGAAGTTCTTTGCTTTGATTTGGCTTAAGGTCCAGAATCACTTCCAGGCAGATAGGACTAGTCCTCGTCCCTCATAGTTCACTCAGCCGTAGCTGATGGTTGTGACTGACTTTCTTCTTCTTGGCCTCCGGGAACCAGCCCTCCACGTTTCCTGCATCACTCTCCCACGTGGTGACTATCAGCTCTGGGCACAGAGAGCACTGCAATGACTGCCTAGTGCAGAAAACTCTCAATAAAAAGAGTCTCTGAAGTTCTTCCTTGGAGCAGCAGCGTGAGATCTGTGTTTAACAGGAAACAGCATTGCCTCTGCAGTCTTCTGACTTGGGGCAGGAGAGGACAGAAGATCCGACTCTTCTCAACTATGCCCAGGTTCCCAAACTATTGCTCATCTGGCCCTGGCTCCACATGTCCTACAAGCTCCATCCAAACTGTCTGCCCTGGGGCTCTTTGCTTGGGAGCACTGGTGTGTCTTTTGAAGTTCAGCCCTGATGCTGTGAACTGACCTCATTGTCTCTGATATTCCTCTTAAAGATATATGCTATTTTGCTTTTATGAAATTGTTCAATGTTTATCTATAACCATTATTTGACCAAGAATGACTTGTACATTCACATTAAATTCAGATCTGTAGATTAATGCTTTCTATTTCATCTTAATGCCATTATCACCCAAATTTTTCATGGGATGTGAATTTGGGATTCCACAGGCCAAAGGCAGAGTCCAGGTTAGGGTGATGATATGATCCAAGGTTCACCTAGAATAAGATTTCATCTCATCTGTGTCTAAAAAAGAGAGTTAATTAAAGTCAAAATTTTATTTCAAAGAGAGTAAAATTACTCACTCCTTAATATTCACCTTGGAAGCCTTTTAAAACCTGTCCATTGTCATAGAAGATCCTTAGCCATGGATAGGACCACAGATCATCGTGACAGCGAGAAGGAAAATAAGACGATATTACACAGTTTTCCTTTAAACTGGGTGAACATAATAATTCTGTCATTTGAGCTATTTTCTCCCGCCTGGACTACGAAGTCTGTTTTGCTGAAGATGCACCTTTCTGTGATATCTCACGATTGCCAATGACTTCATTTCCTTTATGAGATCCACCAACATCTTAGAACTAACTGAAATTCAAATGATTTCAATTCATCCTGCGGTTGTATTTTCATTGCTCATGGAAAAAGAAATTTGATCCTGAAATGGTAAATCTGAAAATAGTACAGCAAAGTGCTTTGTAGTAGCCCCTGAGCTACCAAGGCAGATACCTTGGAATTACAGAAGAGTCATAGCCAATCCCATACACAAAATGAGCATCATGGATTTTGACCTTGAGCCACTTGTTACTTTTTATTGTCACAGCTCCACTCATTCCTCAAGGGCCTTGACAAGTTTCCCCATCCTGCCCCAGATCGCTATTGTCTACCTACAGTATATTTTCCTGGAACTCTCCTTAGAAGCTATTACTGTGCTCTCCTTAAGATACCAATGTCCCTAAATAGCATTGACCTCTAGATGACAATTCAATCTCAGTAGTTTCTCACCCACACCTAGTTAGCTATCCCTGCCCCAGCAAATCATAACAAGGAGACTTTCCATCACTTTAGTGGGGCAAAAGTTTACTCAGGAGTATGTTTACATAAACATGTGGACATTATTATTTTTAGGTCTTTCAAGGGGTTTCTTTCCCTATGAGGACCAGAGATCTTTTCCAGTTTGTTTAACATCTCTATGTCTCTTACCATTTACTAGAATCAAGGATAAGACAGGAGTGTCTGTGGAGCCAGCAAACATTAGGGCTGCCTGTAAAGAGGGAAGGAAGGTTGACAGAACCAAATGATGAGCAAAGAACAATTCATGAATGTACATATAATAACATACATCATTGATGTATGCTAAGGAAGACTAGAGAATTTGCAGTGTGTAAGAAAAGCTGACTTGTTTGAGGATCCGATAGCAAGAAAAGCCACTAGCTAGATGAAGACATTTCAAGTGTGGAGAGAAAGCTACATTTAGGTCACGAGAATGGAGATCGGCCTGCCTCAGACACTCTGCATTCCTACAAAGATCAAGATTATAAGGTTACCACCCCTTTTGGCCACTGATGTGCCTTTACCTAGAATGATATGCATCATCTTTGTGGCTCTCTTCTTTTGGTAGGACCATTGCAGATGAGCTCAAAGTGGGTTCAGGTCAAAAACAATTGCCTTTATTGTATATTATACTGTCTAATTGAACATGGCAAGGTCAGCCAAGTTCTCTTGTATAAAGCCAGAGATGTGCTTGCATACTTATTTGAATTTCATCTCCCGGATCTACCAATCAAATAAGTGTCCACAACCAGTAATTCATCTACAGTGTATTGTATTTTAACTGTATTTGTCACAGGTTAAAGCCTGACAGGCAAGAAGAAGGATAAATCAGCATGCATAAATAGAACAGAAAACCAAAACATAAGAATGGGTAATCTTGATCTCTCACAGATAGTCAAGTAAGGCTCTCAACACCACAGCTGCTCAATAAGGTCATTTGGATGTATGCACAGACCTCAACATTACTTCCTCACAAGGAATGAGAACTGCAAACTACCAATCAATTCCATTAATATTCTCTTAGTCCTTGGCTAAGTGGCTATAGATACAGTATCCTTTTTATCAGCCAACAATCATTACATACAGTGTAAACACAAAGAAGAAATATAAGCCAAGTTATGTCTTCCAGGCTCTCCTTTAACCAGAATGCAGATCAATGTGAAGACAATTATACCATTGTCACTTTAGCAATTTCGACATTTCAAATTTTCTCTAAAACTGTGTGTGATACAATATGGTTTTATGTTTTTAAAAGATAAAATTATGACAAATGTATGATTCAGGATTTTTTGATGAACCTTTGAGTCATTCCATGAAAGATTCTTTAGATTCTAATAAACATGGTGGAGTTATCAACAAAAGGAATTTTCCAAAATGCAGGTAACAGAGTCACAGTGTGCAGTGTCTCATATCCTGGAGTCATTTCATATTCCAATTCATTGCTCCATCCTTGCAGCACCTACTGTTGTACAATTCAATGATAGTTTTAATCATGTAAAACAGAAATAGAGGACTGTCTCTCTCTGCCTCTTGTCTTTGAATACTCCATTTTAGTTCCCAATCTCTAGGTACTAAACAGGTATTTTTATGCCAGCTTTTCTATACATATGTTTCTCCTTTAGATTCATATTTCTCAAGGTTAGGTGGAATCTTTGTTTTTGTTTTGCTTACTTCAAGAAACATAATAACTTTTTAATCACTAAGGACTGTAATTTGGTCATATATCTTTACAGGTCATGCAGGGATCTATGAACTTTTGAAGTCAATTTAGAGACTCTTGAGTAGACGACATAGAACCAAGTGTTCCAAACTGAATCACACATGCAGATGTGAGAAGTACTGGGTACTCCTAACACCAAGGTCTCTGTCATGCCTCAGTCATCCTGAATAACTTTATCCCAGAAGAAACTCTTTTTTCTTAACTTGCTTCATGCCAGGCATTTGATCACAACACTGAGGAAAATAACTAATACACTGACCTTGTATTGAAAATTTCCCTTCATGATCTAAAACACCCTCTATAATTCTACAAGTTCAAAAGTTATTATATAGTCCTTTGATATGGGATTTCCCTCTGTATGCTGTGAATACCATTGGTTAGTAAAGAAGTTGCTTTTGGCCAATGGTGTAACAGAATATAGCCAGGCTGGAGAAGATATATATATATATATATGAATAGGTGGAGTCAGGGAGAGGCCATGTAGCTGCCACAGGAGACAGATATCAGATGCAGGATGGTACCTTACCAGACTGAACCTTACCAGATGGAACCTTGCCAGACAGAACCTTACTAGTAGACCACAACCACATGGTGATACACAGATTAATAGAAATTGGTTAATTTAAGATGTAAGAGCTAACTAGAAATTTCCTTAGGCTATTGGCCAACAGTATTGCAATTAATATAGTTTCTGTGTGATTATTTTCAGGTTTGGGTGGCTAGGAAACAAACAAGCAGTCTCTGCCTACAAATTGGTGCCCAACATGGGACATGGATCCACATAAGACCTAAAAAGAACTTTTAAAAAAAAAGAAGGCTTCAGACCCACAAAAATGGGAGCCAAGCAGGGCTTCTTAGTAGCCACATTTTTTTTAGATGGGCTCTGTTTGCTGGTAGCAAACGGGAGTACTGTGGCTCTTTTAAAAATAGGCTTACTGACTCAGTATAAGAAATGGTGGCTTCCTGGTCCATGTTAGTTGCAGGAACAGCTCTGACTCTTTCAGTAGACTGAGGATGTAATGGGGTCTGTGAGTAGAGTGCTACAATTTGCTTACTGGCAACATAGACCTGCTGTGTGCCTAGAAGTTGGAGTGTGAGCATGGCTCTCAGAGTTGGAACTGAATGGACCTCTGCCATGTTAAACTGGGTGGAGCCAAAAGGCAAAGCAGCCTTAGTCCTATCCACACCACTTAACATTTTAAGAAGTGCTTTTGAAGAGAAAAGGGTTACAGATACACAATAGGACATATTTAGACATAAAAGACCTCTAAATGAGTCACAATGTTTTTAAAAATGTACATAAGTTTGGGAGATAAAAGAAAAATAGTAGAGTGTAATAAAAAGAAATGAAGTCTTTAAAGAGACAGTAAAAGTAATACAAAAGAGTACAGACAGTCATAGATTAGAGGAATAAAGAAAAATAAGCCACATAAAGATGGAATATACACAGAGAGTCTGAATTATGTATATTATTGTTTTTTTCTCTAATTTTTTGACTCTGATTGAGCTAAGTACAGAGAGACATTTCATTGTACAGGCTTCTAAGTTAAACCAACATATATACTTTAAAGGTATCTTGACTTCAAAATTTGGATCGAAGGATATGTTGCTTTGAAAAAGAGTTGTGCTTTTGTTTCCACAAAAGATAAGAACCTGTGGATTCCTTCCAGGCTAATTTGGTTTGATGGACCAAGACACCCTGAAAGGTCTCTGTGAATTCCAGAAAAGAAAATTCTTTGTCTAACAAAAAGCAGGAAATAGTTTGGAGAGAGCTGTACCCAAATTCCCAAAATGATTGTTTATAAATGTTTATTTACATTTAAAGAGGGATATGCTATAGAGATGAATGATTTGTATTGATACAGATCTTGATTTACTGATACAAATTTAAGGTCACTTTTGTTATATATATATATATATATATGCTCTTGGTTAAAGTATTATGTTTGTATAGCTCATTTAAAAATGTGATGTAGAATTAAGAAATATAGATCAATAGATAATCATCTATAATAGCCAAGCTTGTAGTCATGTTAGTTAGGTTTTCTAGTCGTACAGAGATATATTTCAGAGGGATAGTTATTCTTAAAACCTCTCAAAGACTAAAAAAAATATGGTATTTTAAAATGTTTTAGGAACTTAGGAGTTTTCATGACAATGAGACACATCTACTCCTGGCAGCATCAGTCTATTTCAAGAGGATGATGGGCATCAGAGAGGCTCCTTATGGAGCTGGTTAGCCATTTGGGCAAGAAACTGCTATTGTTTTGACTGCTTGATGGTATGCTGGATGAACATGCAGGACCCACATAAAAATGACTGCTGGACTTGCCTAAAGGAAAAAAGGTCCTTTGGAGTTCCTGCTTCATGAAGGAGTCTGCCAGACATTCTGAAGGACACAGAAGAAAGTGACTGACAAACTGCTATTATATGTGGAACTGTCTTTGGAATTTTCTGCTTCATGGAAAAGTCTACTGGCTAAAGATGGATGCTAAAACATTACAGATGAATCTTGAGAAACTGTCCAGGTAGTGAGATATTCTGTCAATTCTTGAGTTTGAAAGTGGCTTACAATGAACTTACTCTTAACAGGTAATATTATATCCTTCTGGAGTTTTTAATGGTTTAAAGAATAGATAGTTATAATTATAGTTTTCCTTAGTTATGATAAAAGATAAAATTTGCCATGTTAAAAATAAAACTTTCCTTTTTATTTAGACAGAAAGGGTGAGATGATTTGGGATTCCCTAATGTATGCTGTGAATACCATTAGTTAGTAAAGAAGCTGTTTTTGCCTAATGGCTTAACAGAATATAGTCAGGCTAGAAAAGATATATAGAAATAGTAGGCAGAGTCAATGTGAAGTCATGTAGCTGCTGCTTGAGACAGATGCCAGGTGCTGGACAGAACCTTCCTGGTAGGCCACAACCATGTGTCAAGACACAGATTAATAGAAATGGGTTAATTTAAGATATATATCTTATAATGTGAAATTATAATTTATTTTTATATAAAATTTTATATGAATTATATTTATATTTTTTTAAATATATATAATATGAAATAGCTACCAGAATCTCACTCATTCAAATTTACATAACCTAATATGCTTATATTGCTATGCAATGAGAACATTCACAACCTAATCTCACAACAAATTCTAAGTATTCTGGAGTATCAGAATCTATGAGTCCATTCTGAGATTTAGATATTCAGAATATTTTCTTTCTACATAACTAAAAGATTTACCATGTAACAAATATTTCCCTTCTCCCAACCATCCCCTGGCAGCCACCATCCTATCCTCTCGTTCCGTGGCTTTGACTTTATTATAGAGTCCATAGGTGACATAATGCTGTACTTGTTCAGTGCCTGGTTTCTTTCATTTAGCAGAACATTCTCCAAGTTGACCCTTGTTGATACAGTACCCGAATTCACTTCTTTATAAAGTCTAAGCAACATTGAGTGTGTGAGATAGAAATACAAATGCAGCACACTTTCTGTGCCTGCTTCCCTATCAGGCGACACTTCCGTTATTCCTAAGCTTGGCTACTGAAAACACCGCTGCAGTAAACACTGGCTTTACTTTATTTGCATTCATTCTCTTCATGCCTTCATTTTGACCTTGTTATTTGGCTTAAGCATTTCTCGTAAAAGGCATTTAAATGGGTTTCATTTTCTTAATCCAGTCTGCAGTACACCTTAACAAAGAGGGAATTGAATCTAGAATATTTAATAAAATGACTCAGTGGTCTCGTTCAGCTTGACTCTATAGTCTTTTGTTCCTTTCCTCAGTACTTTCTAGTGTTATAATTTACTATCCATTATTTCTTTTTCCAATCCAGTAATACTTGACAGTAGAATATTCTCACAGTTGAACAATTGCTTCTAAAGAAAAAAGAAAGGTAATAATAACAAACAGATGTTTCTCAAACTCAATAAGGTCCACGGGACAGTTTTTTTATTTCCTTTGGTTTTTCTTCCCACTGAATGTTTTTACTTTACCCGATCCCTGTGACCTCCCTCTTCTGATGTCCTGGTGGCTTCTAGAGTTGCCGGATGTGAGTTGGTACACAGTCAATAGCAATTACAGTTTTAGTTTGTTCTTATTGGCCATTCACTTTGTTTCAGATGACCTATGAGCTATTTAAATTTAAATGTGTTACAATTCATTCTTCACTATTGCTTCCTGTATGCATCTTTCCCATCTTGCTCAGTGGTTTGAGGATTATTATCAAATATTTTTCTCAGACACACAAAATATGTGGTGTTAGTGGATATGTATGAATTCTGATATTATATCTTCCTGATACGCTATGAGATAAAAAGATTGCAAGCCAAGAATCCTTTATAAAGCATAGAATGCCTGTGTGACAGCCAGGAGAAAATATTGTTTCTTCTAAAATGATGCTACTTGTCTGTCTTTCCCTTGTGTTTCTTGGGTTTTCTAGTCAAAGTCTTCTGCTTACAGGTTTTAAGAAATGTAATTAAAATATGTATAAGTAGGTATTTTATCATCAACCCATCCTTGAACTGAATGAATTTTTTTCAGTCCTCAAACACAGAGTCTTGCTTTCATGGAAAATTCTTGCTACTTAATATTTAAGTATTGCTTTCCCTGTATTGTCAGTGGTACACACTCATTTTTTATAATTAGGATGTATACTACTTCATAGCTAATTCAAAAATTTTATGTATATCATATATTATTATTAGAATAGCAATAATAAATTCATATAGTTAAAATAAATAAATGCATGTATCTTCCAATTCTCTTATTTTCCTCTTAGGATATTTTTCTCCTTGTATTTTATATTTGTACTTAAAAAAAATATTTTCTCAGAACCTGTGTTGGACCAAACTAGGACCACTGAATGTGGGTGACAGTTGTGTGACTTCGGCAGTCTGTGGGGCCACATCAAGTCAGACCAGAATTTATCCCAGTGCTTGAACTAGCGATTTGGAGCCCAGTCTTTTTGGAATGATACCTTGTTCAACCTAGATATAAGTGAAGGGCCTCGGTCCTGCCTCAAAGTGATGTGTTAGACTTTGTTGACGCCCCTTGGGAAGCCTCCTCTCTGAGGAGTGGATGGGGCCTGGGGTGGGGAGAAGGTGAGTTAGCAGGAGGAGGGGAGGGAGTGGGAAGTGGGATAGCTATGTAAATTGAGAAAAGATTCTTTAAAAAATAAATTTAATTATAAAAAGAATAAATCTTTTTAGAACAAATCTTGTGACATGGATGACCAACAACAATTTCTTTATTCATTTACTCAGGAGTTTAGATAAAAAACCATGACACTAAGCTCCAGAGAATGTCTTTGTTACTCTTGAATATTCTGGAAAAGAACAGAGCTGAGATGGCATAAGAATTAAGTAGTCAACTGTTTCCACTGGTAGCCTTGATGCAGTGGAGCTTTCTGATGGTTTGGTAGGGTAGGACATATGACAGTATGGAAGAAAATGGCAGCCTCCCTCTAAGAAACAATTCGCACCATGCAATGAACTCCTTATGATCCCCGGAAGTGGTCCAGACAAAGCCAAGTGCTTTCTGGGAAGCTGCCAGCCATTGCCTGAATGTGACAGGAGCACTGAGGTACTGACCGAGAGAATTCTGATCTCAGCACCTGGATGCACCAGGCAATGCCAATCTCAGGCTTGTAGTGAAGAAAGACATTCTTAGAACTGCATCCTGGGCAGTAGCTTGTCCCTGTATTGATCTTCCCTTTGATTTCTCCTTTCTGAAGTGTGAACTTTATTGTGGTCTGATGTCTTTCCCTTTTTCTCGCTGCTTTCTCTCCTTCTTACCCTGCTCAGCATGTCTATCTCTGAAGATCCAAACCTTGAGAGTTGATAAGGATAGAATTTTGAGAATATAGAATGGAAGATAGAGCTTTGAAAACAGATCCTAGTTTGGGGTTTCTTTTGGCTTTATGTTTGTTGCTAGATTGGTAAACATGACCTTTTCCTGAGTGGAATGTAGGACATGGATAGTCCTCAGTATGAGACTGAAGCTGTATCATTAAGGATTTTACCCTAATCACTAACTAATTTATCACCATGGGGAGAGAAAGGTGATTCTGTGGCTGCTGGTGTGATCCTGGCTTTTGAATCTGTGTACATTGTTCTCCATATCTTTAGAATTACATTCATGTACTCAAAAATTAACATGGCATACTCTACAGAGAGCTGATAGGAACATAAGGGTGGTTGATGAGTGGTTAAAGTCTAATTGAGAGAGCAGGAAGATACTTCTTATAATATTCTCCCACAGTGGTGGCGGGCAGTGATCACTATAGAGGAATGGATCTCTGGTAGTTGTTGAACCTCTAAGAAGAATGAACTGCCCACCCAGGCAAATCAATTACATTAAATTTAGAGCCCTGGCTAGGAAAAGATTGAAACTTACTAACTATCCAGAAAAGGCATATCTGAGTGAATGTTCCTGAAAATTATGGCTCTGGAGACTTCTAAAAACCCTCAGAGTTTCCAGAGCTAGTGCACCCTCTGTTTGGAGCTGGTCCTCATCCCAAGTGTGGATGGGTACCCTGTGCTCATCTCCGTGTATAGTAGAAGCTGTCATCAGAAGCTTCCCCCAACATAAGATGAGGGTTGCTGCCATCGTGATGGTTAATCTCTCTAGCTGTCAGCTTGACTTCATCTAACACCAACTAACAGACAAGGATTGTAGCATGTGTAAAGGATTAAGTTACTTGAAGTGGGAAGATCCACTCTAAATGTGTGTAGAGTCTTCTGGTGCTTTCCCAGGTAAAAGGACATCCGGGCCAAAAGTTTTGGCTCTTTTGATCTGCTTGTCTTTACAGCATACTGGTGAGTTTATCTGCCCTGTTGTTGCAGCTGCAACTGCTGTCGTCATTCTTGGCTGACATCAAAACCCAGCTTCTTCAGCCTCCCTATCTGGACTGAACACCATGGCTCAGAACCCCCCCACCAAGATCATCCTCATGGCTTGTGGACTAAACAGACACTGATTCCCATCCTTCCCAGTGTAATGGCAGTCATTGTTCAACAACATACAGAATAAGCCACCTAATAAATTCTCACTTAATATAACTTATTGGCCGAGCGGTGGTGGCGCACACCTTTAATCCAGCACTCGGGAGGCAGAGGCAGGTGGATCTCTGTAAGTTCGAGACCAGCCTGGTCTACAAGAGCTAGTTCCAGGACAGGCTCCAAAACCACAGAGAAACCCTGTCTCGAAAACCAAATATATATATATATATATATATATATATATATATCTTATTATATTGTTTATGTTTTCCTAGAGAATCCTCAATAACATACCCCTTCAACATATCTGGAATTTCTGAAGCAGGGGGAAGATATTAAGCATAGGGAGTTGTGAAAATTAACCAACCAGAGACAATCCTATAAGATTAGGTTCTAAGAATTCTTGGTCAAGAAAATGAGACGATAAGATTTACTAAGCAGTAGCTGATTGATTGAGGTACAGAGGACTTGACAGTGCTTCTGCTGTTCCCAGGGGATAGGGCAATCTCTGTGATAACATGGCATTAGAAGCCACAGGAAGATGATGACCCATGCTGAGCAAAGCTGGATTTCTTGAGTTGCCATGGTAAATTATGGGCTGCCTTACAAGGCAAGGGATGAATCTCCAAAATGACTGTAGAGTGCTGAAATCTTAGCCAAACAGAAACCATAATTGTGCTTGCTGTGCTGAAGAGCCTACCTTTGCTAGGGTAGACTAATGGGTAAATTATATGTAGCCAGTCCATACGACTTTGTTTTTGTTCTATCAAACCCATGAAAGGTTATAAAACACAGCCCTTCACATGCAGTAGACAGCAACATGCACTTACAAGGAACAACTCATTTTCCGCTGCCAAAATATGATCGAAAGAGAGCAGAGCCATGTGGATAGGTGAAGAACTTATTGATCCATTACTCTCATGTCAACAGAGCTAGATTGTGCAAAAGATGACACACTGGGGACTTAGAAAGCAAAAAAAAATTAATGTTTTCTAGATATATGCATGTGCTATTAATAGAATATATAAGGATTTAGTGGCCAGGTGATGCTGGACGTCCCCAAACTGAAACACCAATTGCTCCATTTTGTATGCATCCTTACAAAAATGAAGAAAAAATAACTTCTTTAAAATTTTAGGGCTGTGTATTTGTAACTTCACTTTCACCTGACCAATAAATTAGAACAAGGGGTTACCAGTTTTAAGTATATAAATGTGCTCTTTGAATGTCTGACCTGTGATGCAAGAAGATCTTCCAGTCAATGACAGAGCAGCCAGTTTCAGCCAGTGATGGAGCAGTTTCCTCCAAATTGAAGTGTTTCATCCTGGAAGGAAATTTATTGAGACTTAGGAAGTTGCTATGGGAAGGGATTCTGATCAAGAGAGTTGCTTTCAAACTTTGTGAAGAACTCCAGGACCACAGGTTCCCTGAGTTGTGATCCACGCTGCCTTGGGCTTTTTATCCATGCAGCTACAGCTTGAATGATCCATGCTGTATCTAACACCTTCCCCACATTTCTGCCATGGTAAAACCATTGCTTCATTCAGTTAGACTTGGATGAAACTGTTGCTTTAGTAGGTTGTTGGGGCCCTATCAAGAGTGAATAGGTTCATGCCATCTAGGAAAAGTCTGAGAACACAGTGGTGGGAAATATGTCATTGTAGAGTATATGGAGAGTGTCTGGGGTTCTAAAATTAGCTCATGTTATATGTTCAGTTGGTAACTAGATGCCTTCCAGAAATTAGTTCCTGTCATAGATCAGGAAGCTGGTGAGAACAGAATGCTGATCACAGAAGGCAAAGTCCTGATGTCACATAGATGGGAATTTTCCTTTCTGGAAATAGGTCTTCCAGGCACCCAGACCATAAACAAGAGGAATGAAATCAAGACAAGCACAAATGCAGCCCCTTTCTGCCTGGGGTGAGAGACTGCACTGAAATGTTTATCAACCAACCATCATTTTATGAGTTTCATCTGACTGTTTCCTTCCAGATAAGCTGTGGACTTTCTAGGCACTTGTCTCAGCCCAAACCATGGAGCATGTGGTGCCCTTGAATCTAATTTGGCAATGTCAAGGTACCTTACCTACCTTCTTCTAGTATAACATCTCCCCCCTCTACTTTCTCCTAAGACCCTTAAAACAGACCCCTTAACTTTTCTCTAGTGAGCACCTGAAGCTTTACTTTAGACCTTTCAGTGCTGTTGATGACATTAATAAACATTTTATCCCGAGGGACAGTTTGATTCCATCCCTCTCTCAAACCACAACCTTCTCTGCATAAAAACTAACCATGTGTCTCATCATTGTCATATCGGTTATTTCTAACCAAGCAAGTTATAATTAGTGCTCAGCTTATCCAACATTAAAAAAATGGGAACAGTATATTTTGAACTGAACCTAAAATGTATTGTACACATGTTGTTGTTTTCTTCCAGTGTTGACCAAGATGAGTAAACTTCACTTCATGAAAGTTTAATTGAGAAGCTGAATATCCACTCTTGATTCTAGTCACCCAATCCTGAAGTAGCCAAACAAAGTAAGACCATGTTTCTGTATAAAGACTTCCAACTGAATGTTTCAATTAGTTTTGTCATAATAACCCAAATCTGGAAATAATCCAAATGTCCATCAATGGATAAATGACTAAATAGATTACAATATAAATAAATAAATACTATTTAGCAATAAGGAGGAAGAATCTGTACATACGGCAACATGGATAAGTCAATGTGGCTACACAAAGGGATCCAAGAGGTAGGCGCAAATCCCACCTAACACCACCAGAATACAGGCTGTGCATACTGCAAACCCACCATTCACAATGTCAAAACATACCAGGCATTTTTAATGATGATAGTACAAAATCAGCTATCAGTCAAAGCAGCACAACTGGGAAAAGTTACAAAAAAACATGGGAAAAAAATAACACCTGGTTACAACCTGTAAGGCAAAGGAAAAATGAAAAATATATTTAAAAGAATCTTTAAAAGAACTAAAATGAACGTAGCAAAATGTATGGGGTGCATTGAAAGCAGAAATTTATAGGAAGAAATGTGAAATTAGGTAATAGGAAAGATTTCCAGTTAGCAACCTATTGATACACTTCAAGAAATTAGGGGAAAAAAACTAATTCATCCATCAGAAAGTCATGAATGACCAAGGTCCTTGTAAATACTAGAAAAATAAGAGAAATAATCAAACTAAGGCTGTTTTTTATTTGAAATAAACAAAACTTCCTATTCCTTAGCCTAAGAAAAAGAGATACGAATAAAACTGTAAATTAAAAAGGGGGAAATTCATCTCTACCAATATCACAAACTATAAAGATCAAATAGAACAATTTCATACCAATAAAATGGATCATCTCAAAGACATTGCTAATTCTTAAAAATAAACAACCTACCAAGGAATCAATGTGGAGTGTACAACCTGAAGTGAGTAGATCAAGTCAGTAATCAACAGTACCTCAAAGAAAATCCCAGGACCTGGTTGATTTCACCACTAGCTTTTTAATAAATACTAAAGAAGCAATAATATTATTTTTCTTTTTTGGATTTTTTTATTTTGTTTTATTTTGCTTTGTTTTGTTTCATTTATTTGTTTTGAGACAGGGTCTCTCTATGTAGACTTGACTGTCCTGGAACTCACTATGCAAACCGGGTAGGTCTTGAACTC
Source organism: Neodon shergylaensis (assembly GCA_025134845.1). Classification (NCBI taxonomy): domain Eukaryota; kingdom Metazoa; phylum Chordata; class Mammalia; order Rodentia; family Cricetidae; genus Neodon; species Neodon shergylaensis. The sequence goes on from JABTXL010001400.1 coordinate 4,115,089, forward strand.
TCAGAGACTCGTTTATGAGTTTGAGGTTCTAGAGGTGGTGGAGTCCATAACTGTGGAATCAAAGGCATGGTGGCTAGAGCACTAACTGAGATCTGAAGTGTCACATCTTGAACTATAAATGGGAAGCAGAGAGCAAAATGGAACTGGTGTGAGTCTTTGAAATCTCAATTCCCACCACGTGGGTTCCTTCAGCAAAGCCTCCCTAAACAGCCACCAACTGAGGACCAAGTACTGAAATGCCTGGGCTATGGAGGACATCCCATTCAAACCACCACATCCTTGCAGTCTCTCTTACTTCTTAGACAGCAATACCAGCACTATATTTGAAAGAAATGTTGGTCCTGATTTTAGAAGAAAAACTCTCTTTTCTTTACTGTTGAATATTAGTCATGGGAGGCCCTTGTCATGGACGACCATTATTATGCTCAAGAACTGTTTTTCTCCAGTTTTCCTCTGTGCATAATTGGATGAGTGTTTTTATGAAAAAAGGCTGTTGAATTTTGTCAAGTGCTTTTCTGTATCTACTGTAATGATCATGCCAGTTTTCCCTGTTTTCCGCTAATGTACCACATTTATTTATGTATGTCGAATCATCCCTGCATCCTGAGGATAAATCTCACCTAATCACAGCTTATATTACTTTTCATGTGCTATTGAATTCAATTTTGTAGCATTTTTGAGGATTTTTTTTTTGAATCTGTGTTTATCAGAGATAATGGCCCATGCTTTTCTTTCCTCGTAATGTCTTTGTTTGGCTTTGGTAACAGATAATGTCAGCTTCTTAAAATGAACTTGACTATTGTTCCAGTTTTCTTTCTGGTGCTATGACAAACACCATAAATACTATAACCAAGAGTGAGTAGGTGAAGAAATGGTTCATTTCATTTTGTAGGTTAGAGCCCATCATTTAGGAAAGTCAGGACAGGAAATCAGTGCAGAAACTTGAAGCAGAAGCCATGAAGAATGCCACTTACTGGCTTTCTCTTAGACTCATATCCAGCTACGCAGCCCAGGCCCACCCACCTAGGTGTATCCAATCCATAATGAACTGGTGTTCCAGCCACCATGCCTTTGTGCCACCATCAAGAACTCTACTCTTCAGAACCTCAAATACAAACCATCCCTCTATAAGTTGCCTTGGACATGGTGTTTTACCAAAGCAACCAAAAATAGTTAATGTAGGTCTTTGTGTAGGGTTGAAGCCCCCTAGACTTTCTTCAAACACTTTGGCATATTTATCCATGTAGCCTTTATCCAGCTAGAGTTTAGGCAGTCATGTTGTTGAGACTTGATATTCCTAGTAGTTACAATCTCACAGCAAGCTCCCTGCTCCTCTGGCTCTTCTCTGTCTGCCCCCTCTCCCACAATGCTACCTGAGTTGTGCTGTAGATGTATCAGCTGGGGCTGGGATCTACAACTCTGGGTTTTGGTTGGTTGTGGTTTTCTGTAATCATCTCCATCTGGTGCAAAGAGACATGGCCTTGATGAGGAGTAGGAATTGCACCTATCTGTGAATGTAAAGACAATATTTAGATGTAGAGTACAGATAGGAAGCATTCTGGTTTAGTAAAGCGGCAGTTGTATGTTATCCTCCAGGATCCCTGACTTCACTCACCCTAGACAAAGAACTACAATCATCTAACTATTACTGAGTGCAGGACAAATAGTATTCCCCATGGAAGAGCATTCCAACTGACACTTCAATATTAAAGTATCAGCTGAAAAGCATTTAAGCACAAGTAACATTATACAAATTGAACAGGTTATATTTATATATTTAGAAACACATAGAACAGCAATTAAAGAAAAAGAAGCCATAACTGTGAAAGAGAGGGGACAGGGACGGGGGTACATGGGAGCATTTGGAAGGAGGAAAAGTATCACTGCAGTAAGGATCAGTCTCCAGCAGCTCACAGTTTGAGGGGGAGCCACGGAGTTGACAAACTAATAACTCAACTTGACTTTTCTATCTGAGACTGTAAAACTCAATTCTCTGGGACCAGCGATAGAGGCTAAATTCTCTGGACTGGCAAAAGGGGAAGAAAAATGCACACACTATTCAGGTCTTTCTCTGTTCTCTCTGTCCTTTTTATTTATTTTCTTAAGTCTATACAGATGTATCCCTTCTGTCTTTCTTGATGTCTTCCTTTTAACTAACTTGATTTTTCCCTTACAGCATATATACACCAGCAAAATCTTTCAAGCAATATAAAAATTACAATATAGTTACATTCTACTTTTCAAGTGAATTATCACAATGAATACAAATAAAAAAACAGTATGTTTTCCATATCTCTTACATGATAAAATGTTTTCTGTATTATAGGTGAAACAAGTTGTCCCAAGAACCCATGTATATTCATACCTAAGCAACTTGTGATAGATTAACAGAGTGTAAGCAACCAAGCCATTTTTATCAAAGAGTTCTGCTGATAGGCAACATTATCTGGTTACAAAGAAAGGACAATCATGTCATTATTATTTATATCAAAAGGTAATCATAAAAATCTTAGAAGAATGACAAGTACACTTTTATATATGAGAAACAGCTCTATTTTAAATCTTCAGGGTGCATTACCACTCATCAACTGTCTTTTAGTCAGGAAGCTGAGGGCAAAAATGAGTACAAGGAATTAATCATCACCCTTGATCACGAATCCATCCTAGCAAGATAGGTGCATCAGCCAACACTTTCAAACTACCACTGTTCCTGCTCCCTAACCTCGACAAGTCCATTGCTCAGCTATTAAAAGTATGCCTTTGAAATGTTTTCCATGATTTTTTGCCTCAAATCCATTAACAAAAACATTTTAACCTAACCTCAAGTCATATTTCATACTTGATTTTTAGCTACGATGCACACCAAAACCTGTGAACACATCTCTCAACATTAAGACAAAGAATTTGAACTAGTTCGGCTTCTGGGACTCAACTGTTTCTCTTAATCATTAACCTAAGTCACGGTCAATAGGGCTGCTCCAGAGAAACTAGTTGTGTGACATTTTCTCTTTCTTATTTTCTATCTTCTGAGGTCCCTAATTTATCAAGAGTAGGGGCAATACTCTATCTTGCTTTTACCTCTATTGGTTTTCCCACTAGGCTAACCTCTATCATAATTCCTTAGTACATTTATTAAAAACCCTCAATCATCAAAATTCTATTTAATCTAATACTGGTATACTATAAAAATCATTGCCTTAGTTAAACAGTTCAGCTTAGAAGGAAATCATTTTCATAATAACTAACAGGTTAAAATGCCCAGTAGAACAAGTGATTTCCATGAGATAATCACAACACCACATTTAGGGTAGTAAAGATCTTCTCACTCACACCATACCGGATTCCAAAGAAATATGGAAGCAGCAAGCATTCAGAGATACAGAAATAGCAAGAAATATTCTGGGGTTGAGTTTCTCAGGGCTTTATCTATTTGAGATTCATTCATCAGAGCTTTTCTCCCTTGTGGACTGATCCCCTGAAGTTAACTGCTACCTGGTGCTCCTCTGACATGATCACGGGCAGGAAAGGAACAGGGAGATAATGTAATTGTATTATATATAGTATCTAAAGTATTTTTAAAAGGGACAACCTATAGAATGACAGAAAATATTTTTATGCCTTATGAGGGACTAACATTCTCAAAGTATAAGGAACGCCACACAAGCAGCCTGCCAGTATATAAAAAATAATTAAAACATCACGAGCCATCAGGAAATTCAAAATTCCTAGTGAACTATTACTGCATACATGCTATACTATTGGCAGAAAAGAAAGTAAATGTAGACAAGGAATTAAGAGAGATATATTGTTGAGGGTTGGTGGAAATACAAATTTTATAATCTCTACTAAAACCAGTATGAAGAAACTTCATAAATTAAAATCAAAACATCTACATGATCTATCAGTAGCACCTCATTGGGGTATTCATCCAAAGGACTTCAGATCAGGGCATTTGCTCTTACACAGTCATAAAGGCAAAATTCATAAGAGCAAAAAATATGGAAATAATTTAAGTGTTTATCAACAAATATATGGACAAATAAAATGTGTGCATGAGCTAGAATTCTCCAGAGAAACAGAAATAATGTAGATTGATATGTGATATCTACCTAGAGATACAGGTATGTGTTTTATTGTAAGAAAGGGGCCACACCATCCCAGAGTAAGAGAAGAAGTCTTTTTGCAGACCATCTGGAAGAGAAGGAACAGAAATGTGGCCTAAATATGTCTACATCTGAAGGTCTAAGAAAGAGATCTGGCAGTGCAGTTCATCCCGATGCCCACAGTGCTGCGGGCCAGCCTACCCCAGTGTGAACACCTCAGGAAGGCTGCATGGCTTAAAAGTCCCACCCAGACAATTGCTTACCTCTTACATAATCATGGCGGAGGGAAGGGCCTGTGAGGAACTTATGATCTTCCCTCTCTAATAAACCAGGTCTTGAGAGGGACTCCTGTGAGTGATCACAGCTGCTATAACTCAAGGTGACAAACGTCATGCCCAATTCTGAGGAAACAGCAACACAATTTGCCAGTTATTCGGTTTGTTCCTAACATGTAAAAGCAGTCATGACCACGTGGTGGTGATGATCGTGTAACCACTTGCTGCTGCCTGGATAGACCTTCTGGGCACTATTCCAAATAAAATTCCTCAGACATAGAAAGGTAAGCACTAAGTTGCCCATAAAAATTGAGAGTGTCTTAACTCTCACTGATGCCCACCCTGCACTTCCTCCCTCTAGCTTGTTCTCTTCCCCAAGTAGCTGGTTAACACCTCTCTCCTTCCTTACTATTTCAGTAAGTTCACATGTCCCAAAGGTGTCATAGTCAGTGGAAAAAAAAACCACAGGAAATGAAGGCTTATATGTTGAAAGTGACAAAGAGTGTATGCCACTTAGGTTCTACACGAGACAGACACTAGATCATCCCTGACTTAATGGTGTTTAGTGTCAATTAGGAAAAATGAAGGAGGAGAACTAATTAAGAGATGCGAATTTAAAGAATCTCCTACACCCTGAGAGGGCAGAAAAGTCGCATAGCTGATGGGACCACTCCTCCCTAGGAAGGCTGCTATCAGATTGAGGTTTCTGGATTAAGCTTGTGTCATATTATCAAAGTAGCACATTTTTGTAGAAATTCTGTCCCCCTCCTGCCTTCAATGAATCACTGTAACTTTTGCCTGCCACATTGTGAACCAATGAGACTTAGCAAGTCATTTGTTAGCTAAAATACCTTTGTGAAGTTCAATAAGCATTTATTTGACATATAAACTTGTCAAATCTAGAGAACATATGAGCACTAGACTTGAGTGTCTTTCCTCAAGATGTTTTCAGTTTGACAAATACTCTTGCAATGTGATTATTGTATTGGGAATAATACAAAAAAATGTAAGAATACTGTTGCCAAGGGCTTTATTGTTTAAAAAATGATAAACTAGAGTTAAAGTAAATAATACTGATATGTGTATATGAAGTATATCATGACAAACTTCAATTCATTTCAGCAATAAAAACTTTATGCACAATTTGGAAAATGATGTAATTTAACACACTAACAGACTAAAAGACTACAACTATATGGGTGTGTATGTTTATTTATTTATTTATTTTTATTAAAGATTTCTGTCTCTTCCCCACCTCCGCCTCCCCTTTCCTTCCCCCTCCCCCAAGCAAGTCCCCCTCCCTCGTAAGCCCAAAGAGCTGTCAGGGTTCCCTGCCCTGTGGGAAGTCCAAGGACCACACACCTCCATCCAGGTATAGTAAGGTGATCATCTAAACTGTATGGTTACTTACATACAGTAACCAATGTCTACGGGTATGCTATCTTCATACCGATGGAGAAAAGCATTTTATGATTTGATGAAATCATGTATCTGTAGCTACAGTTCTTACTTTAAAGAGTTAAAAGAGTTTAGTTGAGGATATAGCTCAGTGATAGAGTACTTTCCTAGTATATAGAAGGCCATATACAGCTTCAAACCACAGTACTGCAAGAAAAATAAAATATACTAGACATTTTAGTTTGGAGGTGAAAGAAAATGCAAAACAAGAATCTTGAAAACTCTATTTAATCTACATTTAAAAATAATAAGTGTCTGGATCTTGCGGGGTGAAATAGAATGAAGCCCTGACATAACCCAGGACATAAAAATGTTCAACATTCATCCATGCTTTTACACAGGTTGACATTTCTATTAGTGCTTCTGCCCAAGGGAAGAGGGTGTGCAGGCTACCTGTGTCTGCATGGCTTTCACTTTTTGAAGATGTGTCGGAGGTGGCTAGCTTCCCTCATCCAATTGGCTTAACCTCCAGGTGACATCTACAATTTATCTCCTCCCATTGGCTCATCAACATCACAAAGGTGTATCACTGGCTTCTTCTCTTCTGTTATATATGGAGCTGCCTACTGGGACCTTTTAAGGAGCTTAAAGCAAATTCTACCATTCATCCATAGAAAAGTATACAAGCTCAGTTCTCTTTACCACCCACAATGGTGCAGTTAGGGAAGCAGAGAATGCACATAGCCCCACCTAGACTACTGGCCCCACTCTGTCATCATGCTTTCTAACATTGCTAGATGGTTCTTACTCCCCATGCATGCAGCCTGCTTGCAATCAATTTCTTCTGCTAGATAGACTTCTTTGAAGCAGACATATCTTTAGAATGTAAGGTCTCAATAAAAGAATTCAGGTTGTTTCTAAGTGAGTGGGTTAAACATAAGATGGAGAAGGAACATGGATGTGACCACTGTGCTACCTGACATGAGGTAGATGGCTTGTCTTAGTGCCCATTTGGATTTGGCAGGCTTTGATTTAGTATTCTCTAGATGGTACTCATGTAGAGATTGATATTCTGGTTGTGTCTCCCTTTCTCTACTTGTATCCTTCTCCATTAGAAAAGGCTTTCATTTTTATTAGGGAACGTAATAATTTTATTCAAAGGAGGACATCACAATACTCATTGTGCTACCCCCTCCGCATGCCCCTGTTTCCAAGAACCAGTCTGTAGCAAGCCAATTTTTAGATGGAAATTAACAGGCAGGAAGGTTATTAGAGAGGGCTTTGGGGTCCTCACATGTAAAAGGGAAGGGAAGCCAAGGGGACGTAGCAGAGTAGGTGTCAATGCTTTCCAAAGCAATACAGCTCTCAAGATTGTGGGATGACAGATCTACAGACACAGTATTGTTCAGACATGCCCAGAGCGGGGACAAGCACACTGAGTATGTTAGTCCTGGAACAATGGTTTATTGGGTGCACTCCATGCTGCACAACTGTAGAAACATCTGCTCTCTGCCCCAGAAGAATCCGTCAAGAAGGCCAATAACATTACATACATCAACCACATCCCAGGACAGGCCCTAGGACCAGGAGTAGTTGGCTAACACGGAACAGACTCCATGATTTTTGTGCATGCATTTTTTTATTTTGGTAATTTTTGCCTTATTTGGGTTATTTGCTTTCTATTTGTTTGCTTGTTTTGAAATTGTGGGCAGAGAGCTGGGTGGGTAGAGAGGTGGGGAGAATTTGGGAGGACCTGGAGGAGGGGAAAGAATATGATCAAAATAGAGTATACATAGAAAATTTGTCAAATATTTTTAAAAGGAAAAAGAAGGTCTATGACTGATTATTCTGTACCCACAGAGTTCTTAGCAGCTTGGGACTCAACCCTATACTCTGTAGGGAGTGTCTGAGCAAGAGAATATGGTTTGTGACACCCATGCCCAACATGGACCTGCAGGGAAATTTATTTTCAGTTTTCCAAAAAGTTTAACTTATGACTTGAAACAAAATCATTATATCACTATAAACATATGCGAATACAGAGATAGCAGAAAGTAACTGAAGCATATTCAAATCTTATTAACATTTAAGAAATAATCTCATTATCCTGATTGGGGCTGCAATGTTTATGCTTCCATGTGTATTTTCATAGGCAGAGAATATTCATTATTATATTTATATAATAAATGTAGAAAATAATTTGTTAGTTCTTTTAACAGTTACTCTTGAGGAACTCATTGGCCTTTAGGTATTTTTTTAATTTGGCACAAGGTCTCAATAAGTAGCCTAGAATGGTCTTGAACTTGAGCCCCCCCTGCTATATCCTCCCAGTGTTAGCATCACAGGCTTGCACCGATACCCTGAGTCTAGATGTACTCTTTGTAATTCTATGCAATTTCTTTGTGGTGTAAGTTGATAAAAGACATTGCTAGTTTCTCATTGTGTTCTGTGGTAGCAAAGTTGGGTCTCTCCTTTCTAATCATTCTGGAGAGGTAGGCATGGAAGATCAGCACAGGAGCATTTGTCAGTGCTACAGAATTATAAAATAAATAGTTACCTTTATGTAGTTTTGGAATAAAGAGAATGACCATTTGAAGAAAGACTACACAGGGAGGGCTCTTAATCATGGAGAGTACAGAATTATGGGGCAGCAAGTGGGATATTACTGTAAGCAGGCGCCAGGCTGAAAATGCTCTGAGAAATGAGTAGCGTTGCCCAGCTATAGGTACTTGTAAAGGAAAAAAAATGGAAAAACGCTGGGGCCACACGATCATTTCTTTCATTCCCCAAACAAAATACCAAAGACTTAAGAAGGACACTTGCCTGCCAAGAGAAATACCTTGTGAAAAATAACCCAATATAGAGGAGGATAAGTTAGGGAGTGAGATAGATTAGCAAGTACAAGATTTCTGGGCAGGAGAAAATGACCGCATTAATATCAGTAAGAAGAGGGGGCAGAAATAACATGAGCTGTCTTCTTTATATCCCTGCTGAGTCTTCTGTAATTGGAGACACAAGAATCTATGAATTATATTCTTTATTGGGATACACCGAGCATGCTAGCACAGTTGATAAGATCAATCTTTTCAAATGCTGCTATCCTATTTGATCCTCTGGGCTTTAGCTTAGGGTACAGAGCAGAAAGGCATGTAGATGAAGTATAATTTCCTGTCTATAGCCCCTGTACCTCTTGCCAAAGATATGGCAGAAAATATTTTCTGAAAGCAGAAGGTCAGCTGAGGTATTATCTTATATAGATTTACTTGAGGCATTATCTTATATAGATTTACTAAAGATTATGGGCACACAGGCGATAACCGAGCAATGGGTAGCTTTGTCTCTAAGGACTTGGAAATGGCATTCCAGGGAGTGTTGAGACTTAGTGGATCCTCTATTATCTGAAGACAAACAATTGATCTCAGAATTTAAAAATTGAATGTGCTAGGACATTAGCTTCCTACAAATCTCAGTCAGCAAGAATGTCACTTTAAAAGTCAAGGCAAGACTGTGAGAGGAACTGCTGAGTTAGGACTGGCTAGTAAGATCAATTTCTTGTGTTCAGCTTCTGAGTTAGCTCTCCAGTGGTATAAAAGAAAAGGCACTGCCTTCAAAGGTGGCGCTCACCTGCGTCAATAGGAAGAAAATGTGTTTATAAACCATTTCTCATTACAGTACGTATGATTTGAAGTAGCAGATTTTACGGTAAGGTCCCTAAATGAGCAAGTGTCTTAGATTCCTTTGCCCTGAAGTCAGAAACTAAGAGGAAATTGTAGCTGTGCATTGGAGAAGCAGGAAGAGCACAATCTCAGACACTTGCTCAAAGTGAACATCCACAATGTGTTATGCTGACAAAGGGCATTATGTGAGTGACAGGATGCAAACAGTTCTTTATCTCTGCCATCTTCCTCCTGAAACCCATCAATCCAGTCAGAAGTATGCAATAAATATTACACATACCTTAATTGAAGAACATTCTTAAAAATATCTGATTGGTACTGCTAAACCCTGTGGAACTCGCTGAAAATAAGGAAATTCTGAGAAAGTGTCCTAGACAAGAAATGGCAAAGGAGGTGGGAAAACAGAGGTGACTTTGTCAGAACCCAGGATAATAGCAAAAGAACAGTAGGCAGAAACTAATGAACTCTGAATAAAGCATGGGCTTTAACTGATGCTAATGTATCAGAATCAGTTCATTAACCAAAACAAACATATCCAAGTTAACGTGGGATGCTATTAGGGAAGATGGATTTGAGAGAGATGAGAACATTCTACAATATCTTCACAATTGTTCTTTGACTGTCAAGCTGTTCTGACATAATTTATTTAAAGACATAGCACAATAGTTCCTTGTGAAAAAGCTCCAGCTCCTGTATCAGACTGTTCAATATCCAAACAAGAAACTGTCTGGCCTGGAGGTGCCACCAACATACAGTTACATATTGCTACATAGAGTTCCAGATTCGCTTCTCACTCTAGCCCTCACGACAGATGTGTAAAGCTGATGTTTTGTTTTTGCATAGGCTCAATTTTCTGTACTTTATGGTCCCCTAAGGGGAGCTTTGGGTTTGTGTGGCAGTACAGAATGGGCTGCCCAAATGGACTCACTGTTGGAAGCTCAGAAGAGACAGTCCAATAGATTTAGCATGGACTTCTAACTCAGGTGTGTGACACTCTGCTCCTGAGTCCTCACTCTGTCATTCCTTTGTTAACCAGAGACCCATCATGCTTCGGGAATCCTTGTAGAATATGCATGTATTGTCCATGAAGGTGGAGACTTTGTCTAACAACCTTCATTCTTCTTTGATTGAAGTTTTATATATATATTTAAAGGGTGGCTTGCGGTTACTAGGCAGGGATACAGAAGTGTTTGCCCTTTTCGACAACCTTCTGGAGCCCGAGGCCCCATTTCAGATCTCTGGAATTTAACCTTCAATTTTCAGAAAGCCTGAGAAGGAGCACTTACGTGTCACTGTTTTACTGGAGAGGACTGGGTGATGGGGGGACAAAACAGAAAAGAAGGAAACAACTGTTTGCCTCTGTGACCCTGCTGGGTAGTGAGATCTTCTGATGATCAGAAGGTGAACAAAGAAGTAAGCATATGACTGATTGTTGAAGCCTATCAAAATTTCCCCAATATCCACATAAAAATACATCTAAGAATTTCAGATTAGTTGTAGGGAAAATCGGGAGTCAGTATGACATATTAGGCCAATGGGAATGAGCAAAGCTTTGCATTTTGTTGGTTCTGTTTTCTTCCAGGATGGATGTAAGGACTACAAAAGAGGATCAAAGGTAGGAAGCAAGAAACGCAGAATACCAAGCAAGGAGCTGTCAAGTGGCATCTGTGTCAAGTTGGTCATAGCCTACATAGAGTAGCAGTGGCATTTGTAGTTGACAAAATACAGGCAAAACTGGGGATGGAGAGATGGCTCAGTGGTTAAAAGCACTGGCTCCTCTTCCTAATGGCCCAGGTTCAATTCCCAGTACCCACATGGCAGCTCATAACTGTCTATAACCCCAAGTCCAAGTGATTCAACACCCTCACAAAGACAAACATCCAGGCAAAAACACCTGTGCACATAAAATCAAATAAATAAATCATTAAAAAGTAACATTAAAAAAATAGAGGCAAACTCAAAGTTTCTGCAGCTTAGAGTGAGAGGCATCTAACCAAGAGTATAAACAATAAGAGTAACACATCAAAAAGACATGGGAGTTGAAGAAAGAGACACTTAGAATCCATCCCATCTTTATTCTCCACCTAATCAATAAAAAGTCCAAAATCAATCTCTCTCTAAGTCAATATTCATGTTAACAAATAAAGGAGAGAACTAACATACTAGAAATAAGATCAATAAATCCCAGACTAGTTGAAAGAAAAGAAATTAAAAGATTCAATCAATCCAAGAAGCCATGACAATAATGGGTGAAAAAAGGTCATAAAATCCATGAGACAGTAGAATTACCAATGGCAATGATTAAACATAGCTTTAAATACTGAGAATCTAAATGTCTTCTAAAAATACTGACTGAGGTCAAATGTGAAAAGAAACTGATAGAAGATATATGTGTAGCAAGTGCTAAATTAAAGAAGATTATGTTAAGATAGTCATTTAATACTGAACAACCCTAGAGCAATATGTATTGCTTATCCTTAGTGATAACTTTTACTAATGGAAAACATACTTTGATTTTTATGCATAAAATATAATCTGAAAATAAAGTAAGTCCTGTCAGGTCTTATTAGCATGTAATGTTTGTCAGTTTCTTCTCACATTTGTCTTACAGTTTTTTCTCAAATTAATAAAATGATCAGTAAACACAGAAAAATCTGAACTGTTTATATATTTTAATAAAGATATCTAGAGAATATTTATAGCTAGGAAAAAATTGATATGTGTCCTCTTTACGTCTCTCAGTCTGTTTTCCCTCAACAATATGAGATAGAGAATCCCAAATAATCACTATGCCAAACTGTCAGCAATACAATTAAAATTAAATAAGAGATCAACGACACTTTCTACAATAAATGTAAAATATCCTGTGTGATTTGCCAACTTTTATACTTAATGAACTCATGTACTTAAAATGCAGCTTCATTTATTAACTCAAAGCCACTTCTATTTCATTTATATTCTGTCTACTTCCCCAATGCCCTATTATTTTGAGACAAATCTAATAAATCAACCTTGGAGGTACATACTGAAATATTTATGAATAAAATCAGCATTAGAGCCTATAGGGTATTAAAAATCATGATTATCTCAATAGCTTGCTTTTGCTGTTTTTGTTCAGGATTATTTCAAAGAAAACTTAAATAGAAAGAAACAAGCAAATGAAGAAAAATTCCATTCCACTGATTTCTACTTTATAACTTTCCATATAACAGATTTTTGCTACTCTCAATTTTTAAGTAAAATTTTATTTTTTGATTCATTTAATAAGGGGTGGGTATGAGTACCGCAGACCACAGGTGGACATCAGAGAATAGCACAAGTCAGTCCTCTCCTTCCACTGTGTGGGACACAGTGGTCAAACTAGGGTCGTCAGGCCTTGTGCCAAATGGTTTGCCTTCATCCACTGAGCCGTCTTACCAGCTCTTCTCTAAGACTTTTAATGAATGGTTTTCAACAAGAAAAAAAAATGAGGTTTATACTCAAAATTAAAACTTCATTAATATTGATTGTCAAATTGACAGGATATAGAATTGCCTAGGAAGACATGCTTCCAGACATATCTGTGAGGGTTATCTAGGTTCAGTCAATTTAAGTAGGAAGGCCTGCCCTGATGATGGGGAGCCCCGTTCCATGGGCTATGGCCCTGAACTGAAGATAAGAAAAAATGAGTACTAGCCTTCCCCCTCCTAGACTTGCTAACTATGGAAGCAGTGAGATCAGCTCCCTCAACTTCCTGACTTCGTGAACTTCCCACCATGATGGGGGCCAACAAGGGTAGGTTTAATGGCACTAGGGCAAGAGGTACCACTAATACCACATGTCTGAGAAAGCTTATGCTCATTTCCTAAAATAAATAAATTAAAAAAAATCAAAGAGAGAATGTTTAATCCACATGTTCACAGACTTACTGTCTAAATAGTCATAACTATAGGCTTCTCCTTCACAGAAGAAAGAAAAACACTGACCAAGAAAAGCATCTGGAGATCCTACAGTAAATATAATTAAACTATTTTAACAAGATTATGCAGGGATTTTCTTTTATGAAGCATACAAATTTCCATGTAGAAATACTAAGGCGTCTTAATCCAATCTGTCAGTCAGTATGTAGCCCAGGAATAAAAAAGAAAAAAAAAACAGATATGATAATCACCAAAGAAACTGCCTTGTTCCCAGCCCTGACAACCATAAATGCCAAGAGCAAGTCACTGTATACAGGGTTCTGGGTGCTAAAATCAAGAGGGGTCTAGAAATCAACTTCTTTCTTATCTCCAACCATAAAAGGCTGCTAATGCAGCAAAGGCTGACATATTTTTTACTTTTAACAGAGTCCCTCAAATGAGATAATTTGACAGCATTTGTGAATGCAACTTATGGGCTGGCCCAGAGGAGTTATTTTTGTTAGAAAATTTGTAGAACCACAGGATCTTATACCAGTTAGTAAAGACTACAGCATAGTCTTACTGAGGTTGTCTTGCTCAAGAGCAAAAGGGTCTGGTCCAGTGAGACACTGAAGGGTACAGCTAAAGTAGGGGGCAGGAGTCAAGAGAGTGTACACAGGACTGGATTGTGATGGTGTTGGGTCAAGGGGGTTAGGAAGCTACTTGGCTAATAAACTCTTCATCTCATTTTTAAAATGTAAACCACGATAACTATAGTTTACTACAATTTATTGAATATTTCAAAATAACTGAAAAGTCTTAGAGTTCTCAATGCATAAAAGTGGTGAAATATTTGTGTAAACGGTAATGTTAATTTCTCTTATATGGTCATTATAATATATATATATACATATATATATATGACCCTTTGTCTTAGTTTCATTTATGTTGCTATAAAAATATTCTGATGAAAAGCATGGGTTTATTGGCTCATGATTCCAGGTTATAGTCCACAACTGCAGGGAGCTCAAGGCAGGATCTTAAGGCATTACATCCACAGCCAATAGCAGGGAGGAAATAAACAGCAGGTTCTTGCTTGCTCATGGTCTTCTGGATTTCTTCACTTATATGCAGTTCCGGGACTAGATCCTGAAGCTGTGTCATCTGCTGAGCTAGTTCTTCTTCCTAAAGTAATTAACAACCAAAAGTCTCCCACAGACCCACCTGATCTAGATAATCCCTCATTAAAACCCTTTCTAAGGTGAGCCTAGTTTGTGTCAAGTTGACAGACAAACCCAACCAACAAAATCATTGTATGCATACACTTAATCAGCATACTGTGCCTCAGAAACACATAGAAATATTATATGTCAATTAAAATATGAAAAAGGAGCTGATAAGTAAGCAGGTGAAGACACTTGTCATGCAGGCCTAGGAACCCTGAATTCTACATGTCAATATGGAACTGGTATCACAGAGGTGTCTTCTGAGCACCACATGCATGCCATATCATGGGCCTTACCCTAACTCTACACACAGCATGATAAAAAATTTATCTTAATTGTAAAAATTTTAAATGGCTGTATAATTAAACATGTATCAGGAATATAGGTTAAAAGTAATTACACTATATAAATCCCAGTTCTTGGAGGAAATAATAGGAAGACTGTGAGCCTAAAGCCAACCTGGGGTACACAGTGAAACTTTGTCTCAAACATCATGGAAAATAACAACAAGAGTAATACAAACTCATATAAGATATACTGGATAAGAACACTATCGGCTTGAGTATAATTTCCTAAGATGCATAATTGAGTATCTTAGCAAGAATTCCAAGGAATGGTATGAAGTTTCATAAGCATGATTCCTGAGAATATGGAAAAAGCAACAGTGTGTGCTGGAGAAATTGAGACCTTACTGATTTTATAGAAGACAGTAAATAAAAGCATCGAAACACTCTGTGATGTAAGCACACCAGAGTGGATATGCTATCTTCAGCTGAAGATCCACCAAACAATTACGTCTCACAAGAAAACCCACTGCAGACACCACGTTCCAGGTCCAGGAGGATTGTGCTGTTGATAAGATTGCACTTGCAATCTCACCAAGACATTAAGTGGTAACTCTATCTATAGATTCAGAGTGATGCTTGGGAAGATGCTTACAGCACTTTGCTCAGTTATAATAATTGGGATGGTAGAATCACAACCAACGGAAGCCAAGTCAAAAGATAAAATGTGTCATTGAGAATAAGAAGACTGAGGGGGGAAAATGGAACCTAATGCACAGGACACTATGAAAAGATTTCATGGAATGTGTCAATGTCAACCCAGGAGCAAAATAGGTAACTAACCAACAGGGGTTGTCTCAAGGTGTACCCACAAAGACATAAATGATGGATGGCAAGTCTTCGGGAGAGAGCCCCATTAAAAAGAGATAATCCACTGTGTAGTTTCTAAACCCAAATGACCTTGATCCCCATGTGCTGAAATTGAGCTGAGTCTCAAGAAATCAAGGGAGGGCTCAGGAAGCCCAAGGAGGTATATATGTAGAATGTGATAGCTCCTTCCCCAGAATATCTTCTGGGCATCTCTTTGGGGGGAAATACTCATTAGGAAAGAATTCATTCACACACATTTTGAGGCCTTTTGAACTGAATAAGTTGATTCTGAAACTTTAAGACACAAAGCATCGGGGTAGTCTTCTGTCACAGTGGAGCCATATAAGGGCAGGTAATGGAGGACTTCTGACTTCTCTATACTACAGTAGGTCAGCATCATACTTTGAATTTGAAAGGCTCATTTGCTGAAGACTTGGACACCAATTAATGTGCCAGTATTTCAGAGAAGGGAGAAACTCAAGGGGGTAGCTTCTATCATAGGATATGTCTCCAGGATCCTGTCCTTGAGGGTTACACTTTGTCCTCATCCCTGCTCTCTCACTCCCTCTCTCTGCTTCTTGACCACCATCAAATGATCAGCTCCACTCTTCCACATTCCTGCCACTATGGTACTCTGCTTCAGCTCAGGCTCCAAAAAATGGACCCAGTCAACCATAGACTGAAACCGTGAGCCGAAAGAAAGCCTTTCTTTAAAAGAACATGTCCCACGGGTACTCATTGCAATGATGAAAGCAACGCCTAACATAGTCATCCCATTCTACAGAGCTGATCTCCACCTCCCAGATCACATGGATGAAGCTGGAATTCTTAACACAAAACACAACTGTCTTGAGTCATGGCCTCTCCTATGAAAATTATAATCCCACAAGCTGACTGGAAGCTATTAAAGGCGCCCCTCTCCTGCTAAAGTAATAAATCCAAAAACATTGTCTTTGGGAGGGTTATAGTGGATGCCAGTGCCACCTTTAAAGATTTCAAGTCTTTCTAATTAATTTACCCTCCCATCTTTGCAAAAGCCAAACAGACCTTCGTGGATGGCTAAATTGTCAAGATCCCAGCTCAGTCATAGCTCAGATCATAGCCACGTACCCTAACATGGTGAGTCATGTTCCATTTCGCCACAAGTCCTTGCACAATGTCAACTGGAAAGGTCTTATTGCACACTTTTACAGAATAGTTGAAGTTCCGTTGAATCTTAAGCTACAGTTGGTTCATAGGTCTTTTGGCCTCCTTGTGTCTAGGGCCTAGCAAAGAAAGAAATAAGTCCCAGACATGGCAGCAGAAAACAAGAGGTGGGGTTGTTTTTACAGAAGCATCCGGATGAGTCACTTTGAGGGACTCACTTGACCACATGGGACATTCACTAAAGCTGTCCCTTTGGAAAGGCATGGTAAACAAGAACCTGAACACATCAGTAGGAAGAGTACTGGATAGCTAGACACTTACCGTGGCCAGCTTAATGTCTCTCATGGAGATCTGTAACCACTTCTCTCAGAACGGAGACCATAAACACGTGCTGATGTTTATATTACAGGATTCGGATTTATTATTGGCTTTGGATTTTATTATATACTTTGGCTTCCATGACATTAATGGTGGACGTATAAACATGACTTTCTGCACTTGTAAACATCATGACTTTTCACAGGCAGCACCCTGTAGCATCTTGTTGTTTAGAAACATGGCCTCTGTTAAGTAAAGAGAATCACAAAACTGAGCTGGGTGTTTTCAATGTCTCTCCTCTTTGAAGGTCATATCTATACAACTGGAAACTCAACCATGACATCTGTATAAACACTGACCAGCTGTTTAATCTTCTCTCTAGGGTCAGAAAGTGAGTGAGGGAAATGGTGGCGGGGGGGGGGGGGGGGGGGGAGGACTTTAGATAAACATCACACATTCAGCTGATGCCCCCTAATGGCCAAGAAAATGGGAGAGAAAATTTTTCACTGCTCAAAATTTCCTGAATTTTAATTTTAAGCTTTACAGAACTGCAGCTCTCCACATCCATCCTTTACTCGCTGGATCCTTATTACGTGACAATATTCCATTTACCACCTAGTAACCCAAGTCTGAACATTCTTGGTATCTTAGAAATCACACTGTGGTCCCACTGAACACTGGCAGTTTAAGATCATCCCTCCTTAATGCTGGAAACACACCACCTTCCCTCCAGCTTTGTTTTCTGGATCTGTTATACATTACACAGGTAAGGCTAATACACACATTTATCACTGTTTGAAAGTCACCTCCTGACCAAACTTTTATATCCTTGAATGCTTGGTTTATACTTTATCAATATCCACTTGATTTTTATCATTCTGGGATTCAGTATATACTGTATATCCAAAACCACATTATAATACAGTAATTTTATCAGTGGATTATTGGATTTTTGAGGCTTTAATAACGATGTTTATGGTTCAAACAAGAATTCAGCAACAGAACCTGTGGTTCAGGCTGAATGGAGCTTGATTGAACAATTCTAATTGACACGGAGGAAAATTATTGACTGTACTACCCTCAGATGGCAACATTTTCAAATGGAGACCATACCTAGTGCAAACAGCTTGTCTCAAAAACTTCTCCAGCTTCTGCTTAAGAGAGAAGTTCAAATGACTAAGTAACTTTTAAGATAAAAATATTGATCTTCTAAGGAAAGACTTCCCGTGTTTTACACCCAGAAAAGACACAACTTAAAACATCTGAAGACGCATACCCTGGGAATACAAAGTCACAGCATGATTCAAGACACAGTCTGATTGCTGTGTCTTGCAGTGACAGTCATGTAAGGGACATGTGGCAGTCCTGACACCTAAATTCTAAGATGCCTCAAGACTTGTGGCAGGCAGTAATCAAGAGTGAGGACACCTTTGGAGTTACCATAGCAACTCCAGGAGCAGACAGGTTGGGAAAGGAGACCTAACACTCAGAAGAGGCCAATCACTACCCTCACAAGTACTGTTTGATCAGTAAATCAGTCAACTTATACATTTTCCAATTTTTGTCCTAACAGTTAGTACAGGTGACACCTGTCACTCATGGTCATCTCCATAGCCTTGAATCAGCTCCAAGCAAGGGAATAATAATTCGATGTTAAGATGTTTTGTTAAAGCTGAAGGAATGCAGCTTGAACTGAATTATTTAACCAGAACAGGTTAGAATTTGAGGCTACTGTAGGTTCTATGAGAATTTAATATCGTTTTTCTTCTGTAAAGAACTATATAAAATTACTAATGCCTATTCCCCCTTCAAAGCAAGTTAGATGAATTCTTATTGGCTTATATGTGTGAGTGGTTAATTATAAATGAATACTCATTTGCTTTAAATTTACTCTTAAATTTGTTAGTAGAGCACAATAATTTTGACCATCAAAGGGTGCTTCGAACATCTAATACTATCAGTTCTTAAGCCTATCAAAATCTACCTAGTAACTTTAAAAGCCACTATAAGCTCTTGGAACTCATGCCTTTCTAACTCTCCGGTTATATGTATGTTATGATACCCCTCAAGGTACAGTTAGAGTACATTAGGAATGCCAGCTTTTGGTTTGTAAAGGCTGTCAGTGGGATGAAATCAGATCTAGGTCAGATTTCCTACTTACAGAATCATGGCCTCTTAGACCTACACAGAATGTTTTTTACATAAAAAGAGCTTCTTCACACAGAGTGAGTGACTTTCTTGAATTTGAAATATCATTGTTAATGTACATAGTTAATGTGCACCAGAAATATGGACACTTGACCCTGGTAGACGACAAATGTTTTTGTCATTTCTGAATCCTATCTAGAATCCTCTGAGAAGCCTTCAGCATTTATGGATGGGCTTTGGGATCCTGATCATCTTGACATGCTGCAGAGCTGGAAAACAAATTTGCCTTGTTTTCTATGCTACGTGTGGCACGGAAACCGCTCGCCTGGTTTTCCCAGACCAGCCTAGAGCGCCAGCTCTCTGGTGTTCCTCAATTCTGCCTGATAATCCCTTCCTCCTTCACTTTTCCAAGTCAAATTCAGACTTATCTCACTCCGTCTGAATGTGTCTCCTGATTGAGTGATGTTAGTTCAAGAAAAAACACGCAAATCAATTTAATGCAAATTTCCATTCACAGCCTGGTTGACCCATTGGGATACTGACAATAATAGATTGGAGTGCTTAATTCCTAAGGCATGTGACTAGCGGAAGGCTTAGTAATCAATTTCCATTGCCGCGACTGCATAATTTGTCTTTGGAGCTCTTAGGCTCTGGAATACCAAGTGCCTCTCCTCTTCATTTATTTTTTTAAGGCCTACACATCCTTTTCCAAATAGCAAAGCCCTTTCCATGTCTCTGCAATCATTTCCTTATCTAAATTTCCATATGCTGCCCTGGCAAGGTGTCCCACCTATGAAGGATTTAGATCAATAAAAATAATTGGCATGTTTTGCCTCTAGTTGCAGATGCCTGGAATAGATTACGGCGCACTCTGGCAAACAGTAGCAAGATGAAATGAAGGCTGCTCACTGCTCCATCGCATTAGCTGTTAACTCTCTGCAGCAGGGGCAGTCAGGAGGGATCCTTCTAATCAGAAATCTGCACCAGCAGCCCTCCACCTCTATGCACTGAAGAGGGAGGGGGGGTACAGCAGGAGCCAGGCAGGTTTCCTTGCCTTTTCAAATGGTGTTTCTTCCATGCAGGCTGTGCATACCATTTTCATACTTGTTGGAGTCTCTTTTCCTTTGACAAATCATTATACCAAGAACAGTTTATTCCCTGGGCCTTCTCTCTGGTGAACAGTTTTTGTTTTTGTTTGTTTGTTTGTTTGTTTTTTAATTCTTAAGAACACAAGTGAGAAATTTTTCAGAAGTTAGGCCAGATATGTTTGTAAAAGACAAGCAGGTGTCAATAACTCCTTTTTTCAAGAAGCAAGTCTTTCCCATCAGTACTGATCTTTGCTGGAGTGGCATGCTGGTGTTTCTTGGTCCCACAAGCACTGATTGTACTGCCCAGCCATCTATGGGAGCTGCAGTGGACATGCCATGTGGGGAATGACTTCTGTCTCTTTCCTTTTTTTATTGATTTTTTTTGGTACCAAATTCTTTATTTAAAGAAATGGTACAAATTAAAGAACTTAAGCAGATGTTCTGGTGCGACTTACAGAAAAGATAAAGGCAGACCGACATGCGAGCAATGCCTCAGTGACAAGTAAAGTCACTGTGGCTTTGGGGAAGTCAGCTTAGTTCTCATTACTGTGCCCCAGGGTGCCTAGGGTATGCTTGTCAAAGAGATATTCTGCAATGCCAGCTTCAGGGGCTCCCATCTTGCACAAGTTGATCACGTGGTCACCCAGTGCCTTGATGGTTTTCACCTGCTCATTCAGGTAATGCGTCTCAATGAAGTCACACAAGTGGGGGTCATTTTTGGTCAGTAGCCAGTTTGTGCAGTTCCAGTAGTGACTGATTCGCACTCTTTTCCAGGTGCGGTGCACACTTCATTGCATTCAGCCCGTTCTCCCAGTCATCACGGTCTGGTTGATATCCTGCAGAAAGATTCGGCTGCCTCGTTGGTTCTGCAGCTTCATAAGTTTCTCAGCATGTTCCCTCTCCTCGTGAGACTGGTGCAGAAAGTATTTGGCAAAGTTCCTCAGAGCCTCATCATCCTGGTGGAAGTAGCAAGACATAGACAGGTAGATGTAGGAGGCATACAGTTCCGGGTTGATCTGGCAGTTGATGGTAGCCTCCAAGCCCTGGTGGAACTTCTGGCGCACTTGCAAGGGAGACCCAGCAGTCATGGTGGCAGCTGGGGAAGGCTCGGTGGCAACGCTGGAGTAATGATGTTGCAGAGGGTTCTGGCTTGGAGCAGCCTGCTGAGGATGGAGGGGTTGAGCACTGTTGAAGCAGGAAAACGTAGTGACTCCCAGCGAGAATCTCTCATTTTAATGATTTTTATTGAGCACTATAATTTTCTCTGTTCCCCTCCCTGCCTCTCCCCTTCCCTTCAACCCTCTCCCAAGGTCCCCATGCTCCCAAATGATTCAGGAGATCTTGTCTTTTTCTACTTCCAATGTAGATTACATCTATGCATGTCTCTCTTAGGGTCCTCATTGTTGTCTAAATTCTCTGGGATTGTGAATTGTGGGCTGGTTTTCTTTGCTTTATATTTAAAAACTCCTTATGAGTGAGTACATGTGATAATTGTCTTTTTGGGTCTGTGTTACCTCACTCAAAATGATGCTTTCTAGCTCCATCCATTTGCCTGCAAATTTCAAGGTGTCACTATTTTTTTGTGCTATGTAATACTCAATTGTGTAAATTATCACATTTTCTTTATTCATTCTTTGGTCACGGGCATTTAGATTGTTTCCAGGTTCTGGCTATGACAAACAAAGGTGCTATGAACATAGTTGAGCACTTGTCCTTGTGGTACGATTGAGCATCCTTTAGATATATACCCAAAAGTGGTATTACTGGGTCTTGAGGAAGGTTGTGTCCTAATTTTCTGAGAAATCGCCATATTGACATCTAAAGGGGCTGTACGAGCTTGCATTCCCACCAGCAATGCAGAAGTGTTCCCTTCTCCCCACAACCTCTCCAGCATAAGTTGTCATCAGTGTTTTTGATCTTGGCCATTCTCACAGGTGTAAGATGGAATCTCAGAGTTGTTTTGATTTGCATTTCTCTGATGACTAAGAATGTTGAACATTTTCTTAAGTATCTTTCAGCCATTTTAGATTCCTCTGTTGAGAGTTCTCTGTTTAGGTCTGTACTCCTAATTTTTATTGGATTATTTATTCTTTTGATGACCAATTTCTTGAGTTCTTTGTATATTTTGGATATCAGACCTTTGTTTGATGTGGGGTCAGTGAAGATCTTTTCCCATTCTGTAGGCTGTTGAAACAATCCTGTACAATAAAAGAACTTCTGGAGGCATCAGAAGTTCAAACTCTACTATAGAAAACTTTGCTTTATATATATACTGAAAACAACCTGATATTAGCATAAGAACAGACAGGAGGATGAATGGAACCAAATCAAGGACCCGGATATTAATCCACATACCTTCGAACACCTGATTTTTGACAAAGAAGCAAAAAAATATCAAATGTAAAAAAGAAAACATATTTAACAAATGGTAGTGGCATAACTGGATATCAACATGTAGAAGAATGAAAATAGACCCATATCTATCACCATGCACAAAACTCAAGTCCAAGTGGATCAAAGACCTCAACATAAAGCCAACCACACTGAACCTCATAGAAGAGAAAATGGGAAGTACACTTGAACGCATTGGCACAGGAGACCACTTCCTAAATAGAACCCCAGCAGCACAGACTCTGAAAGAAACAATTAATAAATGGGACCTCCTGAAACTGAAAAGCTTCTGTAAAGCAAAGGACATGGTCAAGAAGACAAAACGAAGGCTTCTGTCTCTTTCTAAGTAAACCATAAAGCACTGAAGGGATGGCTACCCTTCCCATACCTCAGTCATGTTTCTTCTGCAGACTCCCCTTGCAGCAGATGAAGAAACTGATACTTAAAGGAAGACCAGGATAAGATGGAACTGTCAGTACACCTCTGCTGTCACCTATATTGAGGCAGTCTACAAAAACTATAAAGTCTGAAGAAAGGTTATCAGAAGCACTAAGAATCACATGATTCTCAAATTTTAGTAAACCCCACAGGAGGAAAAACACTTGAAGCAAACCAGAATTAATGAATCCATACATATATTTGTGTTTATATATTAAATCTGGATATGATACACACAATAGGCTAAGAATTTATGTGTAAACTCCTTCCTCATATAGCTTAAAATGTAGGGAAAGTACATGTCAGGAAATTTTTTATCTATGTATTTAGTATTTAGTGACAGCAGTCCTATACCATTACTATATGTCATTTGGCAGACACAGAAATGAAAATTTCCTATGAACTATCCAATCAAATTATTACACCTATTTTAAAAATCAATAAATCAGTGTTGCTATTTAGCAACACTGATCCAATAAAAATTATTCTATTTTTAATCACATTTAAAATTTCTTACTTCCCAACTTAGTTTTTTGAAATGAAGTGGGATAGGACATGATTTTTCACCTTAATGAATAACTAATAATAAGTTTATTATAACATTAAAGTGGAATTGCACAAAATAAGCACAGCATCGAATCAATATACTTTTTTAACATGAGTGTAGTCTTGATCACTTCTACTTCTCTCTATATGTGCACCATTTTCATGTCTTCCATCCAGAAAGCAGTTGTTTCTTATTATATTAAGAGAAAAATGAATAAAATTATCTTTCCTTTGAAATTTTGCTTATAAAATAGAGAAACCTAAACACTGCATCACTAAACAACAGAGACCCTAGAAACAACTAAGACCCTAGAATTTTCCAGAAGGGAGAAAGAGGTTACCAAAAATTAGAATAAGAATCAGAATGTCTTAAAAATATAAGCACTAGACATCTGAATGGAATGGAGTAACGCCCTCAGGACTCTGAAGAAAAGATAGTCACCTTTCCTTACCCTTACACTACATTTGTGAAATAAATATTTCACAAACACATATACATGCAGAAAAACCCAGGATGCAAAAGAAATTTTCAAGGCTGTCACTAAAATACACCTCACAGACTTCTTTCCTGGGATGCTTCTGGAGTATGCGCTCCATCAATCTAGGATCATAAACAATGATGACAACAACAATAAGATATATGGTCCAGGGAGGAGGACCTGAATATTGGAGAGCAGAGGACGTCCCAAATGAGTGATAAGTCATGCCCAGAGAATAATCTATGCTGCCTGGTGCTGAAGAATTCGGAGCTGCTAGGGGATGTTACCTAGAAACAGAGGGCACTGAGAGATTTTAATTCTTGGTGTTTAGGAAAAATCTAGTGGTAACAGATACATATGGAGCTGGACAAATGGCCCAAGGGCACTTCCTGCTCTTCCAGAGGACCCACATCTAGTGGATGACAACTGCCTGTGACCCCAGCACCAGGGAACTTGATGCTCTTCTGGTTTCAGAGAGCACTTGAACACACGTGACATGCACTCACACAGATATGCACGCATATACACATATGTAATAAAATTAAAGATAAAATCTTAAAAATAAAAACCCAGACATTGTACAAGAAGTATCTTTAACATAGTAGGCGTGGCTCACCAGAGAGCAACATGCTTTAGTCTGTTGAAAATGCTAGCTTGATTCAACAATGTATAAGTAATGAAGATTATGCTGAAAATCTACACAGTAAACAGACTACTGTAGGTCAGCAATAGTATCTAATATCCTACCTGATGAGTCAAGAAGAAGGAGGAAGCATTATGTTTCTATGATGAAGTAAGTTCCGGATAAATCAGCTCAGAGTTAATGCTTTCTCTAGAGAGTGACAGAGAGGGTCAGAGTAAGGAATTTTTTTTCTAAAAATCTTTAGCACAAGTTGGCCTAATTCCATGAAAATGTTACTTTGCTTAACATTTTATAAGTAATTTTAATTTATGATATCTTGATTGTAAGAATCCTCCAGGGACTGAGAAGGGTGAATAATATACAATTCACTGAAAACTACTCTTAGAATTTGTAAATTATAACTGCTTTCAAAAAGAATTCTTTGTAACAATCCTACTTGACCTTAGATATTTTGATGACAATGTTTATCAAACACGAGTTGTTTTGTATGCTTATCTGTGTATTTTATGCCTCAGTATTAGTTTTGAATAAAGACTTTAGACATTCCTTCATGTGTAAGTGTCAGAATGGCTGAGATAGATTCAAGAGCTAAGCTCATAGGATGAACTAGCTTGAACATTCAGGTGACGTTAATAAGAGGATTAGCATATGAACAGGACTAAGGGACATGGGAAGTGAATATTAGCATTCTCTGGGTCTATCTGCAGGAGACACACTCCACCGCCAAGCAAAGGGGTTATAGAAGAAAGAGTAGAAGAACCCACAAAAACAAGGTAAAAAAAAAGCTAATGGGGTACGTTCTACCTTAACACTCAGAAAATCTTCTCCAAGCAGCAATATTTCAATAATCTAGAATTTTCTACTTTAGGAAGAATCCATTCATATTAATTGGTTTTAAGAGAACATTTACATAATATGATAAATGCCATTCATTATCTGTGTGTTGGATCTATAAACCAAAGCATGGAAGACTTAGTTATAATTTATTTTTAAATCAAGCTTTGACATTTACAATCTTTTCTGTAATTGTAATTAACAGATTTTATAGGAGATGAAAGAGCCTGGGTAAATTTAGTAAATTCTTCATCTTTTCCAGTAGATACAATAAATCCTATCTAAATACTCATTCTTTTATTTCTTGATTTATCAGCTCTAAAGTCATGAGATAAACAATAGAATTGATGTCAAGCTATTTTCTCTTTGTGATGGGGCTGGCTACAGGAATACTTGAAATTTATATTTTCAAAATTTTGTGTATTATCTGAGTAGTCAACCAATATATTCACATGGTAAAATTAGCTATTGTGAAGTAACAAGTGAGGATGCTACAGCCAGCAGGTACACCCTTTCCTCAGGACTGGAGACAAGTGAACATGTTTGTTACTGCCCACAGATACACCCTTTTCTCAGGACTGGATGTAGCCATTGCCACCTTGAATTAGAGCAATGGTGGTTATACTCACAAGATCCTTAGAATGTCTAAAACAAGGCATATTCTCATCCCCGTGGGAGGAGAAAGGAGACAGCTTCAACAGGCTTTAGAACCCTCTTACCAGGCCCCGCCCCCTCTCTGGAGTTACATAGGAGGTTAGCAATACATTAGGATGGAACCTTTCCAAAATGTAACTACCGGAAATTTGCCGAGGAGATGATCCCATGGCATAGCTTTACACGTGTGGCCCATGCTGTAAGTGAACACTTCTGTGATACAGTTGTCCAAGAGACGGGTTGAGATGTATTTGAATTGGCAATCTTCCTATAAGTGAGTCCACGAAACATTTGTTCACCAAGGAGAACTTGGAATCTTCTCTTTGGTCTGCTGGTACCCTTTCTTTGGGGCAACTGGACCTTTCTATAAATCTCTCCAAGAAAAGTCCTGAGACATGGACACAGGCAATGTAATCTGTTCTTTGTATCCAACCAGTTAGGAGTTTTCCAAATTCTCCCAGTGTATATGTCATCTTAGTCAGAGCCTCAAGTAACAGGAGTAAAAGAGAGACAGAATCCTATACTGGCCAAATCATTTAATGCCTTATATAAATATGGCATGTTCAGAGTATTTCAATATGCACACCTAATGAGAACTCAGTAAATTCTATTCAAATAATACATGTGAGGTTTCATGTTTACACATTTGCTGTGATTCATGTATTCCTTGCCTGCTATTCTTTGGAAAGGTAATCAGACACATTGTAAGTGGGTGAGAACAAAGGAAGGAAGAACATGGTGTATAATGTAGGTAGATGGTCAGCAGCACAGCCCTGTGTAACATCACTACAAACCTGGAAAGCACGGCTTACCTTCCCTTCAATTACAGAATCCTGGGAAACTCCTGTGGAGAATCACTTTCTCCTTTTAGTGATGGATATATAACCATTATATAATAGAATCACAGCAGCTCATGAGCGAGGACCTTCTGAGGGTCTGACAATGTGAATCTTTCAGATGCAGAGCAGTCTGGCACCCAACTACAGCGAAAAGCTTGAGATTCAAGTTATAAAAAATACTGTTCTGGCCATGAAGAACAAAACCCAACCTGAGAATGCTGCCTGCTAGCTGCCTCATTACCCTGGAGGGCTTTCTGCTTCAAGAGAATCAAGTCAAGAATGCTTTATGAGTAGAGATTTATTTTTCTCATATACGAACTGTAGAGGTGAGCACCATTGATGATGCCTGGCTTTTTACTTATGTCTCTTTAATATGTTGGATTTTGCCCACAGGCTCTCAATTTGTGAAAGTAGGTGGCTTCCTGGTAGCTTGTTTGCATTCCAGGCAGAAGAAATGGGGTAGGAAATGACTACAGTTCCTCTGCTGAGAAGCTCTCTAAGGAAAAGGCTAGCATTTCTCCCCAGCTTATTTGCCGAAACTGAGGCACAGCCTCCATCTTCCTCTGCGCACTTACATTAATCTGAGGAAATGGGTCCATGGCTGGTTCAGAAAAGCCACCATTCATTAACTGGGTTTAAAGCCCAACTCTCAGCTCGGAGATGGAGCCCTGCCTACTCAGAGAGGGGTAGATCCTTAGAAGCAAAAGGCTATAACTAGGAAGCGTTGTGTCCTCTGGACCTCACCCCTCCATATAAGGCTGATAAACAAGTTCCTCACCTTATACAAATTCTCTGAATATTTTTGCCTGATTTCCCCTAGTCTATCCTGTTTCACAGTTAAGTGTGCATAAATAAATCTCTAATAATGATTTGTCTTAACTTATTTATTAACACAAAATGACATTGGAGGAGGAACATCTTGTGGTTGACAGCTAGCTGAGACTGACACCGTTTCCTGGTGAACTGACAGATTCTGAGAGAAAGGCATAGAAAGAGGGCTTGGATGAAACTGTGCAGGTGAATTCTCCCTGAATTAAAATGGAGCTATTATAAACTATCAATATTGATTTATAGACCATAGAGACAGGAGGGGTAACAGTGACTCTCTGCAATCACTTGGAACTATCATTGCATTTGAAAGACACTCAGTGTTTTAAAAGGGAGGGAGAGAGAGAGAGAGAGAGAGAGAGAGAGAGAGAGAGAGAGAGAGAG
>JABTXL010001400.1:4143545-4178813 GCA_025134845.1 Neodon shergylaensis
GAGAGAGAGAGAGAGAGAGAGAGAGAGAGAGAGAGAGAGAGAGAGAGAGAGAAATGTGGCTATTTGATGTAATTGCCTGGTATATCTACCACTAGATCAATTGTGGTTTGCTGACAGTGAATCTCTTTCACAATCTAATAGCCACCTGCTATAACTTTATATGTAAAGTCAAAGAGCTCCAGCATTTGAATTGTGAGCTTTCAGAAGCCTCATATGTGATATTTTTCATTACATTAACTTGCATGCAGGGAGACAGAGTTTTTATAATGTAGGGTAAGTATGGTCTTGCTTTTTGATGGCGTTTCAGCGAAAGGAGCCGTTTATTACACCCTCAAGCTACCTCCCCATCAGAGATGGTATAGTAATGAGAATTTTAATACTTATTAACCTCATGAATTTTGCGAACTGATAAAATTGAAAGAAGAAACATCTACAGTGCACCGTGAAGCCTTTATTAGATGGCTCTGTGCCCAGCACACGGAGGACATTACTGTCGCTACCACTGGAAAGTTAAAGAACAATTTAAAAATATTACTTTCTTTCTTGACACAAATCCTTCTATAAAGTTCATTCTTCTCACTCAACTTGGATATAAATCTTACAGTAAAGCTTTACATTCTTTAAATACCAATACACCTTGATTTTCCCATGACTAATAAAGGTCTCACATTGGACAACATAGGATCACATATAGTCCTGTTATATGCTTAACTTTATACTAAAGGTAAAATAAAAGGAGCATGGGTAAAAAGTCTTGGTATAAAGGGGAATGCCTAGAGTTGATTTCGTATCCTTGCTAATGATTTTAATTTTAATTTTGGAAACAGTGATATCTAGAGAAAAAGGCATTATTCTTTATGAGATTCTTTTAGAAGCCTCATACTTATGTAGATAATAATGAATCAGTAGATAATAACTATATTCATCAGTTGGTCTTTGTCTAAGATGTTTACCAGAAATTTCATTCAATCAGCTACTTTTTTGTTAATCAGAAGATAGCATACCTTCATCGTAAAATCAGTAAGACTTTACTCAGGGTCCTCTCAACATGCGCTGACGTGCAACTGGGAGAAGGAATGGGACTCAGATTCAAATATAGTAAAGGCAACAGGGATTTACAAATAAGAGCAGGTTGGAGGAAGGGTAGAAGGAGAGGAAATTAGTGAGATGGGACATGGAGGGAGGAAGGATTCTTGCTAAACCAATATAAGCAAGTGTCGTACTGAAGACAAGCCTGGATGATCAATTACTGCCTGAAGAAGGTAGAACTAACTGGTCTGATTAAACATCTAAGGTCATCTGGTATCAAAGGTGCTGGAACTCTCCCCAAGGTATCATTAGGTTTCTTGCTACAACTGGTTTGGACATTTAAAAAAATAAGGTTGACATCAAAGTCAAGTCTTAATACAACAGAGGCCTCTGAGGAACAAATCAAATTTGTCAAGGAGAGTGGAATTTGAAAAAGGAAAAGAAAACAGAGGAAGCAAAAAGACGGGAGCTATGACCCTGATGCACATGAAGGTAGGCAGATGAGTCCTGAGAACTTTCATTTTCCGCCAGTAAGGCCAGCCATCTTGTAATCTAATTCCCTTTCCTCACTCCTTCCTCTTGCATCTCTCTAGACTGAGAAAACTTAACATTTACTTAGGAGAAATGAGCTCAAATAAAAGCCATGGCAGTAGACACAGAAGGATGAGATGCATACGGTGTGGAAATGAGAAATGCCCATCCCTACTTAGCCCCAATGGCCAGGGTGCTTGCTAGTTGCCAGAGTGCTTACCCTCTATATTTTTTCCAAGTCTTCCTTTCTGGTTTACTCTTTGTTTGAAAATACAGGATGCAACTTTGTTTCTGGGGAAAAGAAAATGAATTAAGCATCCATACCCAAAGAAATAAAGCTAATGGGACTGTAATATGCCGCATTCATGATCAAGTAGAAAAGTATTGCACTGGTGTTTGTTCCCACAAGGGCTCAACCGAGAGAGCGAGCACTATGGCTGTTCTCATTGCCCTAAAGTCCACACATGCCCGATCACTCTGAGCTTGGCTTCCTACCACATAATCTCTTCTGACTGTCAGTTAGCTTGTGATGGCCAGCTGTGCACCAAGCACATAGTGCTAATGTAGAACTCTGTGAGCTAAAAGATTGCTCTTCTTACAAGAAGTTGGGAGAGCAGGGCTCTCAGACTCCACTCCATACAGATGGAACACCTGCTCCTTAAGTTTATTTTATGCAGAAGTAGAGGATTATGGCAACTGGGGAGCCGTCTAGTATGACTGTGGGAGGCCTATCCTCTTTGTCAAACCTCTGAGAAAATCTGCATTGCAGACCTTTTCTCTGTCATCTGCAAAGATACTGTGAGCTACAAAAGAGATGTCTCATTCTACCTGCTTCATCAGCTCCAATGTTGAGATTCTGAAATTTCCCAGACACTCATATAGACTAATTTTGAAAAAGCAGACAGTCTGCTTCTGTCTCGCATGCCCCTGGCTACCTACACAAAGCTAGAGATACAAAGTTAAAGATGGATGGACATCTCAAGGTTTCTATTGCTGTGAAGAGGCACCATGATCATGGCAACTCTTATAAGGAAAACATTTAATTAATAAGGAGGCTCGCTTACACTTTTATCAGTCCATTATCATCATGGTAGGGAGCATGGCAGCATACAGGCAGATGTGGTACCGGAGTAGTGGCTGAGAGTCCAACATCTTGAGGGCAACAAGAAGTCGACTGAAACACTGTGTGGTATCCTGAGCATAGGAAACCTCAAAGCCTGCCCCCACAGTGACAGGCTTCCTCCAACAAGGCCACACCCACTCCAACAAAGCCACACCTCCTAATAGTGCCACTCCCCATGAGATAATGGGGCCAATCACATTCAAACTACCACAGTGGGTGAGATATGCACTTTCCTCACTTCTTGTTGCAGGTATTTGAAAACATGCACACTTACAGGATCCATGAAGCTTTTCTGAGAGGCGTTCAGAACACTTCGTGGAAACTGGTTTATTCTAGAGTCAGCATGATGAGCTTTTAGAAGGTCATCAAAACAAACCCTGGGTTTTAAAAATCAGTTTGGATAAAAAACAAACAAACAAACAAACAAAAAAATCAGTTTGGTTTAATTGTCCATAATATCTTGGTAATACTATAATTTGGAGTAGGGAGGGGACCCGCAGTTTAGAACCCCACCTTTAAGGAAAATGTATCTGTGTGTTCATTTTACTTCAGCACTAAAACAGGTGGCCAGGGGGTAAAAAACGCAGAAACCTTGAGCAAGATAATGGGATTTCTCTTAATTTGATTTGCTATGGAGAATGGGCTTGTTTAATGCATCCATGTGGAGTTGCTGTTTATATTTTGGTTTCTAATTAGCATAGTCATTCTGAAGCCTCTAGCTGACTTCCCCTCCCATATAAATCTAATTTGGCCTTGAGGAGGGTTATTAGAGCTGAGAGCGCAAAGGGACACGTCTGCCAAACAGCAGGCAGGCTTAGTGCTGTGGGCTAAGCTGAGGCCAGCAGCCAGCCCACATGAGATGCTGCAAGCAGCACCAGGGCAGCGCCCATACAACACACCCATGGCGGTCCCTCCACCCCACCCGTGCAAGCCCACCCCACCTCAGCCTGGTTGCTTGGCCAACACGATTTCATAATAGAAACGGATGATGCTGAGGGGATATGAAAGCTATAAAGCAAAGATGTAAAACTGATTTTGAAAGTTTCTAAACTAGGCCATAGAATGGATGGTCTGTAGTGAGGTAAATGTTTAGTCTCTCTCCTAAAACTCCTTGTAAAGAGTGACATTTCAATTTTCCCTGGCTTTGGGGAACTTGATTTTTTTTTTTTAACAGCTCTACAACTCAGCTTGAGAGAAGCACCTCTAGCAGTGATAATAAAGTATACGGAGTGGGGATATGGACAACATTGATAAAGAGACCCTAATCTTTATTCTCTATGAAAAATAGTCCGAAGGCAGATTCTGTCCTAAAGGGGAAGAAAGAAGAATGTTAAACACGACGCGCCCTGACCTATTTCTCACCAAGCAATCATGGCTCAAGTCCATTTTGACTAAGATGCTGTTCACAAAGAAGAGCAAAGGACCTACAATTCTATAAAGGCATTAAAGTCATCCTTTAAGCATACAGTTGCGTGATGACTTGAAAGGAGAGTGATAGAAAGGTTATTCTGGGAGATTCCAGGGTCTAACAACATTGATCTGGTTCCCACATCCTTTAAAAAGTTGGGAAAGCAGCTACTAAGGGCTTAGAGAGCTTGTTCATAAAGGTCCATGGGAAATCCGATGAATGAAACTTATTGTTATACTTCTTCCTACTGTGAGGAGCAGAATGCTGATGATCGGAATGTGCTTTGGCCCGAGCAGGGAGAATTACAACTCCCCACAGAAGACAGTGGAAAGTCTCAAGGACTCAACTTCAGATGTCCTCCTGCCACTTCTGTATATTCTGTATTTGATCTAAAATCTGGGCCGACCAATGGCTTACGGAATCCTGGCATTGTTAAACGTTATAGAGATTTAAGCTTCATGTACTCCATAGCCAAGAGCTACTAGAGATAAGATGAGAAAGAACTTTTCAAACCTCATACATATATACAATCTATCTTTCTCATATTCATTCATCACCTTCTCCTCCCAGTTTCCCCACCACATACTCCCCAAATATAGCTCCTGACTCCTTCCCAAATCATGTCCTTTTATTATTATTATTATTATTATTATCTAGTAAACTCAGTACTGCCCAGATGCATATAGGGGTGTAAACAAGCAATGGAAACCCAGCCAATGGCTGCCCTATCACTAAGAAAAGTGACTCTCCCTGCCTCAGCAGCCATAAATCGCCACTAACTCCTCATTTAGGGGCTGGGTGTAAGCAGACCCTTCCTACTCCTTTCTGGAATTTAAAATGCTCTTGACCTTGTGGAGGTCTTGTGTGGGTTTCCACAGCTGCCATAAATTTATGAGTGTGTCAGTCATTTCATATCCAGAGACCAGCCTATTCCAGCATTCCTCCCATCTTCCAACTCTCGCATTCTTTTGCCCTCCCCCACTTCTGTGTTGTTTTGTAAGTCATGGGTGGGAGGGGAATTGACATAAATGTTCTCTTAATGGCTGAGCACTCATAGTCTCTTTTCCCCTTATTTAGCAGTAACGAATCTCTGCATTAACGGCTACCCTCTGCAATAGGAAGCTTTCTCAACCAAAGCTGAGAGCAGCACAAATCTGTGGATATAAACATTTTGACAACATGACAAATTAGTATCAAGAGGCTAGGATTCATGGCTCTAGCCTTGGAGTTTGAGTATGTCTACAGTATCAGGCATGAATTAGTTTCCTGGGGAGAAAGCCTCAAATCCAATCAAGAGATCAGTTGTTCACCCCCATAAACAGTCTTACTAGTAGTGTACCACTGAGCATGTCTTGCCTGGTAGGTCATGAAAGTAGTGAGGAGGAATACTGGGAACAGAAAGTGGGATTATGGGGAGGGGGAAGAGAGGAGAAAGGGTACAGTTAGGATAACTGAACTATATATGCAGGAGCTACATGGAAACCTATCATCTTGTAATCCAAGAAAGAAAAATAGAATTAAAAGGTCATAGAAAGACACATGTGTAATGAACGAATGGGGAAGTGTGACTTCTAGGAGCAAAGATTTATGTGTGAATAGGGGAGGCAAGAGAAGGGACAGGAAAGGTAGCAGGTGAGTTAACCAAACTAAGAAAATATTAAGAAGCCTTGTTAAGTCCCACTACTTCATGAGCTAATCAACGTAATTTTAAAAAATCAAATCATTTGAGCAAAGGTATCCTGCATGAATACACAATGCTATTCTTAGAACATATGGGTTATTAAACCAAGATCTCAGCGCCATGCACGAGTTGATGCCTCATGAGTTATTAGTCAAGAATGCCCCAGAGCCATGCAGAACAATTCAGGCCATTGCCATTGTTCTTGGTTGCACATCAAAACTAGATTTTAAGTCCCTATTTGCTGAAAACACCACACTGTTGGGGCATAAAGAATTCCACCCTGAACTGACCAGGAAACTCTCCCCCTAATGGCCAACTTTGAGTCCTGGAAAGTGCTGTGTAAGTTGTGCACATCCTCCAAAGTCACCTTGTCTCAGCTTCTCCAAAAAGTGAAGTTGCTTCCTATGTTGCACAGTCATTTCTGCCTGTGAGGACTGTCCCCATCACCCCCTTTCTGCTCCTTTCCATTAACAGAACAATTAGTATCTGAGTGTAGAAGTTGCCTAATAAATCTTTTATAGGGGCCTTTGCTAAGTAAAGGTCCTAAGTCTCTTGGCACTTAAAGTAATGAAGCAAATGAAAGCTTGTCAGATGGTGAAGTTTTATAGAGGAAACATGAAACAGGGTGAAACCAGCAAAGAACGAGGAAAGGAGAAACGCTGTCCTTTGTGCTGAGACGACATGAAATGCTGGCAGTGAGTAAAGCATGCACGTCAGGAGAGCACTGCAGACAGGGTCAGCAAGGGTCGGGATTCTTGGTGGGTCTACAGCACAACAGAAGGCATGGCTGGAGTGGGGTGGAGAAAGAAGAAGGCAATAGGTAAGAGTGAAAAGTGGCTTGCAGCCCATTGCATGGGTTCTGGAGGGCCTTGAAGAATGGACCATCATTCAGGTGTTTTGAGAAGCAACATACTTTAAAGAATGACTCTTGATATGTTCAAAATAAACTACAAGAACAAGGTGGAAACAAGAAACCTGTTAGCACATCAGTGAAATTGGTCCAGCACTGGTGGTCAAGTTGGAGCCGCCTTAAGCATCTCAGCTATGCAGGGCAGGAAGCAGTCAGGCTCAGGACCGGTCTGAATATGGAGTTTAAAGGACTCACTGATGGGCTGGATGAATGCTGGCAGCTCCTTCCATTTTTCAAAAGAATCGCATGCAAATGCCTTGGGACTTTCTAATTGGCTTTCTTCCCAATCCAGCCCTTGATATTGAATCCCCCAACTAAATGACACAGAGAGAGTAAGCCAGTTTTGTATTGTATTTCCACTGTGCTAATCATACAGGTGCTAGCTCTGGACACTCGGCTTCACAGTGCTGATATCCACCTGGCCAGACCCACCTACACTTAACTTAAATGCTCATTACTATTGTACTTGTCCTCAAGTGCCAGTGAGTATTTTTTAAACTCTGATAAGTTTTAAAAAAATTAGCAAATAACTACTTGAATTGCATCTACTAGAGTGCTTGATTTTTATGTAATATGGAATAATCATGGATTTCAACCACAGTCAACATGTGTATACACCAAGCTAATCCACATTTTAATAACACATTAAAATTAACCACATAGGCACTGCATAGTGTATGCCGATGCTATTAGAATTAAGGAATCATCATGCTCTCCTATGAAATCATCCAAATTAATGATGCTTATGACACTCATTCCCAGAGAGCAATTTACAGGTAACATATAGTCCTGAGGACTCAATTTGGCCAATAGCCGAGCACTTAGACTGAAAATGGAGGTAGCTCTTTGTTGTGATAATTTTTTAATAGTTCAATGGATATAGCACATACTCATTTCTGAAGTAATTCATAATTATTCAATTCAGGGGTTGAGGTGCTCTAGATGAATACAACCAAAAGAATAAATATATAGTAAAATAGGATTTATTAACTTAGCTTGCACAATACAGTCTGAGAAGTGCAAACATGGATGCTTTCACACTGGAAAGGCTTGATGCCTCAGCAGTTCTGTTAGTGCTGAAGGGTTTCTGGATAGTTCTAGTGCTCAATCCTGGTTGTAAGGCTGAAGAAACCAGTTCTAATGCCAAAAAAGGGATGGCAAAAGTGGTGGCAGCTGCAGCAGCAGCAGTAGTGTGGGTGAACTTGCAGGTGAGACTCAAATGCAAATAGGTAAAAAGCAAATGTTTTTCACTTGGACCTTCTTCTAACTAGGCTGCTGGCAAAAGGGGTCAGCCACCTTTAGGGTGGGTTTTCCTACTTCAGTTAGCCTGTTCAGGAAAATCTCACAGCTCTACCCAAAGACATGTCTCATAGCTGACTTCTGATCCAGTCAAGTTGGCATTTGAGATTAGTCATCAAACTTCCATACAACACATACTGATCAGATGAGGATATCAGTATTCCTATGCTTTCAATCATTTCCAATGTTAGAAGGTATCAAATGCTCCTCCTGTATCTACTTTGAAATCTATAATTAATTGTAGCTACTACTGCTCTGTAGTGCTGTGGGATATCAGAACTATTTTAGCTGTAGGATATCAGAACTACTTTAGCTGTAGGATATCAGAACTATTTTAGTTCTACTAACTGTACGTTGCTGCCCAGCCCTTCAGATCCTTTGACCTCATGTAACCATAACTGACCTCTATTCTACTTTCCACTCCATACAAGCAACAGTTTTAGTTTCTAGTAATGAATGTTGCCTCTAAAAATTTTCACCTTAAAGTATTGGCTGTATACTTCAAGTCTGTAAATGCTTGGCTATAAAACTCCCTAAGGGTTTTCCTGAAATATTTGTAAGCTGGAGGCTTAGGGATTAAACACACAAGAGATGCACAAGGTTACACAGCCTCGACAGAAATGGGGATCTTCTGGCTTCATTTTCCAAGCTGTAAATTAAAATACATTTTGAACAGGTGTATTTGCATGTGTATACAAATTCCCATTTAGTGCAAGTATCCCAGAAAAGTTTTTATTAATCATACGGAGTTCTATGGAATAGACATCATGTGATCTATTTCAAGATTGATCCCTATCAGTGGACATTTAGGCTAATTTCATTTTTTACCATATCTATAGTGGGGTCACTCACCTGTGTGTATATATATATCTATATACATATATATACATATATATACATATATATGCATAAATTTCCTTTGGTTTCTATGGAGATTTGGTCTCAAAACCACATGAAGATACCAAGATCCATTACAAAAAGAGCATAGGTTTCACATATAACCTAAGCACGTTATCCCATAGGGTCTTATCGTGTCTAGGTGATTTATACTACCTATATGTAGCACTAAAAAATTTCTATGTAAGCAGTCATTTTACTCTCTTATTTAAGATATAATAACAATAAAACAAGTAAATATGTGTTTTTTTATTCCTGGTTTGTTGAACAAACGTGAAGAAACCAGATGCCGAGTGCAGTAAAGAACAGGGTGGGGACTGTGCAGATGTTTCTGTAGAATTAATTCCTAGAAGCAGAACAGAATGTGAAGAAAATGTAGTTTTTTATTTGTTTTGAAAGACTAGCAAAATTTACTAATGATTTTACTTTTTTCTGATGTCTGCTCGCTCTCTCTCTCTCTCTTCCTCTTTCTTTCTTTCTTTCTTTCTTTCTTTCTTTCTTTCTTTCTTTCTTTCATTTTTTGAGACAAGGGTTCTCTGTAGCTTTGGAGCCTGGCTGGAAACTTGCTCTGTAGACCAGGCTGGCCTCACAGAGATCTGCCTACCTCTGCCTCCCGAGTACTGGGATTAAAAGTGTGTGCCACCATCACTTGGCTTCTGATGTCTCTTACCTCTGTAGTTTTTTGTTGTAAACTATGCAGATAAAAGTGTGATAGTTCCCAAAAGCCAGTTTCAGGGAATCTGTTCCTCATATTGGATTACCTTGCCCAGCCTTTATACAAGGGAATGAATTTGATTCTAACTCAACTTATACCATGCTATTATGTTTAAGCCCACGGGTGCTCTGACCCTTTTGGGTGGCCTGACCCTTTCTGAATGGAGATGGAGGAGGAGTGGGTGGATGAGGAGAGGGTAGATGGGAATAGGAGGCACAGAGGGGTTGGGAAGAGAGGTGGGAGAGGAAACTGTGATCAGTATGTAAAATAAGGGGAAAATATTAATAAAAAGAAAGAATATGGCAGTTTATTCAATGAGAAGGGAGTTTTACATTTTTATGCTCAGAAATTATTTAAATAAATTGAAAAGCTATGTTCCCTTAAAACTGGTCCTTGAAACTCTCAGGGTCTCAGCCTTTTCCTTCCTGCAGACCTTCCTGCTAATGAGGTTGGTTCTTACAATCTGTGATTGCACAGAGAGACACAAATTCTAGCGAATATTGCTTCTGGGGATGTAGCCCCTAAGACACAATGTGTTTACTTCATCCTAAGGACCTGCAGCTACACAGATATGGAGATGTTTGCTCATCTCCCACATGCAAGGTGAGTTGAGACGCCCCTAACAGAAGGTAGACACGATATGGATCACCTTGACATACAAGCCGCAGCTTCTGTGTCAAACAATGGTTTTTGCCATTTT
Source organism: Neodon shergylaensis (assembly GCA_025134845.1). Taxonomy (NCBI): domain Eukaryota; kingdom Metazoa; phylum Chordata; class Mammalia; order Rodentia; family Cricetidae; genus Neodon; species Neodon shergylaensis. The sequence continues at coordinate 4,153,839 of JABTXL010001400.1, forward strand.
AGTCACGTGGCTCTAAGACCTGTATACCTACCCAGCTATTTGACTCTCCACCAGCCCAGGGTAGGCCTGGGTATCCAACTTCATTAGCACACACTGGCATTAACTAATTAAGGGGTTCATGTCACGAGTCAATTACTCTATAGTTTAATTTTTGAATAAGAGTCTTTCTCTGAACATGAACCTTTCTGGCTCAGCTAGGCTGACTGGCCAGACCTCCAGGGAGGTGTCTCCCCATATCACCAACACTGGGATTATAGGCAAACAATAATGCTGCACATGGCATTTTAGTGGGACTAGGAACCCCGACTCAGGGGCTCATCTTGTGCCTTATCAACTGAGCCATCTCCTCAGCTTGTTTTTATGGTTTTAATGACCATTCATTTCTTCTTTGTATCTTCTTGCTCTGAAACTTCTGGGTTTTGTGTATATTTAATTCATTTTTACCATTAACTTCTTTTGGGGTAATCCCTGCCTCCACAAACCCATAAGAAGACATTTATTCTAGGGGTGAATATTTATTTCTGCATTTCTAATTAACAAGGAAGGAAGTTCCCATATACTTTGTTTCTTCACACTACTTTAAACACGTCCTTAAAAATATACTACCATTTTGTTAATTTATGAATGAATTTTTTTTAAATCTAAACAAACAAGAAACCTAAACTTGTTTTTCCAGAAATCTATTTCCAAGAAAACTTTTTACTACTCTGTTAACTACTAAGGCATTGCCATTTATTTAGGCTAAAAAATTATAATTCCTACATTTGAAAGTTGTTTGTGCAACCAAGGTTTATATTGGGGGATGCTTGTTAATTGCTCTAGTCATTCCCAACCTTCTTCAGGTTACTTGTTTCTAAGAGAAAGTCTGCTAAAATTCCAGTGTGATTGGTTTTGAATACTTCTCCTAAAGATCTTTGGCTTCTGTAGGAAAGGAATTCCTGTTATCAATGCTAGTTTCCCTTCTTAGTGCACTGTGATTCAGAATGATTGTGACAGTACTCCTATCAAAAAGAAAGTATCTTCTCTTCACTTGTCTAATGTGGGATTTTTTTATTACTATATTCTTTCGCTTCAGGATTTTTCTTTGTCATTTAACTGAAACGGTCTCATTGTGTAGGTTCTTTACATTTGAATCTACAATTTCAGGAATCCTTTCATCACAACTATGTTAACTTTTATAATCATTATCCACAAGTATTTAGGCAATGAGTTTGATTTTTTTCTTTTACTATTATTCCTGGAATCTGAGAAATGTGATATTCATGCACATCCTTCAGAATTTGAGAAGCATGGAATAAACCATTCCTGTAGCTGAAATGATCTATGCTTCCTTCATACTTAAGTAATTTTGATACACAGTTATATACTCAATCATTTTCCCTTCAGCATTTTTCTAAGAACTGTTTTTGAATACTTGAAATTGCCTCCAAGGAAATAATCAGTCAATATCTTAGTTTGCATATCTGGAAAGCAGAATTTAACCATATGAAATATGATATATTATTGGAAGCACAAGGCCATGGCAATAAAAATGGTGCAGGGGTAAAGCAAAGAGAAACAAGTCAAGATCTAATACAATAGTCCTCTGTGCTGCTACCACCAGTAAGGGTCATGAAGAAAGCACAGGTGCTTTGGCAAGTGTGGCACACATTTCTCAGGAAGGTTTGCACGGAGAACCTGCACATTTGAACAGTGATTGCACAGGATCTCTATGGGGTAATTTTATCCTGTTTGGAGCTAGCCCTCTTACACTATTGAAAACTCTGTCATCTTGCTTCTTTGTAGCTGTCAAGGGAGCCAGTTCTTGAGTCCCTTGTATGATATTGCCAATCCCAGAAGTATAATGCTAACAAAAAGAAAGAGCGGTTGCATAGCACCTATGCCCTCCTTATACTTGGAACATCTCCAGGTAAAACTTGTATTTTTAAAAAGCCCCTAAATTATACGTCCTCAAAAGGAGTCCAGTTTCAAATTTCACTGGCTAAATCCCAGGGGCTTCATATTGTATATCTCAGGATTAGCTGTTTTTCATGTCTACAAGTTTTATTTACCATAATCAGTTTATAAGAACGGAAACCCACACAGGTATTTATTATGCTTTCAAGTGAAATGTTCTCTCTTTTATTTTCAGTCCTGGGTCCTGATTTTAACATTACTGGTGGGTAATCTATTGAATTATAGAAAATTTTAAATGTGTGCTTTCTTCTAGGAGTACATAGGACTTTTCCCAATGCCTTTGGACTGTCTTTCCCAGAAGCAGACCCTGAAACAGGAATTCATATACACACAGTTTATTTAAAAAAATGTTCCTAGGAGAAATGAGTAAAGAAGCGGTAAACAAATCAGGAAAAGAAAGGAAGCCAATTCATGAAACACTGAAGGCTGCAAGAAAATGAAAGTCTGGGTCTCCTGCCTTGCACTGGCCAAACCGTGAGGGATGACTTAGGGCGCTGCACAAAAGCCAGGAAGTAAATTTTCAGGTGTTTCTAGATTTCTGTGCCTGCATGTGAACATTAAAAATGACAGCTCTCTGAACAAGAGCTGCAGGCACAGGCTTTGTGTAGCATCTCATCATCCCTAAGAGAGGCTCACAAAAACATCAAAATGAATCCAAGGGGACCTAGGTGGAGTGCTTCTGGTTTCCACTGTAGACATCTTATTTGCTGTCTATCATGATAAGATGTTTCCCATGTAAAGAATATATTACTCCTGGGGAGAAATAACTGGATTCACAACTTGGACAGCAACTGATAATTATCTTGAAACTTAAAAACGGAACTGAAATTTATCTATCTATCTATCTATCTATCTATCTATTTATCTATCTATCTATCTATCTATTTATCTACCTATTTATCTTTCTGTCTCCCTCCCACCCCTTGTGTGTGTGTGTGTGTGTGTGTGTGTCTATATGCTAGACAATAGGGTTTCTTATTACTTTCAACTCTGCCTGTGTATAGCTAAGGCATTTTAATCAATGGAGTTAAGGAACCAATACATGTAATGGACAATAATTTTAATTCCAATGATTCTTTTTTATTAATTAGCTGTTTACATTGATATATAACAGATAGATAAAAGATAGATACATAGATGATAGATAGATAGATAGATAGATGATAGATAGATAGATAGATAGATAGATAGATAGATAGATAGATGGTAGACAGAATGCATCGTATTAATTACTCTCAACCCCACACTCTTCTATCTCTCTTCTATCCCTTTCAACCAACATCTCCTTTCCACAGGTCCTTTTCCTATGTTCCTGTCGTGCTGCTTGTTTTATAATCCAGTGAGATTGCCCAAGGTCATCTGTGTGACCATGGGTTTTGAACTGTCCAATTGAGCTTGGTGGACTCATCAGTGGAGGAGCCTAAGAAAATGACTCCACCTCCCCCAGAATGTATCAGTCGCCAACTATCCATTATGGTATGATTGGGCTCTGTGAGTCTTTGTCCTATTCACAACTGGCTCTTAACAGGCTCAATGCTGGCAAGGGCAGCTACAGTGAAGTAATGACTACAGAGACTGTGTCAGGCTCAAGAAATGGCATTTAGTTCTATCTTCTAGCTCTTACTGTCTTGGTCACCTCCTTTTGCACTGTTACCTGAGCCTTAGAGATGGTGTTAAAAAAGATCCCATTTAGAGCTGAGTGCTCAAGGTCCCTCATTCTTAGCCCTCAAGAGCCAAAAGTCTGTAATATAGGTCATTCATTGCAATGGAAAGTTTCTCTAACTACTTCTCAGGATAGCATTTGTTAACAAGAATACACATAAATGTTTAAAGGGCAGTTAGATGCTATCTCAGTTTAATTAATCAAAAATAATCAGTTTCTCCACTGGGGCATAAAACCTACCCAGCTTTGGGCTTTTGAATATGTGCTAAGCATGGATTTTGTCCTGTAAAATAGGCCTCACACCCAAGCAAAGAGCAGTTGGTTGTACCCATAACAACTCTTCAAGCAGACAGGCCATCCTGTCTAATAGTTTGGTATTATAGTTCATAGAGTGCAGAGCTGGGTAAAGACTTTTTTGCTTTACTACTCCAGCAATGTGAATAGCACCTTTCAATATTTTGAAATTTAACCAGCAGAAAGGGAGCTTTTGGTTCAGGTACAGCTTGATTTCTCTATACCTTGTAACCAGAGTGTGCCTTCTTCAGCAATAGAGTCTACTCATCCACTTCTGGAGGGTAACTGATAGGAGTGGCAAGAACTTGTACTGTTTGGGGGACTTCAGCATCTCCCTAAACAATACTTCATCAGGAGAAGTCACACACTTGGTTAGTTTGTTTTATTGGCATTATTTGATGTGTGTGCTTTGTATATTCTTTGTGTATTCTAGATACTATTATTCCTTCTCATATACATAGCTGTCAAAGTTTTTTTTCTCATTCTGTGGGCTAACTCTTCACTTTATTGATGGCTCCAGAATGTGTATTAAAGTAAGAAGTAAGACATGCCACCATCTCCCAAATGGCAGGGTGCAAATAGCCTTACATCCCAATAGCAAAGTCTACCCACTGATCTCAGTGAAAATGTTCCTCTACTCATTTTCTTCTCTAGACCTTTTTTCTCTCCCCAATTCCTTTCCAATATCATATTATAAACCCTATTTACATGCAACTAAACAGATAAATAGATAAACGGTATGCCAATTGAAAAGAGAAGGATAAAACTGTCTTTGTGTATATCTAAGATGATTATTTATGTATAAAATCTTCTAAAACTAAGTCATTATGGTAAGTGTGTGAAATACTGAGCAAATAGACAGAGCCACCTGCTTTCTAACACTAGAAACAAACAACTGGAAACTAAAATTCAAGTGTAATACCACCTACATTAGCACATCTCAGAAAATCCTAAGTACAAATAAATATGAGGTAAACAATAAAACCATGTTAAAAGAGATCAAAAAGGATAAAAAATAAAAGCATATTCTGTGTTAATGGTCTTTGAAACTCAGCGATGTCATAATGCTCCAGTTCTTTCAAACTACTTCTACAAATCCAATACATTCTCAATCAAAATACCAGCCATTACATGTGACTATTAACAGTTGAATATTAAGTTAATATATAAGGTATAAGACCCAAAATAAATGATATGATATTAATAAGAAACAAAGTTTTAAGGTCTATTCAACTCAGCTTCTAAGTCAATATAAATCTTCAGTATTGGTGACATTTATGATAGAACAGACAATCCAATCAATAGACTGGAATTGACAGCCTACAATCAGTGCATATTTAGATTGATCTTTGATGAAGGTGCAAAGGCAACACAATAGAGCAAAGACAGTTTTACAACAAATAGTACTACAACAACTAGATATACTTAATCATCCGTCTCATCACACACCTTATACATTTCACAAAGTTTCCTCAGAGTGAAAGGAAATTATAAATTTAAAATTCGAAGACATAAAACTCCTAGAGGATAACGATAGAGAAGAACTAGATGACCTTAGGTTTAGTAACATCTTTTTCTATTCCACACCAAAGGCACAAGCCATGAAAAGGAGAATTAATAAGATGAACTTTATTTAAATGTAAAATTCCTGTTCCGTGAAAGACACTTTCAAGAAACTAAAAAGGCAAACCTCCAAATGGAAGACAATATTTGCAGGAAGCATTTGCAGTAAAGTATTGTCACTTAAAATATGTAAAGAATTACTAAAATTCAACAATCAGCAAACTGACTTTAAAAATGTATTTATCTGATGATACAATGGAAGATAGAAATATGGCAAATAAGCAGAAGGACAGATTTTCTATATCATAAGCACTCGGATAACACAAATTAGAGCTACAAGGCATCACTGCTACACTTACATCCCTAAACACTAGTAAGATGTGAACCAAAAAATCTTCTACATTACCAATAAGGACATATAATGATGTGACTCCTGTGGAAGGCAGTTTGGTGACTGGCTCCAAACATAAAGATAATCTTATTATATGTACAGCAATCACACATGTTAATATTTAGTCAAAAAACCTTTTCAGGCAAAAGTCTGCTTGAAGTAATGTATACAAGCTTTATTCCTGATATATAAAACATGGAAGGAGTTTATAAACCTTGCACATTTAGACAATAGAATATGGTTCATAACTATAAGAAATAGGCTGCCAGGACATGAAAAGCTATAGCAGAAATAAAAATGAACATCACTATCTTAGTTTCTCTCCCTGTTATTGTGACAACATCAACTTAATGAGGAAAAGGTTTGGCTTTTTGTTTGTTTGTTTGTTTGTTTGTTTGTTTGTTTTTAGTCATAGTTTAGCAGTAAAGTATACTATCACAGAGAAGTCAAGACATAGGGAGCTTGAAGAAACTTCTTACATCACACCCTCAGTCAGGAAGTAGAAAGAGATGAATGGCTGTGCTCACCCTACTTTTGTCTTCTTCTACAGTCCAGAATACAAGCCTAGAAGAGGGTGCTGCCAATTTTTAGTGTGGGTCTTCCCACTTTTAACCTAACAATCAGAAGCTTTTATACTCCTGCCAAGCAGCTAAATAACCCCACGTATGTGTCTCTGGAAGACTGTCTCAGGAAAGACCAAAGCCTAGAAAGTTGACTACACTAAGCATCATGATTACTAAGCAGAAGAATAAGGCCCTGAGATAGCACACGATGTGATTCCAGCTAAACAGTAGTCCAAAAAAGGAAAACAATGGATAGAGACAAATATCAGTCATGAGCAGGCAGAACACAAAGGCTTGTTACAAAAGTGAAATTAACTTCTGTATGAAGTACAGTCACGGGGTCAGGGGAGAGACATCACAGAAGATGTGTGAATGTCCAACACTATAAATGGACCCTGGAATAAACTATAAACAGATAGTTGAGTGATGATAATGTCCCTGTGTAGGGTCAGTGATTTTAACAAATATACTTCCTACTGGAGGAATGTGGTAACTGGAGAAACATGTGCAAGATAGCAAGCAATAGGAGATAGCTCAGTGCTTTCCTTCCACTGGGTTTCTCTATGGGCCTAAGACTCCTCTAAAAGTAGGAACAAGTTACTAGTCACACATTAAAATGAGATTCATACTCTTCATTATATTACCAAGTGCAAAACTTTGTTGCTTTCATATTTCATAGATGTCTAAATAAGTGTTTTCCATTCTAAGGTTGAGTATTAACCTTTGTAACCAACTTTTATAGCTTCCTGCCAAGAAAAAGCAAGTGCCATGACATAGTGGAGGTGTGTTGGATTCTAACTGATCATCCATGTGCAACTGTCCGCTCAAATAAGTTCAATGAATTGATTGTATAATTTGAAAATGATGGTCTCAGGTCTGTTTAGAACTCCACTGTTTTAGGAAGTGTGGCTTGCTTTTCTTAAAATAACAGGGCTGACCCTTCTATGTGGCTGGAGTGAGCTTCTAGCAGCTATGTGCTTCCCATGTGGCATAAGTAGTCACTTTGGGAGTCTTTATCACTTGTAGTGATACATTTCTATGAAAGTACCTTTTGACCTACAAAAGACTGAACTTTTGGCAGAGCTCGCAGCAAAGTTAATAAAACTGCTAGAGATCATTTAGGACTACACAACCTGTTATCCTGCTGTGTACTCAGCCTATTTAAGTTCAACCTGTCTTTCAGAGAACAATGAAACCAACCTTATTTATTACACCTTGAGTTTCCTATGCAGTCATCTTTTACAAGCTAAGCTAATGCGTAACTTTAGTCATAAGTTATGTACACTCCCATGCCCTGACCAAGAGTAATGTATGTGTGCACGTGTGGGTTCTGGTAATCATTTGCTGAGTCAGTCAATAGGTTGGAAGCAACCTGACACAGCAAATATACGCCATAAATGTTGCAACCAACATGGATATAGGTTGACAATGTCTGTTTGATATGTTGTTTCCTACTCTGAGTGATTTGGAGGTCAGTAAAAATTATTCCCTGGTAAAACTCAGTTAAAGAAAAGTATCTCACATCCTTTCCTTGGGTGATTCTTCTGTGCTTTTCAGTAATGACAGAGAAAAACATTTTGATGGGGACAGTCATGGGTTCAGGAGCCCAATAAACACATAGGCACAACTCACAGATAACAGAGACATATTGATCAGATATACAACATGCAGGCTACAAACAGGCCAGTAACCATACTATAGACAGACAGAAGACACAGGGAAAGAAGTGGAGAATTCAAACTTGTGCCTACTTTTTGTTAGATTTATCCAAGAGGAAGTGCTTATCTTTCATTTATTAATGTGACAATTGTAATGTGTTAACTGACACAGTTACTGCTATGGTTGGTGTTAATTATCAACTTAAAGGGCTTTTGTGCATGACCATTCCCTAAGTAGTAAAGTCTGTACTATATAAAGTGAAGAAAGCAAATGCTGCTGTTCTTGCAATTATTGATATGACTAAATGCCTTGGTGATGTGGGATTCCCCTCTGTATGCTGCAAATATGTTTTATTGCCATTGATTAATAAAAGAAAAAGCTGCTTTCAGCCAATGGTTTAACAGAGTAAAACTAGGTGGGAAATCCAAACAGGGATATATAGAGAGGGTAGGTGGAGTCAAGAGAGTTGCCATGTAGCTGCCTGAGGAGAAAGATGCCCATGACCCAGTACTGGTAAAGCACAAACCTCAAGGTAAAATATAAAATAATAGAAATGGGTTAATTTAAGATGGAAAAGCTAGCTAGAAATACAGTTAAGCTATTGCCCAAAGAGTATTGCAATGAAAATAGCTTCTGTGTGATTATTTCAGGTCTGGGCAGCTGGAAAATAAGTGAGACACCTCCACCAACATCTCAGGTTTCTGTTGTCTTAATTTCTGATATGCTGGACTGTACCTTAAACTGTGAGAAAAACATTTAGGTTGCTTTATGCTACTTTTATCACAGCAACATAAAAGAAACTCAACAGCTACCTACTTATATCTTCATATTTACAATACAACACAGCACCCTCATAAACCCAAATATCAACTTTATCCCACAGCAACATTGACAACAACAGCATTCACCATTCATGTTAAGATGTCATAACAGATGGTCTAAGGTTCATCATATAGAGTCCCATTTGGAAATAAGTAATTTCTACTACTTAACTTCATAACAGCCAACCTGGGCCTGTCTGTGAAGCATTATTTAAATTGTTAATTGACGTAGGAGGACCTGAATTTCTGTGGCATCATCCCTAAGCAAGAGGGCCTGGGTTATATAAGAAATATATCTGCACAAGCCCAAGGAGGAAAGCAAGTCAGCACATTCATCTATGGTGTCTGCTTCTAGCTCCTGCCTTGAGTTCTTGCTCTGAGCTCCCTCAGTGAAAGATTGTGTCCCTGGAGGTGTAAGACAGAATTAGCCCTTTCCCCACCAAGTTGTTTTTAATAATGATGTTTATCACAGCAGCAGAAATTAAACTAGAGCTTCTAGTAGGGAGCACAATTCTTTCCATAACTGACTATTCTTAATTACGTTTGAAATGATGTGAGTCGGAGATAATGATATTCTTATTACTAAGTGCAAAGATTTTCTCCCACTATACCACCACATTATTCAGTAGGTAAAACCACCTGTTCTTAAAGCACTTTCCTGCTCCGGCCCTGGCCAGTACATCCTTTGGATCTTAATAAGGGTTATTAACAAGTTACCCCAAAGATAGTAGACACTATCAACACCATCTCATATTACACATCCTCACCATGTTGTCAGTGTGGAATACTGTGGCCACTTCAGAACGTCTTATTCATATCACTTAAAGAATGAAACATTGGTAACAATAGGAATGTGTGTTAATATCAGACTGATGGTTATTCATAACTGAAGATGGTGAAGAAAGCATTGGGAGCTGGGCAGTGGTGGCGCACACCTTTAATCCCAGCACTCAGGAGGCCGAGGCAGACAGATCTCTGTGAGTTCAAGGCCACCCTGGTCTACAGAGCAAGTTCCAGGACAGGCTTCAAAGCTATACAGAGAAACCCTGTCTCAAAAAAAAAAAAAAAGAAAAGAAAAAAAAGAAAAGAAAAGAAAAAGAAAGAAAGCATTGGGAAGCATAGTCTACAATTCCCAAATTTCTACATGCTCCCTAGAGATTATCTCTTAACAATAGGATTTTACTCCCTTAATTAAGTTACACTATTGGCTCTGAAGACAAAATTTTAGAGATATAATTAAGGTTTTAGATAAGGCATTTTTTGAGTTCATCAAAAGGGTAAATTTCTAGGTATGCTTGCCTAATCAATGAGGTCTGAACAAGACCTAGAGATAAGAAAGGGAAGAATCTGAGAAAAGCAAAGGAGAAGAGAAAAGGTCCTTGAAGCCTTAAAGAAACAAACTCCCATAGCATAGAGAGGGTCACACGTAGGGGACAGCCAGCAGCCTCTTGGAACTGAAGGTCTGCAGTCCACAAACAGAAGGAGCCTTTGAAGAGAACCCCAAGACTCAGACAGGAGGGGAGATCTCACCAATACTTTGATTTCAGACAGAGCAAACCTATGCCCGAGCCACACAGCTGCATGATAATAAATTTGTCTCACTTTATGCATACTAACTTGTTATGCAGAAACAGGAGACAAGCATCATAATTCATGCAGAGTTCACATATGACTTCAGGGTATACTCACTTTCAGTGCTTGAACTTGATTTGTGGTTGTACATGGCAGAGGGTCAATTTGTTTCTTTTAACAAAGACCCATGTTCTATAGAGCCATCGAAGCAACCAGAAACCACCGAGAAAACATAGCGATCAATAATTGTGACTGCATTGAGATCGGTGTTCTTGGCAGTTAGAAATTTTCACGTGAAAGAAAAGAATATGATGAATAGTGGCCTTCATTTGATAATCATGGGCCACAGAGTCAAGACTGGGTTTTCACTAGCTGGCAAAAAGGCAAACTGTAAATGGATTGAGCAGTTGTTTCCTCGGTGGTGTTTGGAAACTCCTCAAACACTGAGAAATTTTTCCTGCACCTGTCTTATTTGTCTAGAGCTGCAGGCACAAGGAGGACCACAGAATTGGTTTTAGTAGGAAGATTGTTTAATTCATTAATTTACTTTCTTTACATCACAACCACAGTTTTCCCTTTATCCTGTCTTCAAACACCCAGCCCCTGCTCCCGCCTGCCTTTCCCCACCACTAACTCTTTCTCTCTTTCTATTCAAGAAAGTGAAGGCTTAACGTGGATGTCAACAAAAGATGGTATATCAATTGCAGTAAGACTAAAACCTCGCCTTGTATATAAGGCTCGAGAAGGTAACTCAGTATGAGGAATGGAGTCCCCCAAACCAGTAAAAGAGTCAGAAACACTACCTGCTCTCACTGTTAGGTGTTCTACAAGAAGACCAAGCTACACAACTGTCACATATATAAAGAGGGTCTAAATCAGTCTCAGGCAGGCTCCCTGGTTGTCAATTCAGAAGCTGGGAGTGCCTATGAGCCAGGTTAGCTGATTCTTTGGGTATTTTTGTGATTTTTTTTTTCAGATGTATTTTTCTGACCCTGAGTTTTTATTTATTTGTGTTTCAACCTACTCTATACTCTAACAGAGCCACACCTCCTTTTTGATGGCAATTTTCTTTCAAACCACCACAATTGTCATTTTGAATTCTGTGTTCTGGGGTTCATCTATGTAGTTCTCATTAAAGAACAGTTCTATAGGACTCAAAGGTTTAAGAGGAGAAATGCTGTTTGGGCCATACGTATTGTTTTTGTTTTTGTGATTTGACTTGAGCAAATGAACTTCTTCCTTTAGGTATGTGTCTGATATGATAATTTGGCCATCGTCATATTAGGCCTGTGTAAGAGATGTACAACCTGCATAACAACTAGGTAAAGGTAATAGATGAGTTGTTTAATTAGACAAGGAAATATGGCTCCCAAATCATGGTTCTATAGCTAGGCCAGGCAAGTGGTCTCATGACCACAGCCACAAGTCTGGAGTTAGGCTGCTGGGTTTGCAGATGAATAGAGGTTTAAGAAAGGGGAGAGAGTAAATCAGTGAGTTACTCCAGAAAGGCAGCTGATTCACAGAGTGTGGTCATGGACTGTGTATCTGGAAAAGACCTATATTATTGCTAGCCTGACTTGTTTTGTGCACTGTCTTGGCAATCTTCACATTGCTCTGAGATTTGGGATGTCTCTGCCGTCTTCATACTGCTCTGCCCGCATCTGCTCTGGATCATCTCCACAAGTTAATGATCTTTATAAACTTAATTTACTCTTATCTGGTTTGGCGAAGCAACTTCTGTAGTTGCTATAATTAAAGAATGATAGCTCTGTAAAATATTTGGGGGCCAATTTATAGCATTTCAGCAGATGAGCTATTATTCCCTATCTATGGGTTCTTAATTGGTACAAAGTAGTGAGTTATACTTGAAATTCCTGACAGCAAATGCAGAGAGTTATCTAATTTTGAAAGCTAACTATGTGTCATTTAGTGCCTTGCTTAGAAAAAGTTTTGGGATTCTCAGTATGGCATTAAGTTGTTTATTTATCTGTTTTTAGTTTTGGCTAGAGTATACTGAGGCAACTTTATCTATATTTTTATCTATAGATCCAAGTAGGCATTGAATATTTGCACGGCAACTGAAAACTATTGATTTTTAGTTCCTGGGCCCTTCCATGAAACCATGGATAAGTAGGTTTTATATTTACTTGGATAAACATAGTACCTTATTGACTGAAAAAAGTAGCTCATTAATTTGTGGATGGGCAATTTCTGAGAGGAATGACTGTACTTGGTCATAGAATGTAGACCTATGGTTACAACTGCTAAGCGAAAACTGTGAAACTATCCAATGCATAGCTGAACCTAAAGCAAAAGGCAGGAGTAGATTTTAAAAAACCTATAGGATGCAACAATGCTAACTAAATATGATGAAAATGGACTGATACATCTTCAGCCAACAGATCACTGATGGCATAAAAAGCATGACAAACATAAGAAGGGCCACAGGGGATCAAACATCCTGCTCTAAAAATGGTGTTTAGATACGTGCTAAGATCAGATTGGTGACAGCCCTAGTTGTCATCATAGGCCTTCATCCAGTATCTGGTGGAAGCAGATGCAGAGATCCAGTCAAGCACTGGACTAACCTCTGAGAGTCCAGTTGAAGAGAGATTGGAAGAATTGTACAAGCAAGGGGGTCAAAACTATGATGGGGAAATCCACAAACAGTTGACCTGAGTTTGTGGGAGCTCACAGATTCTGGATGGACAGCTAGAAAGCTTCCACCTAGGCTCTCTGTATTTGGGTGACAACTGTGTAGCTTGGTCTTTTGTAGGGCCCCTAGCAGTGGGACCAGGACCTATTCCCAACACATAAGCTGGCTCTTTGGAACCTATTTCCTATGGCGGGATGTCTTGTCAGCCTTGATGCAAGGGGGAGAATCTTGGTCGTGACTCAGCTTGATGTGCCATGCTTTGTTGATTCCCATAGAAGGCCTTACCCCATCTAAGAAGAGAGAGAAGGACTGGATGGTCCGAGGGGTGGGAGTGTAAGGGGGAGGTGGGGGAGGGAGCAGGAGGAGAGGAGGGACTGGAAACTATGGTTAGATATAAAATAAACTTAAAAAAATAAAAATATACAAAATTCACAAGCTAGAGAAAGTAGAAGGAATTCTGTGCAGAACAATGATACTGGTAATTTAAAATGCCCTCTAATTTCATGTGGGTTATCAGCAAACTGGTCCAGAGCATAAGTTCTAATAAAATTTATTATAAAAAGAAAAGAAAACATTATTTATAAAACATAAAAATTATAGCATGAAAATATTCTGTTGATATTGTCAAGGCATTCTTTGAGTGGGTAAGTAGTAGAGCCCTGGCTTAGAGAAAGTCTTCTCTCCAGGCTTTTAGAGCAGAAGTGGTCAGGACACATTTTGGAGGAGATAATTATGGTAATGATAAAACCCTTCTCCACAGTAGTTGAGAGGAACAATGAGTAAGGCAGTGTTTAAAGCAAGAATAAGGAAGTCCCGCTAGTTTCTGGAAGATTCTGAGATAGTTTGTCTCAATGAACCAATGAAAAATCTAATGCAGACAGAATCCACCATGTTTTCCTACAATCCCTGCATTGTAGATAAGGGTTTTATTAAAACATCTTTATATTGCTGTGTAAAAACAGTAACACTGTGAGAATAAGAAATTATAAAATGGAACTGGTAGAACTAAATCCCAAAGTGATGAGCCTCATTTTTTAATTGTATATTTCTCTCCTGTAATTTTTCTGAATATAAAACTTGGAATCCTACGGTAAAAGCAGAAATAAGTCACTTCTGTGACTACAGAACTAAGATAGAGACCAATCCTAAAACACTCAAAATTTGGTTAGGAGGTTAGGCAAAACCATTTTCCTTCCATCTGAACCTAACAAGCAGGTGTGAGCAGGTGTGTATACAGTTTACACAGCACCTTAAATATATCTGGAACCAGAAAGAGGTCTCTTTAGGCCTTCCTCTCTCTAACCATTGAAAATTATAATGCGAACGTACACATCATTATTGCCCCAGTGAAGTAAACTTTGTAAAAAAAATTACTTTCTGCAATAGTTGGAAAGTCATTTTAGGAAAAAAATCACTTGTAATCTTCACTAAAAGACATAAACCTGTGGCTCTCAAAGAATTTGAACAAAAAGTCATTAGAAATACAATAGGTAAGATGAGAAAAACTTAGAATGTAATAGAATAATTTGAATCTGCATCAAAAGAAGAAAAGAATAACATTCACCCTGAAGATAATAGAACCTATGACATAGAAGTTATCCCTGATAAGGTCTGCCTGAGTGCAAGCCAATGCAGATGCCAACATGAGGGAGAAAATTAGGCTTCTGCTTTTGCTTTCCCATTTCAACAATTACAGATCATCGGGAACAATAGTGAAAGAATAATAAAACAACAGAACCAAACTTTCCCAAGATGAGAAACTTTTTGGAATTTAAAATGTTCTCTAAAATTCTGATTAAAATTAAAAGCCTATATGTAAGGACATATTCTAGCAAGAATTCAGTGTAAAACTTTACAAAACTATAAACAGATATCATTTAAATAAAGCACTGGCTTTATCCATGCCTTACTGTATACTTCAACTTAAATTTTAGGAATTTTTGTGACCACTAGTGAGGCTTCTTTCCCAGTTGTTAATTTGTCTTGCAAACAACCTTCATAGGCTTCTGTGATGGCTATTTTTGGTTGTCAACTACATCTGGAATTGACTAAAGCCCCAAAAGGAGGACATACCTGGAAGGGATTTCAGCTTAAATTCAAGTGGGAATATCTACTTATAATCCAGATCTTTGAGGTAGAAAAACACATCTTTAATACTGATCTTGAGACAGGAAAACATAACTTTAATCCACATCATGGGGCAGGAAGACACATCTTTAATGCAGACCTAATCTGAGTCATACCTTCTACTGAAAGTCTATATAACAGCAGTCCTCAACCCACATTGGGTGTTGGATAGCCCTTTCAGAGGATCTAAGACAATGAGAATACACAGATATTTATATTAGGACCCATAACAGTAGCAAAATCACAGTTACAAAGTAGCAACAAAAATAATTTTGTGGTTAAGGGTCATCACAACATGAGGAACTGTATTAAGGATCAAAGCAGTAAGAAGGTTGTAAACCACTGCTACATAAGGACATGGAAGAATCTTTTGCTATTTGCCTGTTTGCCATTCCAGTAAAGACAAGTTGAGACATCCAGCCTCATGGTCTGAGCAACTACTAGATTCTTGGGTTCATAGCCAGCTGTTGTTGGATGAGTTAGATTGCAGCCTGTACATCAATCTAATAAATCACATTCTATAATTCATAGATATAAAGTGTGGTTAATAAAAATTCAGAGAATTGGGGTTCAACCTAAAGATCTGTAAAGTAAAACACCCAACCACTGATTTTTACCTCAAACTCAGTCCAAAAGGCAATCATGCCTCCAGAAATCTCAGAAGGAGACTGTGTCTGAAAGTTGTTTCCCCCAGTTTTATAATCCTCTCTAGTTCTGAGATTAAAGGTGTGCACCACTGGGATTAAAGGCATGCACTGCCCGGTTTCTATGGCAACTAGTGTGGCTACTGGGATTAAAGGTATGTGCTACCATTACCTGGTCTGTAAGGCTGGCCAGTGGGGCTGTTTTACTCTCAGATCTTCAGGCAAGCTGTGTGTGTGTTCAATTGTATTATATTGTATATTATGTATATTGTATTATACATAATGCAATATGATATATATATAGAGAGAGATTCATTCTATAAGTTCTGTTGCTATAGAGAATCCTGACTAATGCAACTTCTCTGAGTCTAGCTCAAAATCACACACATATATAACGTAAGTTTCAAATGTAAGATAATTCAACACTGAATGAATCTTATAAAATGATCCACAGATAGCCAGGCAGTGGTGGCGCACCCCTTTAATCTCAGCACTAATCAGATGTAGGCAGATCTCCATGAGTTCGAGGCCAGCCTGGTCTACAAGAGCTAGTGCCAGGACAGGCTCTAAAGCTACACAAAGAAACCCTGTCTAGAAAAACCAAAAAATAAATATGACCCACAGAGCTGTCAAAAAAGAATATAGAGCAGCACCAAGAATAAACATTAGTACATATATGGACCTTTGGGTAAGAATGAGCTGTCAAGGTAGACACAACAATTTTAACAATGCATCAGTCTGTTGGAGAATGCTGAAGACATAGATATGTGTATAGGGAGGGGATATTGGGATATATATGTGTACCCCACTCAGTCTGGATTGAACATAAAGCTTTTCTAAAACTTAACTTCTAAAACATAAGGTTATATATAAATTTTCAATGTCAAGATTAGTGTCAAAAATTAAAGTGGAACCAGGCGGTGGTGGCGCACTCCTTTAACCCCAGCGCTCGGGAGGCAGAGGCAGGCGCATCTCTGTGAGTTCGAGACCAGCCTGGTCTACAGAGCTAGTTCCAGGTCAGGCTCCAAAAACAAAAATTAAAGTGGAGAGCAATAGGGGAAGACAGACATGGACTCTGTCTTCATATGTGCATGCACACACATGCATATGAGAGAGACAGAGTCAGAACCAGAGGCAAAAACCAGACAAATTCTTTGCAGAGACAATCGATTATAGGGAAATTAGTACCAGATAAAGGAGATCCTTAAAAATGAAAAAATAGATTAATATTTCTTTTCACTCCTGAATAATTTTGATCAAGAACTGAGTAAAATAAATAAAAAATCAGTATGACAAAAAACTGTACATTATTGTACTTATAATAGTCTATAGATTATTTTAATTTTTCTGTGTATGTGTGTGTACTGTCTCATACATCTTGTAGTGTAATGAAATAGTTTATTAATATAAATAAAACATGGAATAAATAAACTTTAACCACCACAATGTTAAGGAAAATCAAGTTCTACTCAGAAAGGACAGGGCAGGCATTTCACACACAGAAGAACTAAACTTCCTTCCACTGTGGAAGTGTGAGATAATCTCAAATAGTTACCACAGCAAAGGAACAGAGAAAGATGAAATTCAAAACAAGTTGTGGAAAACAACATTTAGAAAAATATTAGCAATGATAAAATAACTAAATTCAAGTTTAGAAGTATAAAAATACAGAAAATATGCTTTTTATTATCTTTGGTTTCCTCTTAAGAAGAAAATACCAATACATTCAATTATATATTGCACAGACTTTATTGTAAAACATAATTTTAAATGTCTTTAATTTTGTATTATCATGGAGAAAAAATTGAATTTCACCAAGAGAAAGCCAGAAAGAAAATTGTAGATAGTAAAGATAAGCATATCCAGTGTACCTAGTAAAACTAACAGATGAACATAAGTAAATAAACAAAATAATTGATTATGTTCAAAGTAAATATGTCTACAATAGCCCAAAAATAATTGATTATGTTCAAAGTAAATATGTCTACAATAGCCCAAATAAAATGTCTATCCTTACAGGTTCTTTTATTTCAACTTAAATTATTTCCCCAGAGAAAACTAGACTAAAGATATTATCTTTTAAAGTTGAATGTTTTTTCATGTTTAAACATGCGTATTGTCAGCTTAATGAGATTTAGTATCAGTATGGACACAGGCCTCAGAGCATGTTTGTGAGGGAGTTTCTAGATTAAGTTAATGGGGGTGCAAAGACCCACCTTAAAGGCTAGCAACACCATTCAGTGGGCTGGATAGTCATTCCTAGATTGAAGAAAAAGGGGAAGTGAACTGAACCCAGTGGAAGTGTTTATCATTGTCTATTTTTTGAATGCAAATTCATTGTGAGCAACTTCATCGAGGTCTTACCATCATGATGTTCCTCATTGTTGGACTGTACCCTGGGACTGTGACCAAAAATAAACTCCACTTTCCTTAAGTTGTTCAGTCCAGCAATAGAAATATAACTGCTACAACACCTTAGACAGAAAACACGGGACAAAGTTGCTACACATCTAAGGTTGACTAGAGCTGCATAAAAGGATGAGCAAAGGAGGGAGACATTATTGAAAACACTAAATTATCCACTTTGCCAAGCCACTGTATATAGAAAAATACAAGGCACTAAGGATTCCTGGGGAAGAAGGAAAGCAGGTCAGCTCCTATAGGAGTGACCTCAAGAGTAACTGAAGAACTTGTTAGCCCAACACCATAAAAATACCGGGGCAGCAACTCCTGTTTGACTACTGCAGTACTCATTTTAGGAGTATTTTTGAAGCCAACACTCCAATCCTGGAAAATCTGGGAGGATGCTGTGGCCTGTGAGTGATAATGATCTTCAGGGTTAGTGCACACAACAGTCATGGCACCCTTAAATTGTACAGTGCTGCCTATATGTTCAGATTACCTAACCTAGGCTTGGAGTCCTTCCACATGCAGAGTCATCCCAATTTTATGTGTGGAAGTCTAAGCCCAGATGAGAACAATTATGCTTCCATAAGTAGTAATATGTCTTTCAACAGCATTGGTGCCCTTTATTAACCCAGGCTTAGGAAGAACTGCTTTCTTAGAGAAAGGTGTTGATTTATCTGTGCTGACATAGGAAAGGAAGGGAATTCAGTACAAGAATGGGTTATTGTGGGGATTTACTTCTATAAGGATCTGATATTAAGAATGGTGAGAACATCCATGGAGTGGATGAAGTGCCTGTGGGAACAGTTTCTCCAAGGTATAAAAACAAAGAATTTATCCATTGCCTTTTATTTTCCATTTGGGGGAGGCATCAATCCACTCACACTTCTAAATTTATTATGTAACTATCTCTGAAGTTAATACAGGATCCCATACTAATGGCAATGAGGCTGGGGTTATAGAGTCCTAGTGTAATGACCCCTTTCTGAAATTCTGTCTTCTGTCACCCCATAAAAGTAAGTTACTTCTCCTCACTTGCAGTGATTTTTTTCCTTCCCCATTATACCACAAAGAAAATGGAGGAATTGCAGGCTCATCCCAGCCAATCAACAACTGCTTAACATGGCAGACAATGAGTGCTGCTGAGAAGCCAAGGACAATGGCACTGGGTTTTGATCCTACTGCATGTACTGGCTTTGTGGGAGCCTAGCCTGTTCGGATGCTCACCTTCTCAGACCTGGATGGAGGGGGGAGGACCTTGGACTTCCCACAGGGCAGGGAACCCTGACTCCTCTTTGGACTGGAGAGGGAGGGAGAGAGGAATGGGGGGAAGGGGAGAGGAGTGGAGGGAAGGGAAGGGAAATGGGAGGCAGGGAGGAGGCAGAAATTTTTTCAATAAAAAAAATATCAAAAAAAAAGATAAAAAATAGAGACCCTACTGTAGCTGCTTCTATGAGTATGCACCAATGCAGAGGATACTACTCCACCTACTTCTGAGCACATGGACAGACACAGGGGCCCAAAGTCTGCAACAGAAGGGATGCATGGACAAGTTAAGACTGATATAAGAAGAGAATGAGGAACCACCCAGTTGGTTCTATACCAGTATTTAATCCATGGCTCTGTAGACAACAGTTCCAGGTCCCGGTGCCCCGCTCTGTTCAGGGAATCTTTAACAACACTTGCCAATAAACTCCACTTCTACTTTGTTATGATCTGTTTCCCTGTCTTTTAATTATTTAACCAACAAAAAAAAAAAAAGAACTCACCAAGTTAGCCAGTGTTAAGAGAAGAAAATCCAAGGTAGACACCAGAGACAGACTATGCAAGGTTTGGTAAATTACAGTACAAAGCAGATCAGAATTATTGTATCATAGACATCTCTGGAATCAAAAATAAGAAAGAAATTACACAGGAGTTTTCATAAGATGGATCTGATACAGAATCCTCAAACAACCACTAGAGTGAACATGTCCACACACTCATTATGGAAGCCTGGAGAATCAATACATAAAGTAAATTATTATAAGGACCTGGCCCCTCCTTTGCCCTGGAATAGTGCAATATCCTTTTTTCTTTTCTTTTCTTTTTTAAAGAAAACAATCTTTTTTCATTACACATATCAATCCATGTTCTAACTCCCTTCCCTCCTCCCATTCCTTCCACATACCCTCCAATCCACCCCCATCCAATACCCAGAGAGGGTAAGGCACATTGCTTTTAGGAAGGTCCAAGGCGCTCCCTATTATATCTAGGATGAGCAGGGTATCATTTAAAGAGAATAGGTTCCTAAAAATCTAGTACAAGCAGTATGGATAAATCCTGGTGCCACTGCCAGTGACCCCTCAGTCTGGCCCAGTCATGCAGCTGTCAACCACATTCATGTTTCCTGTAAGTACTGTTAATCTGGGAGACACTTCTGATGCCTCGGGCTCTTCTGCTTTGGGGCAGTTAACACATTTTGTACATTAAAGTGTTGTTTTATGTTATTCTTGGAAAAAAAAACACACACATTTTATTTTGCCAGGTTGGTCATTCTACATTGCTGGGGAAAAAAATATGCTAAAACTTTAATAGAAATTTGTAACAATCCTGAAAGCTTCCTCTGTGACTCTGTTGAATAAAATCCATATTCACCTATTCAGACTCTTCTCTATAGTTCCCAGCTGTTTTTGCAAAAATCACCACAAAGGTCAACTCACATTTTATCTACATACTCATTTTCCATATTCATGGAAGTATAATAGCATCCAGTGTTTAAATATTCAACTTTATTTTGAGTTACAGCATTTGTTCTTATTTTATCATTATTTAATTTGCTTCAATTTATTAGTGAATTATTCTTTTTTTTTTTTTTGATTTTTCAAGACAGGATTTCTCCATAGCTTTTTGGTTCCTGTCCTGGAACTAGCTCTTCTAGACCAGGCTAGCCTCGAACTCACAGAGATCCACCTGCCTCTGCCTCCCGAGTGCTGGGATTAAAGGCGTGCACCACCACCGCCCAGTTTAGTAAATTATTCTATAGCTTAGATTCGGAATATTTCCTGAAGACTCATTAATCACACACTGACCACACAGATTGGCACTGTTGGAAGGTTGTGGGATCATTAAAGTGATCTCTTACGTGGTCTGCTAGTCATTTGGGATATACCTATTGAGAAGTAGGGTAAGTCCAACCCTTTTTCTATTCTCTTTCCCTTCCTGGTGGAGAGGAAAGCAGTTTGTCCCTGCCACATGCCTCCACAAAAAGTGCTGTCTCTTTTTTCCCTGCTCCTGGGATGCTTTTCTTCCTACTGGGCTACCTTATCCAGCCTTGATTTGAGGGTGTATGCCTAGTCTTATTGCACCTTATTATGCTGTGTTCAGTTGATATCACTGGGAAGATGCTCTTTTCTAAAGGAAAACAAAGGGGCAGTGGATTTGAAGGAAGAAGGGGAGAGAGAAAGGGAGCAAGGGGAGATCACAGCCAGAATATGCTGTATGATAGAAGAATAAAGAAAAAGAAAAACAAGTCCTGTCTCACTTTAGGCTCAAAAGCAACAGAGGCAATCATACATGGAGATCTTTAAAACCATGAGCCACAATCAGCCTTTCTCTTCATAAGCTGATTGCATCAGCTTCTTCCTATATTCACAGGAGCTAGCACTAATTGCCTTTGTACTATTGTGGAACTGCAAATGTCCAATTGTGAATAGAATAATAATAAAGACAAATTGCCGTTTATTTTTGCAGATTAAATTCTTCATCATTGCGTCCTTAAATGTAATCCATTTTATATTAAATTTACTACTGTCAGCTAAGTGTTAATAGGGTACATTTTATATCATTTATATAATGGTTTGTAATTAATCTAAGTATCACAACTCTAGAATCCATTATTTAAGTATTCCAAAAATACAAAATTCCCCACAAATTGCTCTGTAAGCTGCCAAGAACTGTCTACTGTGTGCCTTCATACCAAGAAACACTGGTGTGCTGATTGGTATTTGTCAACTGGTCAAAAACTTTGGCTTATCTGAGAAGAGAAAACATTAATTGAGAGCATGTTTCCATAAGACTGGCCTGTAGGCAAGTAAGTCTATGGTGTATTGTCTTGATTAATGATGAATGCAAGAGGGCCCATCCCACTGTGCCATCCCTGGGTAGGTGGTTCTGGGTTATGTTTCAAAAGCAGACTGGACAAGACGCAGAGAGTAAGACAGTAAGCAGCATTCTGCCATGACTCTGCGTCAGCTCCTACCTCCAGGATCTTTGTCAAGACTCTAGGTTGATAAATATATTTCTCAGTACTTCATAATTACCATGGCAAGAGGGAATACATACAGAAAGTTGGTTCTTTAAAGACTCAGTGAAAGCTATATCTGGTGCTTTGCCTCTCTACCCACATTTTGCTGGCTAAAGTAAATCTATGGACAAATGCAATTTTAAAAGTTACTGAGAAGTACAGTTGTAGAGTTGCAGGTGTGAATGTATGTGTTGAAAATGCCCCATTTTTCAAATATGCAATATTCCATAAAGACAACACCCATAACAACATAATCCTAGCCATATAAGTTAAAAGTTTGCTGCCATTGAAAAGGTTGTCTTTTCCTCAATACTTAGCCTGCATTGTCCTTACAGAAGATTAATAAAGAAATATGATTCCAGGGCGGAAGGTATAGGAACAGAATGAAAGACAACACGAGAGAGATTAGCTAGAGACACAGACATTGATATTTTTAGTTGGATTTTTCTTTGAACCACCAGCTCACAAATAATGACACAGATATTTATTATTAACTATAATGCTCATCCTTAGCCTAGGCTTATTTCTAACTAGTTCGTATAACTTAAATTAACCCATATTTTAAATCTGTGTTACAACACATGATTCATTACCTCATCTCCATACTTTGTATCCTACTTCCTTCACACGTCTGGTGACCAGCCTTTTTTCTTCCCAGAGTTCTCTCTCTTCCCAGAAGTTCTGTCTATTCCTCCTGCCTGGCTATTGGTCATTCAGGTTTTTATTGCACCAATCAGAGCAATACTGTGTGCAAATATCCCACAATAATATTTAACACACGCAACTTTTGGAGCTGTTTACCCAGTGGTCAAAACAAATGACATTGTTAACCAACTCCTTTTTGGTTTTGCTTGAGGTGTCACGTGACACTGAGTCTCCTTTATTTCCCAGTCACGCTGCAACTGTGTATTCATGAGAGTGTCACCCAGTGCCTATGGACATCCCAGTTTTGCATCAAGAGATGCACAGTAAGGAACAAAATGACAGATTTGGTGAAGGTGTGCCTGTACAAAACTGGCCTATTTCAGTCAAGGAAAGTCAAGAAATCACTCAACAATACACAAGCACTACTCAATACATGCACACACATACTGACATGAGAAGCTCAGCTAGCTGCTCAGACACCTACTTTCATTTGGTTCACATATTAAATGGTCCCAGTTGTGTGACTGCTCTTACTAAATGTCTATTATACAATGAACATTTAAGATGTGAAACATATAATGAAAGACTATTTAGCCAGAACATTTCAATCTTACCTATTGCCGCCTCAAGGCTCATTTGTCTTTAACCCAAAGGACTTCTGGTACACTTTAGGCCTACTTCAGCCTGCCTAAGAACTTCTGAGAGTTACAGTACAGAATAAGTTCTTCATGTCCTGTCTCCTTTCACAGGGGTCAGATCAGACCTGCATCATAGTCTGAAAGTTCCTCCCTTTTAGATGAGTTACTTCCTTTCTTCTTTATTATTGCAGGTGTTTTCTCCCAATATGTCTTATTCATATGAAGTCCAAAACTAACACAATTCTCAAAATGTAAATGCATTTTGCTTTGTTTTTTTTTTTCTGTTCTGGTAGATTAATGAATTTTTTTAGTATATACTTTCCCAAAGAACTTCACTGAAATAACTGTGGATATTTTGTCATTTTTAATTTATCAGTCCCAATAAAAAATCCTGAGGGGGGGATAGGAGGGAGTGACTTGAAGGAGCAGGGGAGGGAGGGGAAACTGCAACTGGGATGTAAAATAAATAAATAAATTTTTAAAGGGATTATTTTAAAATCCTGATGATATCATAGTGATTTCATTGTAATGATGATCTGGTTATTTTATACTGTAGAATTAGGAGTCCTGCTATCCACTTTGCCTTGTTATTTGTCAAAAGAATAGACACATATATAATAGTAAATAATCTATTTAACAAATTCTCAGTTCAAAATGAATATTCACTTGATCTGGAGGTATTCTTAACCTTTGAAACATGACCTTTTGCATGTTGAGTCAGCATTGATTATATGCAAGTAATAAGATAAAATACTTCCCAATGGAAAGCTTCAAGCTATAAAGAAAATAGAACTTCCAGGAATACTGAGAATGTTGTGTCAGGAGCAGTCCTCCAAGCCCAGCAGAACTACAACCAAATGTACCCTAGGAGATCATCTCCTCTTCTTCATTACTGACAACTTCATTAGGACCAGTGTGGGAAAATCTAACAATCAAGAGAATTCCTTATGCATTGTTAATTTATTCCATTTCAAACCTAGATGTCATATTTGTGGATATGTGTGTCCTCTCTATCTTTGATTGCTCCAAGATAGATAGATGGTAGATAGATAGATAGATAGATAGATAGATAGATAGATAGATAGATAGATA
>JABTXL010001400.1:4178823-4206843 GCA_025134845.1 Neodon shergylaensis
ATAGATAGATAGATAGATAGATAGATAGATAGATAGATAGATAGATATGAAAGGAAGAGGAATTTTCCTGGGAGAGTTTAAGAATTGTTCATACTATTTTGACTGAAAATTTCATCAAAAATGAGCAAGAATATTGGATTATTGCAAATTTGATTAAATTTTATTACTTATTAAATACAATCTTCCAAACAAAACCTGAGAATATTGACCTTTTTTCAAGAATGTAAACTTAACTACATTAATTTATTAAGTATCTACAATGTGCAATATTTTCCTTATTTCCCAGTATGAGATACCAAATGTATTATTTATTTTGATTGACTTTAATATCAACACTTGACATAATATACACACACACACACATATGAAGAGTCCATTCTGATCTTCATTGATGGAGCCAGAGCTTCAAAATTTCTCCACAAGAAACTCTACGGCTACTGCTGGATGCTAATATTCCCAAGATGCCTTTGTCTTACTCTAGTTTTGACAAATCCCACAGTACTACACAGAATGTGGGCAGAAGCCTAACATTCAATAAATTTGGTCTTTGAGAAATGTGTGTTTCTGCGTAATTGCTTGCTACAGTGTAGGCATTTTATCTTCTTCCTAAAGATCTTTGCAAATATCAATCAGATTTCTATAAGTTCAGTGATACTGGAGAGCTTTAATTAGGGTATGAACTAGTCACAGATGTAAGATTGGGAAATCTAACATGGATGAATAAGAGTAAAGATTTGTCAAACAATGGCAAGTCTAAACCATTCTTTGCATTTATTCATGTAAACTGCACTGTGGAAGCATATTAAAATTTGTGAGTGATTAGCTGAAAATTTGACATCTGTCTCACTGAGCATGCCTGAAAAACAGGAATCTGAGTCCCTTATAATTTTATAATTTTGTAGTCAAAACAGAGCAAACCCAAGCTGTGGCAGTCTCACAGCAGTTGGGGAGGAGGGGAGCCTCAAAGACCCAAGAATGTCAGCAGAGTTTCTTACAGACTAGAAGGATGCCCAGCGTTAAATAGAGTCCTCCCCTTTATCTCCAAGTCAACAGAATTTTCAGAAAGAACTGTAGATTCTCAAATTTAGACCAACCCATTTCCACTGAAAATCACAAAATATGGAAAGAAATTAAGGGAAAATGTGAGTAAAGAAAGAAACTTTTGATGTACATAGATTGAAAATGTTCCTGATTGAAAATATACTGTCTAAAATTGGCAATATTTCTCACATTGGTCTTGCCCAATATGATTCTAATCAAAATTTTAGCTTACATTTTTTTGCCAAAAACTGGTAAACAAATTCTGAAATGCTTAACCAAATACAGGGGATTCAAAATAGTCTCAAAATCCCAAAAGAATCAAGCTTGAAAAATACACTTTATAATCTCATACATTAAAACTAATCTAGAGAAATCAAGTCAGTATGACACTTGACTAAAGATTAGATGTATAGAAAAACAGAACTGAATAGAAACCAGAATTAAAAATTAAACCCTTATAGTTTCTGTCACTTGCTTATCCAGGGTGGCAAGGCAACACAGCAGAAAAAGTGTATTATTTCAACCAGTGCTGTACCAACAAATAGATATCCACATAGAAAAAGTGAAGTTACATCCTTACCTTCCACCATAAAAATGATCTCAAATGATCCATGACCTAAATGTGAAAGCTGAAATTATAAGACACCTCACAGAAAATGCCTTAGGAGTAAATCTATATGACTTTATGTAGGCAGTGATAGACATTATGTCAGAAGGTGAGACATAGCACAGCACATATTAGAACATAGCAGCTTACTGAAATAGAATGCTTACATGGTGCAAAGGATCTTGTCAATGCACATAATGAAAGAGATATTTGAAAATCATGTATCTGACAAGAAGGCAAGAAATACATAAAGAACATTTTATAACTATATAATAAAAGCATAAGTAGCACAATTCAAAAGTGGGCAAGGGGTGTGGGTAGACATTTCTCTAAAGATGACATAGAAATAGCACTAAGTACATGACAGGACACCCAATACCTTTAGCCATTGCAGAAATGCAATAAAAAGTTAAAAAAGTTACCATTTCACATGGCCGTGTGGAGAAAACAGAGCCTTCATTCGTTGCGTCCTCTGCAACAATCTGAAAGAGTTTTGTAGTTAACATTAGAAAATGTTAAATAGAATTACATCATCCATCAATTTCACTCCTAGGCACATACCATATGTGCCTATTCCTCTAGAGTCTACAGAAATAGAAAAAGAAAACACCAAAACAAAACTTGTACTCTAATACTAACAGAAATATTGTCCCCAACAGCAAAACCAAGATTTCAAATGTTCACCTACTGAGAATATAATTTAAAATCTAGTATACTGTTTATTTTTAGAGTAATAAAGTATTTTAACTTAGCTTGTGGCAATTATCTCACAATTTTGAATATATAAACACAAAACTCCTAAATTACATACTATAGATGAGTTATTTATGACACATAAATTATAGCTTAATAAAGTTTATTTACAAATGAGAACATATAGGAAAGCATATTTTAACTGATAGGAACTGCATGAAACAAAAGATTTATTCCTGATTCCTTTCTTAAGAATCATCTCCTAAGAAAGCTAACCGTGTCCTTAGCTTGGAAAGCTTGACTCATTAATTGCATGCTCCAATATTATTATACCCAGCAACACAGTTGAGCAAGGACCAAGATTTATGTGACTAGACAAAACCATACCTGTCTGGGAAGTGGTATGAGTAGCACTATGGAAATACCTATTTTTCTTTGTCCTGGTTTCTTGGAATCTTTGGAGTGATTAGTGGCTTTTGCACGCTAATGAGAGTCCTAGCCGGAGGACCCTAGAAAGCTTCAGGAAGGTGGCTGATGACTGAAAGCCATGACCAGACAGAACTTGCCCACAGCCATATCAGCTGCTGGATTAGGTTGGGGGGGGGGGACTGAGAATGAGATGATCAACAATGGCCAATGATGTAATCAATTGTAATTATGAAGTGAAGTCTTCACAAAACCCCAGAAGGACAGAATTCACAAAGCTTCCTGCCTGGGGAACACATCACACATCACCATGTACTGATAAAATGGCATGTCCCAACTCCAGTGAGGCAGATGCTACCGTACTATGAGCTCTTTGACCTTTGTTCATCCTTCATCTGTCTGCCATCTATGTTCTTTTTTTCTTTCTTATCTAGAAATACAAGTAGTATTTTCCCTGAGTTCTACAATTCATTCTCTTTAAGTACTAAAACCTGGGAGGAGAACAATGAAATACCTACTTCCCAGCTAGTTGGTCAGAAGTATGATAACACACTGCTGGTTGGCACTAGAAGTTGGGGGTATCATTGTGGTGCTGGGTCTTTTTCTAAGAATGATGTCACAACTAGACCAAACTAAACTGAACTAGCTGGTACTACATCGCACTAAGTAGCCTTGATATCATGAGACTGGTGTGTATAGGATTAGATTATAAAACACACCGGCAACACAGTATCTGCCGGAAAACTGCTTTTCGTGGAAGGACACACACATTTGTGGCATCTGAGGTGGTGTCACTAGTGGTGAATTAAAGCTGAAAAAGCACCTTTTAGCTCTTTCTGCCTGTGAGGTCGCCTTTTTGCACCACTCAAGTTTTGCCCTCTTCCTTAAATTCTAACATGAGCGGGGCAGACTTCCACACACTTAATCCTTGCATTACTTTTCTCCAGTGGCAACAGAATCAGGCATGAGATCAATTCCTGGCCCCTTTACTGAGCTTCCCTGTGGCTCATCTTAATTGGAGCTGTACAAAACTGATTTATCCAGGTGTAGAAAGGCAAATAACAGTACCTAGTTTACCTCTGCTCAGGATCTGATTAAAGTAGAATAATACTTTCTTCTCTCACTGGTTTCAAATGTGAGGGTCTAATTTTTTTTGCATTCCTAGCTAAATTAGCATTGTGACCCACTCACGTAAAATATGAAATTCTAATATAAGGAGATCTGAGATCCTTAATGTACAGGGAGCTCTCATGATGATTTGTTAGAGGTGGATGAGGATGAAGCTAAATTAGGCTTCTTTGGCAAATGCTTGTTACTTTAATATGAGAGTAAATCCTGTGGCCTGGCAGAGAACCATACAGAATCAAGAACTTAGCCAACTGGGCCAAGTTATGACACCTAAGAGTTCCTTAATAGGCCATATTTACCAATTACTTCTCAGTTTGATATTTTATTTATGAATCAAGTTTAATTAGCATAACAATAAAGACTACTAGAAAAGCATTTTGAATAAAATTGGCTTTTGGATTTTTTACTATCTTCTCTTTGGGTACATTCAAAATTTTTTATTCATGAAAGAAAATACTTAGGTTTAGATGATTTTCTATGCGGATTTTTTTTCATCTTGTTTTTTTAGCTATTATACTTCGAGGATATGTGTATTTGCTTTTCAAAGGCCATTTTTATATTGATTAGTTATTTAATTTTATTTAGATGATTCACTACCTATGCTAATTTTATCACAAAGAAGTTAAAACAATATTTCATTAAACCTATCTGCCAAAGAAAGAAAGACTTGTTCACTTACGAAAGGTTTTAATGTAAACCGTTTTGAGCATAGCATCAGTAAGCTACCACTGTATAAAAAACCAACCCTAACACTCTAGCCTAAAAGTATTACATTTCATGCTGTTTATCTATATACAGACTGTACTTTTCCTATTCCTGGTGGATTGATGAGAGCTAGCTGTGGTTTGAGTGTTAGCCTTGGCTTGACTTTCTCACTAATCTAGGAGTCAACTGGCCTCCACTTCATTCAGGATGGTTCAGCTCTTCCCTGCCTTGTCTCAGTGGTATCGAGCTCCCGAAATAGTGTGATGAAAACAGGCCCAGGCTAATCTGATGAAAATGAAAATTAAACATGCAAGGCTTCTGGAAGCTCTCATTCAGAAATCATCTCTCATTTGGGCTGAGGAAGGCAGCCAGCTAGAAGTCAACCTAGTTTCAAAGAATTGGAAAGTTGTGTTTTGTCCCATTAATAAAAAGCCTCTAAGTAATTTTGCAGAGAGATGGATACAGGTAAGAGAGATTGTTGATTGTATTCTTGGTACTAGATCATGAAATCATCAAGAAAATAATTCAGTGTGAAATCCATGACATCATGGGTAAGGAGGAAATCAGGAACCCAACCATAATGATGCAATCATGGGAAGACATATGATATGTTTACAAGAAATTACCATTTCAGAAATTTAAGGATACACACCACTTCCCTGTATGACTGTCAGTCTATCCCCTAGCTATTCCTCCAGACTTTTCTATCAATAAGAAACATAATTTTGGGAGATAGGAGAGGGATTTAGGCATATTAGAGGTAGACATGAGGAGTAAGACTGTGTTTTATTTTGCTATATTATCAAAATTCCCTTTAATTCTTGTCAAAACCAACTATAAAATGAAGGTTTTAAATAAAAATCTAGGGATTGTCCAATTCCTTCCATCATAGGTCCTTTCGGAGATACCTTTGGTTGTGTGGCTTTCACTGTTCTCTGACATAACTTATTAAAAGATCAAGAGTAGAGAAGCTGGAGATGGTGGCAGGTATACACTTGTTCATTGAAGCACAGTCCAGCCAGAGCTCCTTAGAAGACAATATCTAGGAGGAGCTTTCTCTCTGGTTCTAATATGTTAAAAGAATGCTGTGCTGTAAATAAAGAAGGGATGGAAGTCAGATATGAGATCAATTCTACTCTGAGTATTCATTTATTCAACCCACATTGAAAGGTATCTTATTGTGTGTCAGGCACCGGGATAGACACTGACAGTACACAGGTAAACAATATAGATTTGGTCTTCTTGAAGTGTAGAGAAAGAAAGGAAACTTGAACCATCACACATTGTTGTGATAGTTGTGGATAAAAACTTCAGGGCACACTCGAAAACAGAATGTAGGATGAAGTGATCCCTGGGAGAACACTATTTAAACCTGGGCCTGGGCCTGCAGGTTAAATAGTCATTCTGAAGTCAGGTGTGTGTGTGTGTGTGTGTGTGTGTGTGTGTGTGTGTGTATGAATAAGACTCACTCCAAAACATGCATCAATTACATACAAGCTCAACAAGCACAGGTAAGAGATTAGTGAATTTGAAGCCTACTTTCCAACTCATTCCTTCTGTGTCTCACCACCTGTCCCAGCCCAGACGCCTCTCCAGCTTTTCTCACTTGGCCTTGTTCTCATATCTAATAAATTTAGCTCTGGTTTTCATTTCTATTTGGACCCCAGAGGCCAAGTTAAAGGCACAAACAAGAAATGCTTGTTTCTCTGTGAGCTCTGGAATTTCATTAATCTTCATTACGTAAGAATTGCTTAGTAGTAAAAAAACTAACGAGAAACTTTAGTTCCTACCTCAGTCCAGTAGGTGAGAGTGGCGGTGTTTACCATGGAAGTAAACTGAAAAAAAAAAAACAACAGATTTTTCTATATCTAGAACAGAGACGGCTTATTTCTTGACCAGTGAAATCATGATTGAACTAATCTCAGAGCTCTCAAGGATGTCCTCATATTTTGTTGGGTCCAGTGAGTTTGGAAACTTGAGGACTTACCTTCTATCAGAAAGAGAAAGAACTGGGATTATTTAAGAAGGTTGTGACCCTCATCTGACAATTCAATGGACCAGAACAGATCACTCCATAAATCATGAGCGACCTTGGATATCTTGTGAAGGACACCAAGATACATCCTTTAGCATCTAAATTTTTAAATAGGATGATGAAATCTTATGTATATTGTATCAGCTAACTTTTCCTGCACTCCAATCTCTGTCTCAGGGTCTGTGTTTAGAGAAGCCTAGGCTGAGACAATGCCCTAGGAATCAGCTTTGCATGGGCAATGGTACCGAGGAGGACATAAATGGAGAGGAAGTAGTAAAGAGGAAGGAAGTGTGTCAGTGAAGGGTATTGCTCAGAAACTGTAGGAAATTAATGTTTAGAAACTTGTAAATGTGGGAAATTAATGTTCAAATTCTCAGGGACTTCCAGGAGACCATGCACGAAACATCTACCTCACTCTTTCTCTACCAAAGGTGAAGGCAAACCCCAAGATGGCTAACATTTTAGTATCACATGTCTGTCTTTAGCACAAACTATCAGGAAAACCTTTGGCAGGGAGTTCAAGGTGCTTGCTGCAAGGAGTCTTTACAATAATGGAAACAATAAATGTCAAGGTCATGTAGTAAAACACTGACAAGTAGATAATAGTTAAGTAATTCATTAGTAAATTTTAAGACTGGTGCCCCTACAGCTGAGAATGGGTATTTGCTCCATAACAGCAAAGGGAATGGAGAAAAAAATAAAACATTTTGAAGGAATTTGAAAGAATCGATGTGACTGACAACCAAAGAAAATAATAATGTAAAAGAGTCCAGGAATAGTCCCCAGCCTCCAGTTTGATGGTAAAATGAGATACCATGGACTGGCTAAAAAGTGCACCATGAATTATGGTGAGATTTTAGGCATAACATATTTTAGGTATTTGTCAAATATTGCAAATTGATCTTGCCAGAAAGTTGACTCTGAAATAGGGGATAGTATGCAACAGGTGTTAGAGAATTCTTTTGGAATCAACTCATGATAAAGAGAATGGAATCAGGAGAGACTGAACAGTCAATGCAGAGTCAGCGGAAACCTCAGCCTGCCTCAGAGAAGCTCTGAGGATGAAATTGCCCTCGGGATGGTCCCCAGTTGAGTGAGGTGATCAGATTGTCAGTTCGTTAGGGGGAGACAGCTTTGAGAAAAGCACATGAAATCATGTGAGATGTCTCTCTTCAGCCAAGACAGTCTAGAAGAAGGTTGACAGCTTGACAGCTGTGAACACCCCCACAGAGTGAGGTTAAGAGGATCTCTGTTCCTTAGCAGGACTCTAGACGATACATCCCAGCATCCATCACAGGCAGCATTACAATCTCCCAGGTCTAGTGTGCAGAAGAAATATCTAGGCTAGTGCAGCATATGTGAAGAACCCTCAGCTCAAAGTAGCTCCAATAAGCAACTTGGGCAGATGGTATGGAACAAATACTTCATTCTAAAATATCCCAAATGTGATTGTTCTGTGACAAATAATAGAAACTCATTTCCCTTAGAAAGATGCAAATAAAGTGATTATGCCATATACAACAGACTGTAAGTTGCCTGTCAACCATAAAACATGGAGAAGTGTAACAGAATTGTTCTATTCAAAGGTAAATAATAAAGCAGTAGAAATGTTATAAAGAACATCAACCCATATACAGTGATTATGTTTTCCTGTGATGCATATGAAAATCAGCAAAAAAAAAATTCTGTCAAATTCCTTTTGACATTATATTATGCTTATAAATATGTGATTAGAGAAATTTGTTTTTAATACTAATGACAAGGATAGCATTCTTGGTAGAACTCTTTGTCTACTAAATGTTATATTCCACCTGACAGAAATATAAAAACTTAAAATATACAGCACTAGGGGTTGGAGAACACTTGTTGCTCTTTCAGAGGACTCCGTGTCTGATTCTGAGCACCCACATAAGGGCTCAGAACCATCTGTAACTCCAGTTCCAGGGCATCTGGTGCCAACTTCAGACCTCTGCAGGTACCAGTTATACACATGGTGCACATGAAGACAAAATACTCATACATATAAAATTAACACATCTCTTTTAAGATAAAAAATAAAATATCAGCACATATAAACACTTCCCCAAAGACATTTTCTATAAATAGATGATAGACAGACAGACAGACAAATGAGAGATAGATGAAAGGAGAAAGAGATGATGATGATGATGATGATGATGATGATGATGATGATGATGATAGATGTAGATAAACAGAGAGACAGGCAGGTAGACAGACAGACAGAAATACAATGATAGATTGTGTTGTAACAGGGGCGGCTGGGCTGCGTCCCCGGCACCCGGCCGCCCACATGGCTAGCTTATGCCCCGAAATAATTACACAGAAACTGTATTCATTTAAACACTGCCTGACCCATTAATTCCAGCCTCTTATTGGCTAGCTCTCACATCTAGATTAACCCATTTCTAATATTCTGTGTAGCCCACGAGGTGGCTTACCAGAGAGGATCTTAACCTGCATCTGTCTGGAGTGGGAGAATCATGGCGACTCACTGACTCAGCTTCTTTCTCCCAGAATCCTGTTGTGTTTACTCCGCCTACCTAATTTTCTGTCCTATGAGGGCCAAGGCAGTTTCTTTATTAGTTAACCAATGAAAGCAACAGATAAGATACAAGACCCACCTCCATCAAGATTGATTGATAGATAGAACTAAGTATTAAACTTGTTTTACCTCACATTTCCCTTTTATTGCCTCCCCAGTCTTCCTCCCCCCACAAGCCTCTGCCCAGGAAATGTCAGCCAGCCCTGCTGATTTGGGAGCTACACTGCCTGTGCTACACATAGGCTTGATCAAGACCTATGAAAGCATCACAGCTCCTCTGAATGTTAGTTTTCTCATCTGTATAATAGAGCTGATAAAAATGTTCATTCCCAGCATCCTTACAAAGCGTTTGCTGGCACAAAAAGCTTTAAAATATATTGTTATAAATCATTTATATAAGGCAACAGAAGAGCACATTCAAACCTGGTTGCCTTACTTGTACCCTCAGTGCTTGCCAGAAATACAATCAGCCATTGGCAAACCACCCACCAGAAGACTAGGGACAGTCAAAGCCTCCAAGACGCTAAAGCCACCTTTGCTATGAATAACTTATGGTGACACTCTTGTGGCAATAGCCAGAACAGAGACAATGTAAAAAACTACATTTTCATTCCATCTATTCCAGATACCATAAATCTCTGGGTCCTGACTCAAGTTCTTTTACTTCATCCCAAAGACTCACTTGACATAAATTACAGCTGCAAAGCAGCGGAATGTGTGTGGGACACCTTGAATCAGAAGCTTAGCCACACGCTGAGTTACAGTTCAGTCTACAAACTCACCACATGACCGGTGAGCTCAGCAATTCTCAGGGCACTCTTCCTGGCACCAGGATCTCTCTCTTCATTCTTCAATTCTCTATCACTCAGTACAACTCCACATCTAGAGGAGAGGCAACAGAAGCAGCACCGTGGATATTCCTAACATCTGCCTCCTGTCTTTGAATCCACTCAGAAAGCCCAAAGCAATCAAGAATCTGAACATGCTTGCTACTAATTTATATCTACAGAGGAATTCCCTCCCTCCCAGAATGGTTCCACACTCCTGAATAGAACCATATTCACCCTCCACCTATACCACAACTAAAGAATTCTCCTTTAAATGTCTCTCCAGTAAATTTCACTCAGGAGTTTCTGATGTAGGAGGTTCTTCTGTTTGTGTGTTGCTTTCATTGGTTGAATAGATTGCCTTGGCCTTTTGATAGGGCAGAATTTAGATAGGTGGAGTAGACAGAACAGAATGCGGGAAAGAAGGGAAGTGTGGCAGATGCTATGAATCTCCGGCCTGAGACAGACATAGGTTAGAATCTTGCCGGTAAGCCACAGTCATGTGGTGATACATAGATTTAATAGAAATGGGTTAATCAAGATGTGAGAGTTAGCTAATAAAAGGTTAGAGCTAATGGGCCAGGCAGTAATTTAATTAATACAATTTCTGTGTGGTTATTTAGGGGCTCAGCTAGCCAGGCAGCGGGATGCAGCCCGTTCCTCCTACAACAAGTTTCCTCATTTTTCCCTAGAAAATGCAACCCTAGAATCCAAGCCATCTGGCCATCCTAGAATTCCTAAAGTGTAAAGTTCATTCAAAGGTATGAGGGAAGAGATGGTTGAGAGGAGCTGTCTCTGGGGTTAAAACAAGCCTCTTAGGGGTTCACAGAGACTGAATTGCCAACTATAGAACTTGCTTGTGATTGATCTGGGCTCTCTGCACATGTGTTGCAGTGGTGTAACTTAGTCTTCTTGTGGGACTGCTGGCAGACAGAATAGGGGCTGTCTCTGACTCTACTGCCTGCTCTTGGAACCCTTTCCTCCTTCTGGGTTGCCTCTTCCAGTCTTAATAGGAAAGGAGGTGCCTTGTCTTGCTGCAGTTTGATATTCCATGACTAACTGATATACATGGAAAGTCTGCACTTTTCCGAAAGGAAGGGAGAAGGAGAGCATGGGGGAGAAGAGGGAGATTTGGGGGAAAGACTTGGAGGATAGGATGTAGGGATGGAGGGAAAATTGTGATCAGACTAAGAAAATTAATTGATTAATTAATAGAAAAAAATTTAAAAAACACTCCTGTCAAGAGGGATGGGAATAGGAAAATAAGTATTCAAAGTTACTCCAAGACAGTATCCAAAATGATAAACTCTAGATAGACTCATTCTCAAAATTCTCCTGGAAATGCTTGACATACTCGTGTGAAGTACAAGAGTGTTTTGAAAGTGCTCACTCCCGCTTTCAATTTAGATCGGCTTCCCCAACCAACAGAACTGACGGAAGCATACAAACAGTCATACAGACAAACAAACAGTAAAGACAACCAGAGACAGCCACACAGAGACTTAAACCAGGAAGTCCAAGAGACAAACACTACAAGGACACACCTCCAGAACTGGGTCTTTTCATGCCTTTAAAAACACCTTGGATTTCTAATAACAGAAGTGCTTGTGGTGAAGGCAGAGGTCATAATCATGTCTTCACTGTCCTTCTGAGCAGAAGCAAGTGTAACACAGGAGAATGTGAAATCACTAGAGTCGCAAGGTGTATGTTCTGGGGCTTTCATTTATATACATCCTATTCTTAAGTTGTTTACCCATTTTTGGCAAATGGGTTTTCAATTACAGATAATGACAAAATTGAACATAATAATATTGTAGTTGTCATCTAATTCTAAGTGTCCTGAATTTCATGAATAATTTTCTAGATCTTTCTAGAACACCAGCATTTAACATAAATTTTCACAGTCCTGGCAATGTTCTATATCTGACCAGTACAATATGGCAGCTGCTAGTCATCTTTAGCTACTCAGCAGTTGGAACATATCTAGTATAACTAAGAAACTCAATTTTTAATTTTGTTGAGTTCTAAATAAGTTATATTTACTTCTAGACATTTATTTACTTGTATTATTCATGAATGTATCTGCCTGCATGTGTACATGTGTGTATATGCGGGGGTCTTCCCATGCCATGGCTCACATTCAGAGGTCAGACAATGAACTGTGAGAGCATGGTCTCTCCTTCCACCTTGTGGGTTCTGGAACTTGAACCCAGCTCATCAGGCTTGGTAGTTAAGTATCTTGACTCACAGAGTCATCTCCCTTGCCCAATTTTAATTAATTTTAATTGAAATAACCACATGTGACTAGGAGTTACTTGCACTTAACAATATAACTCTAGAAACATTTAACAAGTGGATAGAGGAAATTATTGCTTCCTTTCTACTACGAGGTCAACCAGCTGCTCTAGTCTGTCATTGTTATAAAATTAAATGAAAACACAGACGGAAAACATCAGACAATACTTGGTTCATTGTAAACACAGAATAAATGTTGGCCCTTCCATTAACGTTCTTCTTTTATGAACCTAGTGGCTAAATTATAATTAATAATTAGCTTTTTGTTGTGATAAGATAAACAATAGGTTTGCCAAACTAAGTTATTATCTAGTTTAGATCAATGAATATCTTAATAGGGAAATGGGACTTGGGAGTATGATAGACAAAGTTATAAGTGGTAATATGATTCCCCAAACGTGGACTTGAACTGTCTTTCTCGCTACGGGATATTTTCTCCCCCTCCCCCTTTTTTCTTTATTCTTCTCTCATACAATACATGCTAATCACAGCCTTCCCTCCTTCTCCTTTTTCCAGTTCTCCCCAACATCTGCCTCCTCCCTCCAATCCACTACTCCCCCATTTCTCTTCAGAAAAGAGCTGGCCTCTCAGTGATATCAACCAAACACAGCACAGTATGATTCAATAGGACTAGCCACAAACCCTCATAACAAGACAAGGCAACCCAGTAAAGGGAAAAAGGTCCCAAGTGCAGGGAAAAGAGTAAGAGCCACCCCCACCCCCAATGTTAGGAGTCCCACAGAAACACCAGGTTAAACTATCACAGCACATATGCAAACAGCCTAGTACAGACCTAGAGGATAATTCCAATCAGAAGTGGTGTACGGTTCTTCTAGTTTCAGCCCCATTTTCTCAAAGCCTTTAAAGGGTCTCGACCTCCTTCTCTGTGGCTCAGCAGTTTTACAATCATTGAAAAGAGCTCATTTTACCTCTTGTTAGGTACCTTTCCGACCAAGATAAGATGGCTAATTACATATGCCATTAACCAAATGCAATTCCAAGTAATTCACAATAGTATTATACAGCAGCAATTTTTGAAGTACAAAGTTATATGAAATGCAAGGTCGTACTTCAGAAGTTTATCCTCAGGAACCAAAAGTTCTCAGCATTTACTGTGTGGCCGTGGATTCTACTAAAATCGCTGCCTACAAGGTGGCTTGTAAGAAATATGGGATACACTGTTCATCCAAATTTCACCAGGTGTTTGTAACATCTCCACAGTTCTTCTAGGCATCAGGAGAGAAATGGATGTGTCCCTCAAGAAGCTTGCATTTTCTCTGTTGTCTCTGGTTCTTCAGTGCCTTTCCTTTGCCCATCACACAGTGTCTTTAACTCAGGTTACAACCAGACACATTCTCACCCCAGATTTCCTATGTTGTCTGCCCTCTCAGACCTCCTCCAAGTGTTCTCTGCCTTAACCTTGTAAAAATATGCTGTGCTTTTTTAACAAAGAAATCATATGCAACATAACTATTTTAGAAACAGTCTTCCCTTTATATCATGGATTGTAATACACAAATCCAATTAACCACAGATGTCATATATTCAAGATATACTTTTTCTTTTGTGCTGATCAATACAACTTAAGGATCATTTTCAAGAAATTTACATTATACTTGCTTATTATGAATAATGTAGAGTTGAATTGAAATATATGGGAGAATGTGTGTAAGTAATACAAATATGTTTTAAATCATGTGAGAAATTATACACAGGCTACAAGCAAATATTCCGTCTTACTTAAAGCACATGAGCCCTTGCAGAGTTGGTATCTGGGAGTGATCCTAGGACCAAGACCAACGACATGTGGATACCAAGGGATAATTAAATGACAATCTCTGATAATAAGACTGAAGGGAGAAAATAGTAGCCCTCACCTCCATATCACTGTATCTCAAAAAATAGTTTCCTTCTATTAAAAAATTGCTCACTCACAAGTACACAATACTTTTTCCACTATATACCATGCCTATCTTATACTGCACAGAACTTAAGATAGGGGCTAGGGAAATGGTTCAATACTTAGTGCATAAGCATAAGGTTCTGAGTTCAGGTAATCAGCACCTACTTAAAAGCTTGGCATAGCAGCACACTCTTGTAACCCTAACACTGAGCGGGGGGAGTAACAGATAAATTCTGGGAGCTTGACCTCAAACCAGGGCACATGAAGTGGCAACCTGCAGGTTCAATGCAGTACCTAGTATCAACAAATAAGGAAGAGAACACCTGAGGAAGATACTTGATGTCGACCTAAGGCCTCCACATGCAAGAACACAGGCGAATGCACCTACGAACTAATGTGCATATACCTGCATATACTACAGCATGGGCAGAGTGAGAGGGATTGATTGGTTAGCTTAGGAGAACTGTGTAAAATGCCCTATTAAATATAAAACAGAAAATTATAAATTAAAGTATAAATACTGTGAAAATATGAATCTGTCTTTAGACCAAAAGTGAAGAAGACTGGAGTTACATTGATTGAGTTAATACATACTGTCCTTATACTATGTGCCAATCATTGCTAAACCTAGACAATAAAAAAAGACT
This sequence comes from Neodon shergylaensis, assembly GCA_025134845.1. Classification (NCBI taxonomy): domain Eukaryota; kingdom Metazoa; phylum Chordata; class Mammalia; order Rodentia; family Cricetidae; genus Neodon; species Neodon shergylaensis. The sequence goes on from JABTXL010001400.1 coordinate 4,193,694, forward strand.
AAGGCATTATCTGCCATGGATATGACAGCCGGATAACAGAGAGGCTATGGTTTGCAATTGCATGCTCCTATTACATTAACACACAGGCTTGATGCCTGAAATAAATATAAATGTTGTATAAAATCTTTGGCTTTGACAGAGACCCTCCCTCTAGGTTACATTTATTAGGACTCCAAGCACCATGTGCTCTGTTTACTTAGGTTTGTGTTATCATCACCGTAAATGTTATTCCAATAATGTAGATGGAAAACTGCAGAGCTGGACCAAGAGACTATTAACAGTAAGGGGAAAATAAAAGCTGGAACTTGACTTCAGCATTTGCTGACATCTGACTTTCAAAAGACCATTGAGCAAACTGTAGTAGAGCATGGTTGTCATTCCAGCACTTCAAGCAGAGACAGGAGGATCTTGAGTGCAGCATAAATAATAACAACCTAGAGACGGACATCGGGGTTCAAGCTGAAAGGTCAGAGAAGCAAAGCAGCTGACCACTAGAGGGTTCTTACTTCTATGAAATCTTTAGACAGCAAAGTAAGCAAATTCCTGCCTTATTTCACCTTATATGTCTCTCTAGACCCTCTCAGAAACAAAGTAAAAACAAAACCAAAAGGACCACTGAGGGCCAACCGTACTGGGCACTAAAGTTTGGCAATTTAAAATTTTTCTCAGCATAACAATTGCCATAAAATTGTGCTAAAATAAGCTTCGTGTGGGAAGGAAAAGGCCTAGACGTTATTGTCTGTCTGTCTCTGAAATAGCCGTGTAATAGCCATCAATTTGAGACTTCCTCTCCTCACCTGTAAGAGGGGAATAAAAAGTCTCCATGATTTATGCACGAGTAGTAATTATGCTTGAAATATATTTAACATGGGTCTCTCTGGATCCCAACCCAGCCATGCTTCTGTTAGATTAGCTCTGTCCCTTCTCACAGTGGTAAGGAAATGCCTGTTGTTATCTTTTCCAGTGGGACTTTTGGACCTACCTTTAGGAACCAGAAACCTAACCTAGGGCTAGACCTTAAATACGTAGCACAGTTCCTATATTATAGGTGAAAAAAGCATGATATTGTACACATGCTTAAAGGAGTGTAGCACTGAGAGCAGTTGATGGGTATCATTGTTGACAGTGGTACTGTGGGTATCACTGCCCCCTGTGTTATAAGGAGCACCACTTACATGCCCAGTGACTCCGGACAAACATGGGTATATTCTTTGCCGAAACATTCTCGAAACGTATGTAAGGAAATCAATCAGCTTAGAATAAATGTTATTTTTACTTTAAATTCATCTCAGGTAAGGAAGAAGTCTACTAAATCTCGCCAAAAACAATACCCAGAAGGTTCGTCTCCAAAGATTTTTATATAAATGCCAAAGTCAACAGAGATAGAGGAGTATCTTTAGCTAGAGTGAGATTGCTGCATTATTTATGATGTCATTATGAACCTACATTTTTTAATGAGTTTGTTTCTCCTGAGGGCCACTCACCAGAGGATATGAGAGAAAAGAGGAGAAGGTCAATAAGAAAGATTGCAGGGAATCTGTTCTCACTGAATGAACAGGAATCCCTAGGAGCATTCTGTTCAGGTGTCTACTTTCCCTACCCGTTTCCTAAAATAAAGAGCAAGGAATACCAATCTAAATGCCCTCCCCACATATCAAAACTTCAATTCTTAACTTCATGCATAGGATTCTTTTTATTTACCATCAATTAATCCTCTTAGACACATTAAAGCATCTCTATTCAATGTCCTGAAAAAAGATCTCTCTTTACAAAGTGGTTCAGGAGGAAATCAGCAGGAGTTGGGGGCAGTAAAGAAAATAATAGTAGTGAGTGTGATTGCAATACTTTGGACACACATCAAAATTTAAAGTTTTATTTAAAACTTCTTTTTTATTTTATTTTTTAAAAAAGAAAACAAACTATATTTTTTTTCATTTTACATACCAATCCCAGTTCCCACTTCCTCCCCTCCTCCCTAGCCCTCCTTCCTCTACCTAGCCTCCCCCACTCCACCCCCCATCCTCAGAGAGGGTAAGGTACATTGCTCTGGGGAAGGTCCAAGACCCTCTCTACTGTATCTAGGCTGAGCAAGGTATCCATCCAAAGAGAATGGGTTCCCAAAAAAGCCAGTACAAGCAGTAAATCCTGGTGCCACTGCCAGTGGCCCCAAGTCTGCCCCAGCCATACGACTGCCACCAACATTCAGAGGGACTAGTTTGGACTTATGCCTTTTCCTTTCCTGTCCAGCTGGAGTTGGTGAGCTTCCATTAGCTCAGGAAAACTGTTTCATGGTCTTGACCTCTTTTCTCATATTCTCACTTCTCCCACTCTTCATCTGGACTTTGGGAGCTCAGCCCAGTGCTCTGCTGTGACTCTCTGCCTCTGCTGCCATCAGTTGCTGGATGAAGGTTCTATGGTGATATTTAAGACAGTCATCAGTCTGACTACAGGGCAAGGCCAGTTCAGGCACCCTTTCCTCTATTGCTTAGGGTCTTAACTGGGGTCATCCTTGTGGATTCCTGGGAATTTCTCTTCTGCCAGGTTTCTTGTTAGCTCTATAATAGCTCCCTCAATCAAAATATCTCTTTCTTTATAATTTCTTAATGAGTATCACATGCATTTAGAAAAAATGCCTCGACAGTCTTGCCTAGACAGCCTTCTAATTATCTTAAGTGATCCTAGCTTACTTCCAACCTTATCAAGTATCTGTGAGCGTGGCACATTAATATCTCTAGACTACAAAATCATCAGGCCTGTAAAGAGACAAAAGTACCACACACGGCAGTGTAGACATGTAGAGTACAGTAGGTGGTTTTCGTGGGCTGACAATCAGACAATAAAAGAATGCCCTTGGAGACACTGGTTCCACCACCCACAGAGGCAAGTACCATAGCAAAAGTCAGAGGACTCTGAGAGGAGGGATTCAGAAGAGGTGCTGCCCAGCTGAGCTCTATTTATTTAGAGAGGAGGGGAGGAAGGAAGAGGAACAAACAGAAAACCATGGAAGAAGGAATGAGACCTACAACTCCTTCAATAGGGGAAATAGCCCTGTAGATAAGAGAAGCGTCCAGTCCAGATATTGCACACCTAAGAGTCTGTGTGCCGTCTCCAGTGTTAGCTGGAGACATTTGTTACTCTGGCACTGGGATGTTCATTCTTCATCTATTATGGGGAGGGTGGAGGGCTATCCAACAGGAAAGCAATCTTGGATAAAATCTAACCAATTTTTGTAGCTCCAGACAAAACTCTCCTCATTTTCCTTATCTAGAAAAAGAAATATATTTATCTTGCTTTGTAAACTAAATGTATTTCCAGGATATTGTCGCCTACTCCTCAATATGGCCACAATGCTATTTCAGCTCGTTTCTTTGTTCTTACCAAATTAGCTGTCCTGATTCCAAACCTGCATCTGTGAAGACACACCTGTCCCTCCATATCCCAGCCCCAGGGAGCTAGCTACCTTCCTTCTGTGAACCACCCTTGTATTTTCTTTTCCTAGTTGGTTTGTTACATAGCCTTCTTGGAATTACATGCATCTGTTCATCTTCCTTATAACATATTTGCAACTTCACACTTAATTTTAGGAGAAAAACTTACAGCTCATTCAAATTTAAGAGCAATCCCATGATGCATTACTGTAATCCGTATATAGTAAGAATGCTTATAGTTTCATTTATGAAATGCATAGTTTTGCTGAGAGATGTTGTTCAGGTATGCATATGTATAACTAAGAGATCATCATTAATGATGATTGGTTAATTTATTATCAGGTCATTGGTTCCTTCCATTGTTAGGAACCAGAAAGACATTAAGATTCCAGGAACATGATCACATATTGACCGGTCACCATCTCAGCAAGAAACAAATGGCACTCTCTGAAAACATAGCTGGACTATTTTAGAAAGCTGTAGAGCTGAATTAAGGGAAGATAACAGTGCAATGTGAGGATCCTTTCTCTTCTTCCTTTGCCCCAAAAGGTAGTATCGGTGCCTGCTTATCCCTAAACATAATGAAATCTTTGACCATAGCCAAAGGAAAAATGTCTTTTAAAAGCCATGGCATTGGTAGAGAGAAGCACCCTCTGAGAATCTTTAGCCTGAGAAGAAAAAGGCAAGGAATAACTACCCTTTCCTCACTTATAGTCTTCTAATGATTCCCCCCACTGAACAGCATCACTGGAGACCAGAGTCAGAGCAGTGACTTAATCAAATAAAGGAGATCAGCATACTTGGAAAACAAGCGTGACAATAAAGTCACAATAGCGACACCAGAGGTAAAAGTGAAAGAAAAAAGTCCTCGATGACATTCTTCATTTATAACATATTTCTATAAAAAGTGAAGAAGCATGAAATACATTCACACACACACACACACACACACACACACTCACTCACTCACCAGATGACTTTCTTAGCTTTGCTTTCTACATAAGAGGAGGAGGATACCACTCCCTAATTTCATGTCTGTATATCACCTAGTCAAGAGATGAATCTTAAATCATGGGTGGTTTCCATCTCAAGTACAGATTCCTGAGAAAGAATGTTTGCTCCAGCTCTCCTCAGAAATACAATTCTCAGTCACCTGTGATGTAAGGGCTTCTAAGGGTTTGACTATGACTGGCAAAGGACTCGATTGGGTTCTCAGGAGAACAGGCTCTATCTGACAGAAGAGAACTCCCCAAGAAGTCTGCGACAGAATCCCCAAAGCAAATATCTCCAAGAAGCATCTTCATTTCATAGTTAACAATCATCAAATCTCTTAACCACGAGTTCATAAGTAGACAATAAATTGGCAGTGAAGGTTGACCTACTCTCAGGGTTCCATTGTTAATGCCGGTCAGTAAGATGCCAGCCCTATTAGGCGCTCATGCATTGAGCATGTTAACCGAGCTGAAAGGAATGTTTTTGCTCAGCAGCAGAACCCAGAGTTAAAAATGCACTTGGGTATTGTTTCTGTTTATTTGCCTCAAACTCTGCCTCAGGCTCATTGAACACTGATCAACAAAAGGAGCATCGCAGAAGCAGTTCAAGGCAAAACTCCAAGTTTAGGAAAAAGATTGACAATTCTTAAAAAAAATAAAAGATAAAAGTAAAGCAAAGACGGGCCTGGATTTCTGTCTTTACTGTATAAAGAGCCGGTTTCATTATGATTTCATTGCCCCAAGATGTATTTAAGCAAGGAACATTATGGGAATTGAGAGTCCCTTACACTCTAGATCCCTTACTCCCAAGTGCGTGTGTGGTTAATTAAACATATTGAAAGAGGGAAGAGCAAATGGTCCTTCCAGCAGTTAGCTCAACTCGGTTTTGAAGAACAAGATAATCTGAAACTCCTGTCCAAGTCCTCCTAAGTGGTCATTAGAGTAGAAATTACTTTCTGACTTCATTGTGTAGATACTTACCACATTTTAAATTCAATTACTGTCTAACGAAATAAGGCATGCTGAAATCAATACAAGCTTTGGCTTCAGACTCGGACACAAAATCTGTATTTGCTACTAGATAGTCATATGACCAACTTAACCCAGTTTCTTTAGAAAGCAGGATTTGTGATATGGGTTAAAAAAAAACACACACACACAAAACAATATCCTATTTGGGTTGTTTCAGCACCACAGCAGTGAGGCTGAAAGTAAAGAAATGAGTGAAGTCTGATCTGACCCATTGCCAAACCAAGCCAAACTAGAAATGTACTCCCTTGGCCTGGGGAGCTACTTTAGGAAGGTTACAAATATAATCAGGATAGTCCGCTGAGAGAGATGTACCTGGGGCTGGTGTTCACCTACCTCCCACCTCTTATGTCGGTTCACTGGTCAGCATTTAACCCCTCTTCACTTCAAAGGCTGACCCCACAGCAGCTACTCTGGAGGTCAGATCCCATGCAGTGTTTCTTTCTGTAGCAGGAGAACAAAGTCTAGTCAACTTAGCCACTTGAAACACCATAAAATCACCTCACAGTGTGTGGGGGTCAGGGTCCAAGCATGTTCGAGCTGAGCCCCTCCTCTGCTCAGTGTCTGATAAGGTAGAAATCAAGGTATCTGCTAGATGCATCCCCATCTGGATGCTTGACTGGAGGAAAATCCACTTCTGACCTCCCTTGGCTTTGGACTGTGCTCATCTTTTGATGGCTATGACTGGGACTTGGGTTTTATTTGCTTCTTGCTTGCATAGTGTGTTTTATCTTTGTAGCTGTTGACCGCTCCTGCCCATGGAGGCTCTTGTAGGTCTTGGCCATGTTGTTGCCTTCACAGCATGGCAGTTTTCCTCTTTAAGACCAGCAGAAGAAACAGCTATCCAATGCTACATCTTTGCCTAAAGGTCTCTCATCACTATAGACAATGTTTGTGCCCCTCCATCTGCAATCATTTGCATTTTAACCAACAAGTTTGGGCTCCACAGCAGTGCATGTGAGAGTATAGGTACATGTGTGCCTGGGCATGTAGAAGCCTGGGATAGCTTTTTCTACTGTTCTCTACTTTTATTTATGAGACAGTGTCTCTTACTGACCTTGGAGCTCACCAATCCAGCTAGACTGATGGCCAACAAGCTCCATGACTTCTCCTGTCTCTGTCTAAACAGTGCTGAGATTACAGGTGTACACCACCATGCCAGGTTTTATATGTGTGCTCCGGGGATTTGAACTCGGATCCTCGTGTTTACAGAAAGCACATTGTCTACTGATCGACATATCTTCCCCCCAAAAGTAAATATTAAGAATATTCATACTTTAAGAGTTGACTAAGAGTTTTGGTAAATCATATTTATATAAATGCAAAAATTCAAAGAATACAGACCAAGAAAAATCTCTATTTCTCCCCATCCTGCCTCAGAAAAACTGAAATAAATTAGGAAAATACATTTAAAAACTTATTTCAAATATATTTTTTGCTCATTAAGGTCACTGCTTTAAATACTGAAGTAAAGCTTAATGATTAAAACAAATTACATACTGACTTTCTGTATATGCTCTGTTATGTATATTTCTACATATATATATAAAACTTGGTTTTACTGAGTGTGCATATATGTGTAAGCATGTAGCCATCCTCACTAGCAGTCAGCAAACATGTACATCTTTAAGTACACAAAATAAAGTAAGAAATCCTTATGTATTTTCCTCTTTCTCCCACTCACACTACAGAACATTACTCAAGCCTGATTTTGAAAAGAATTAGTAACATACACCTTTCAAAATGCAAATTTAAAACTTAATCATTGTATTTCGGTGTGGGGAGCTACTGCTGTCTCCTATCCATGTACTTTCCAGATGTGAAATCAGGTTTGTTCATCACCTCAGATTCTCTACAAAACTCCCACCTATGTTCTTTTTTGCCTTTTGACCTTTGTTGTAGTCAGGAAAATTAACACAAAACACTTAAATAAACATATTATAGGAATGAGAGCTAAAGTCAATGTCTATTGCAGAAATATTCCCACCAGGGAAAATGAGTATAGCCTGGTACCTTTTCATCTCCACACACATCTGCAGACGTGTACAGAGCCCTGGATCTCCCTGGCTCTGGAATCAGGGGTTGTTTGCAGTGGTACTGGTGCTCAGGGAAGGAGAGTAAGAGGTCCTCATTAGGGATCTTGATAAACTCCTGGGAACCTCAGGAGTATTCTTCCCAGTATGCTCACAGCTGTCAGCTTTTTTAATTGATTCTATTGAAGTATAGTCTAGCACTCCTTGTTCATTGGTTTAATTTGGTTACTGTATTTCTCTTCTGAAGTTCTATTTATTTACAAACATTGTACTCTAAGGACGACCCATCTACATGTAAAAAAGACATGATTATTATATTTTCCTCTGTCAACTGATCATTCCTTGAAATATATTTCTGGGAAACTTGGGTACATTGTTTCTCTAGTATATTCTACAGAGAGAATTGATTTATCTGTAGATTTTATGTTCCCATGTAAACCATAGCTACCCTGAAGCTTATGCACCAAAATTGGACTTATTATCCAGTCAATGGATGTCTAGCATATATATATAATATATATATATATATATTGCACAGTCTCAAAAATTATGGTGACAAAGTCAGAGTGATCAGAGTGATCCCTATATTATATAGTTCACATCAAATTAATATAACACAAAAAAAATAAAAAAATAAAAATAAAAAATAAAAAAAAATTAATATAACACATCAGTAACGAAAACATACAGAAACTATATGCATAAGCATGGTGCTACGCGTATATATGAGTGGGACCCCAGGCCTGGAAACATAGCTGCAGTCACAGCTACTACTTAGGAGGCTGAAGAAGATGGACCACAAGTTCAAGAGCAACCTAGGCAACTTTGTGAAAACCTGCATAAAAATAAAAAATAGGACTGGGGATACAGCTCAATAGCACACTTTTCTTCTTATGACAGGGCAATCCCTAGTACTACAGTCAAAAAGTTGATCAACGAAAGCTCTAGCAAACAAGTCAGAAAATGCCATTAACATATCACTAATCAGAATTGCTTGCTTCTATAGAATAATGTTACTATTTGATGTTTTAAGGAATTAATATTATAGAATAGAAGTTTTGCAAACCCCCCCCCCGCCACACACACACAAATCCTAAACAAAAAGGACTATTCATGAACATAGGGTTCTAGGTTTGTCAGTCTGACTCAGTCAAAGAAATTCTTCTAACCCTTCCCATACCATTAAATCCCACATGGGATGCTTTCAAACCACAGGGTCCCACCCATAAGCAATCATGTGATCCTGGTTTCTACTTTTGCCAAAGTGTAGTTGACCATAGGTTATTTTTGCCAGTTAGGCTTGGGAAATCAGTTCCCCTGGGGAACTCAAGGAGGCTCCTTCTCCTCAACATGAAACAGTAGACTGTGGTGAACACTTCAGGTTGAACACACTTTTCAGTGAAGTGCTGAAGATTTATGAGGTCTTTTGTGAGGACTGGTGACATTTTCTGAATACATTCACCACTTCCGGAACTCAGAGCAGCAGCTCTGCCCCACTAAATCATGCCTAGATCTCTCATTATCCACTTTACCAGGGAGCTAACTGAACCAGAACCTGTTTGTGCTTCCTTCTAAAGGCAAAATTTGAGAAGTAGAAAACTTAGTATATGAAACAAAATACCAATATAGGTATGATGTTTGTTTGTGTGTGTGTGTGTGTATTTGTTTTCTGATCTCCATGCCTACCTGTAGGTATATGCATGCATGCACGTATAAGCACATAAACACACATATGTGCACATGCACATAAAATTTCAAGTATAATTTAAAATGTGATTGGCCTAGATCAAGACTTAATTTCAACTGTGAACATTCCATTTAGAAAATACTCATTTTGGTGGGTGAATTTAAATTTATCTGTTTTCTAAGAGCACCTTTAGACACATCACTGAAGTGCAATCCCAAAGTAATAACTACGTGATGTTATAAGATATCTAAGTTATAATCCTGCAAGTCTACCTCACATGCCATGTTGCATTTAATCACATGAATTTCCAATGAGAACTGATGGTTCTGACAGGTAAGCTGATGATGTTATTTTCTCGGTTTCTTCATCAGTGCTGTATTTGTACAGTATACGCAGTAAAAATACGTCAAGATGAGATGTGTGAGAGCCAGAGAGCCACCCCTGCCCATCCCCTATGCCATGGGGTGGTAAGGGTAAGGAAAAGATGCCCTTGCCATCACCCTTTTCACCTAAGACAGGCAGGAGAGTTAATCTGGGTGGGAGGGGGCATGAAACAGAAGAGCTAACCCAGTTTCTCACCAAAAGTAGCACTCTGCACTTCACTTGGGCAAAACAGTAGACCTGGCTGTGGGTGGTGTTAGCAAGGGTGAGCCGGACCTGGACCCAGGGTATGAGATCTGGGGAACTTGCTGTGAGACAATGGTCTTGTACCCTGTAAAGATTTGTCAGTTGTATTGGTTTAATAAAATGCTGATTGGCCAGTAGCCAGGCAGGACGTATAGATAGGGTAATCAGAACATTAGAATTCAAAGGCTCAGTCTGCAGTCGTCACCCAGACACAGAGAAAGCAAGATGAGAATGCCTTGCTAATAAAAGGTATCAAGCCACGTGGCTAACACAGACAAGAATTAGGGGCTAATGTAAGTTATAAAAGTGAATAAGAAGCCTGAGCTAATAGGCCAACCAGTTGATAATTAATATAGGCCTCTGTGTGTTTCTTTGGGAGTGAACGGCTATGATACCAAGCAGGACAGAAACCTCTGTCAACAGGAAGTAGCCCCACTTCTTGCTGTCTGCTACAGTGGGCAAGCTAGCCAAGGAAGTGCTGGAGAGTTTGTGCAGCTGGTGATGATGCGGGAAAGTTGGCAGGCTGACCAACCCAGCTATCACTGAGGCCCAGAACGATAACTATGAGGTAGCCCACCCCAATATCAACCTCATATATGAACTGTTGGAGCATGTGAAGGGACTTGACCTACAGATCCAAAACTCCATGATACAAGACAACAATAGGATATCCAAGAGGAACCCCAGTGAGGGTCCAGTATCAATAGTGTAGCAGAAGCAGAGGCCTCAAACCAAACCAATGACTCATTGCAATGAACACTTACAAGTAAAGATGTATGGAATAACAGGTAAACTGTGTGGCTCAATGGGCCACATAAACATCAATCCAAAATTTTTTTTATTTGTTTTGCTTGTTTTTGGTCTGGGATTTTTTGGTTTTCCTTTTGAATTTTCTTTTGGGGGAAGTTTGCAAGGGCAGAGGACAGAGGGCAGACGACAGAAGGCAGACGACAGAGGGCAGACGAAAAGGGACAGGGAGGTGAATGGGATCAGGATGCATGATGCAAGATCCACAAAGAATCAACAAAAAGTTATCAAAATAAACATATCAGAAATAATGTATTTGTTGGCTTGAATAGGCAGAAAAAATTATCCATGGAGTGGTTAAGAAAGTGATAGCTGATAGTAAGGATGGGTACTGACTGTGCCAGAGTCCTGTGATAGCTCAGAGAGTGGCTTTTCACTCTGTATCCTTCCAAACTTTTACAGTATTTCATTAAATTAAAGGGGAAGTCTCTAAATGATCCATCGACTCAGCTTCATTATGGAAAAAAAAAGACAATAGAGCACGCTTTATTTAAAATAATGTAAATATACTTGTCAATGATAAAAACCATTTTCATTATAAAACTGTTTTTCATTCTTCATATAATTCAGAGAAGCTTTTCAAAGCTTTTCTTCAGCGGCTTCTTGGGGATACGTGCCCTAGACGTTTTAGTTAAAAGTAAAGACGGTTTATGTGTATTGACACAGCTTATGTTAGTTCTACTTCACAACACTTGAAAGGGGAGGTCTTTAGATCAATCATAGGACAAAGATATCAAACAATGAGAAAAATAATCAGTGTGCCGGCTGATATTTCTGGTCTGTACCTTTGAACAATATGAGTGACTAAAATATACCAACAATAATCATTTATAATTGCCAAGCCAACTAGAATGACATTCTGTGGGACGAAACAGCATCCTGTGATGTTGTGTCCTTTCATGTCTCTATCTATACAAACACAGAGATCAATAACTCAGACTTGAAAGCAAAACTTTTAAATCATTCCCCCTCTTGCCATCAATCTCCTCCCCCTGAGACCTCATTTCTTCCTACTTCACCTTCAGTTCTTATCAAAAATATCGGAAAGGTCTAAAGGAAATAGAAAACCTTTGGAAAGTTCAGAGCTAAGTTAGTGCAATGCTTGAATCTCTTAACAGTATTATAGAAATTAAATTAAATTCACCAACCAAGCTGAGTTAGTGGTCATTTTACATTTGTCTCTCTCCATGTTTGTTTGTGCTATACCTGTATCTTTCATCTGCCTGACATTTAAGGCAAAAGTGTTAGGTAGTACCTGTTTGGAAACAGGGCTCAGAAGTTCTAATCGAGACAGTCTTATCCCTTCCTTTCCCAAGGAGGATTAGAAAGGTGTTAGGGATACCTATAAGCATCATTGGTTCATTTCTAAAAGTTTTAAAGCCTCAGAGTTACCTCTGCTTGGGCAGTGAGTCAACCTTCATGATTCCCAATTTTAAAATGTATAGTAAATTTACCCAAGACTCGTCCCTAAGGCATTCCCAAACAAACTGTTTAAGTTGTAAAATTTTTATCTTTAATGTGAGTAGGCTGGATTCACTGTTCTCCGCCAAGAGAAGTCTTCAAAACTCCCTCAGGGAAAACATCTGAAGATAATGAGGTTGCCATAGCAACATGATGCCGAATGAGGAAATGCCACAAGAACCAAACCGTGTTTCTCAGCCTTGACAAAGGTGCATAGGTAGAGGCACTTGCTCACTTCATTGCGCCAGAATATACTGACATTGGTCAGTACTAAATATGATAAAACTGAGTTTATGACTGTCTGTGTTTGGAGTAAGCCGTCAGTTGGCTCTATTCCTCCTTGTAAATGAGTAGAAGACAGGGGTATGGCTGTGCATGCATGACTGTCCATCAATGGTGGTTCACTCTGTTTCAGATAGAAAGAGTCTTATATTCAAATTCAACTATATATTAAATGAATTGATCAATATCAGATGCTACAGGCAAAGGTATTGCCAGTGAAAAGGTTGTTAACCCTTGAGTATTTATTAACGATTAACTAATAACACTTAAACAGATACTTTATAAACAGGAACTTCCCTAGCCACAAAAGATGCTAACCAGGAAAGATTCTTTTCTCATGAAGCTTACATTCTAATGGGAAAGACAAATAATAAGTAAGAAAATGAATTAAGTGTTATATTACAAAGTGATTATTCTGAAGAGGAAAAGTAAGAGGGAGCTTAGGTAAGAAATTTCAACAGGGTGTTTAAATTTTAGGGAAGATGGCTATGAAAACACTAAATCTAAGGATGCCATCTGATTCAAGATCTAAATGAATCGAAGAACCTGATCATGTATATTTCTTGGACAGATGAGTCATAGACAAAACAGAGCACAAATGGGTAGACTGAAGGCCAGACACAGTATTCAAGAAACAGTAGGGAGGTATATGTCACCAATAGAAAAGAACAAAAGCACAAGTCAGAGCCTCTTCCGTGTTCTCAGGCCCTCTATACACAGGTCATAAATATAGCAATTCTTTGGAGGAGGTAGATAGATAGATAGATAGATAGATAGATAGATAGATAGATAGATAGATAGATA
>JABTXL010001400.1:4206853-4254055 GCA_025134845.1 Neodon shergylaensis
ATAGATAGATAGATAGATAGATAGATAGATAGATAGATAGATAGATACATACATACATACATACATACATACATACATACATAGACAGATAGATAGATAGACAGACAGACAGACATCACCTGACAAGTATCTCCAGTCTGGGAAGCTAGCGTATTTAAAAGATATCAAAAAGGATATTAAATCACTAAGAATTATAGAAGATGTCCATTGGAAGACTAAACTGAAGCTAAATCTGATACTGAAAGAGATAATGGGGGGGGGGGGTAGAAGTCTGTATGTTAGTGCAAAGAAAATGAGGGGCTAAGAGAGAAATTATACACTCACACTGAATTAAAAACTGAGCATTTTTATCACATAGTTCCTAATAAACAATGCAAACATTTTCACAGGAAAAAATAAGGGTTATTTTATAAAATCGAACCAACAACCTAACTCCAAGTATCTAACAACATAATTCCAGGTATACAAGTAGCAACAGAAACCACAGAAAACATGAAAAGCCAAAATAACAAAAGAGGGAAAAAGATGAATTTCCAGACAAAGAATTCAAAACAGTGATTTAAAGTATGTTTAAAGAAATTTAAAATATCCCAAATAAGCATCCAAATTATTTCCAAAAAAAATAAAGTTGAATTAAGTAAAGAACTCAATACAGTATATGAATAGAAAATTCAATAATGAGGTAGCTAGACCAAAAATCTCCAAAATGAAGGAAATTAAAGTTCAATAAGACAAATAAAAAGCCTATGGAAAGCCTTCCAAACAGAGAGGATCACAAAGAGGACAGATTATCAGGGTCTGAAGACAAGGTGGATGGATGAGAAATCTGAGACAATGACAACAGTAAAATAATAAAAGGGAATAAATGGAGCATGCGCTAACAGATCTTTGAGGGGTTGAAAATACCAAATCTGCCAGTCACAGGCATAGGAGAGTGACTGCATGACAAGAGCATAGAAAAAATTTCAACAAAATCATATGAGAAAATTTCCCAAACCTAGAAAAGAACTGCCCATACAGGCACAAAAGGCACTTAGAACATCAAACATTCAAAAACCAGAAAAGAATCTGAACACACAATGATATAGTTAAAACATTCAGAATACAGAGCAAAGAAAACATACTGAAAGCAACAAAAGAGAAATGCCAAGTACTGCATAAAAGCAGGCACAGCAGAACAACAACAGATTTCTCAACAGAAACTTGAAAAGCCAGAGTCTTAGAATGATGCTTCTTTAACGATGTCTAAGAGACAGTAACTGTCAGCCCAGACTCCTATACCCAGCAAAAATATCCGTCATAATTTAGACAGAAAGAAAAACATGAATAAAACTTAAAGGGATTCATGATCACTAGGCCAGGTCTAAAGAAAACACTTCGAGAAATCACTTGGATTGAACAGAAGGATAAACATAGTCATAAGGTTACAGGAAAGAATAAACTAAGCTACAGCAAGTCGTTAGATGAATGGGAAAACCTCATTAATACAGAACCAACAAAATATCAAAGATTAATGTACACATTAGAATAATAATTATTAGTGTTTTTTTAACATACTGTATTATGGCTGTGCATGTGTGATGTGTGTAGGAGAGATGATGGAGGTCTGCATTTCCTTAGCACTCATGTAGAGAACAGAAGATGACTCATTTCTGAAGGAATAATTCTTCCCTTAAGATGTTATCTCAAATCACACAAAGAATAAAAAGTGCCATCTAACAAAGTAACGTCTGGTAAGGCAAGTACACAACATGAACTGACATCTGCCACAAAGGTATCCCAGACAGCCAGAAACCAAAGCTACCACTGTTGAGTTCATCAAAAGTCTAACAGTTTGTTTTCTCAAACTTTGGCTTTAAAAAAAAAAAAAGCTCAGATAACCAACTGTGTTGAACAAATGTTCTTCCCATTTGGGTCCCCCAGGTGCCAGAGAAGTCATTACCAACTCCCCTAGAAGTGTTTGGGTTACATACATGATTGCATCCTCTTGATAGATTGCAAACTTGTCCTAAATTACCCAAAAAGCTCCTTTCTACCTTTACTCTGAAAGCCAATTAGATCCAAACCCTCCCTGATCCCACTGATGGACTTCTGTGTTCTCTATTCCAGGAGATGAAGCCTTTAATAGAATGCAAAATGCTCCCCAGGTGGCCCCCAAAGTTCCAGCTGTCTAATCTCAGATATGGAACCAGGCCAAAGTTCTGCAGTTGTTTCTGGCAGTGGGATCTGGAGCCAGTTTGGCAGCTTGCACTCATGGATTAGAGTTCTGACCTAGTTCCTGGTCATTTTGGTTCAACCCAGATAAGTCACCATGCTCTCCAGAAAGAGAGTAATTCATGTTTCATAGACTTATATATAATAAGAAAAATGTTTAGCACGTAGTACATGACGCTCAGGAGGTACCCACATGTTGGTTGATTAATTCCACTGTTTATCCTAAAGATCACACGTGTGAATGGCTGAAGAGACAGGCGTTTGTGTGAGAGAGGAGGCCTGATGGCAGTGGGACACAGAACCCTGGCAGCACCTCCCCAGACACCAAGAGCTGTGGCTCCAGTGTGGAAGCCTTTTTCTTCCATGTAAAAACTCAGTTTTTTGGAAATAATCAAACTGAGGGCGGAAATCAACAAAATAGAAACACAGAAAACAATCCAAAGAATCAATGAAACAAAAAGCTGGTTCCTGGAGAAAATCAACAAGATTGATAAACGCCTATCCAAACTAATCAAACGGCAGAGACAGAATATGCAAATTAATAAGATCAGAAATGAAAAGGGGGACATAACCACAGACACAGAGGAAATTCAGAGAATCATTAGATCTTACTACAAAAGCCTGTATGCCACAAAACTGGAAAATGTAAAAGAAATGGACACTTTTTTAGATAAATACCATATACCAAAGTTAAACCAGGACCAGGTGAACAATCTAAATAGACCGGTCAGTTGCGAAGAATTAGAAGCTGTTATCAAAAACCTCCCTACCAAAAAAAGCCCAGGACCAGATGGTTTCAATGCGGAATTCTACCAGAACTTCCAAGAAGACCTAATACCTATACTCCTTAATGTATTCCACAATATAAAAACAGAAGAGTCATTGCCAAATTCCTTTTATGAAGCTACAGTCACTCTGATACCAAAACCGCACAAAGACTAATCCAAGAAAGAGAATTACAGGCCTATCTCACTCATGAACATCGACGCAAAAATCCTCAACAAAATACTGGCAAATCGTATCCAAGAACACATTAGAAAAATTATCCATTATGATCAAGTAGGCTTCATCCCAGAGATGCAAGGCTGGTTCAACATACGAAAATCTATCAATGTAATCCATCATATAAATAAACTGAAAGAAAAAAACCATATGATCATTTCATTAGATGCTGAAAAAGCTTTTAACAAAATTCAACATCCCTTTATGATAAAAGTCTTGGAGAGATTAGGGATACAAGGGTCATACCTAAATATAATAAAAGCTATTTACAGCAAACCGACAGCTAACATCAAACTAAACGGAGAGAAACTCAAAGCCATCCCACTAAAATCAGGAACACGACAAGGCTGTCCACTCTCTCCATACCTCTTCAATATAGTGCTTGAAGTTTTAGCAATAGCAATAAGACAACATAGGGGATCAAGGGGATTCGAATTGGAAAGGAATAAGTTAAACTTTCGTTATTTGCAGATGATATGACTGTGTACATAAGCGACCCCAAGAACTCTACCAAAGAACTCCTACAGCTGATAAACACCTTTAGTAATGTGGCCGGATACAAGATCAACTCCAAAAAATCAGTCGCCCTCCTATACACAAAGGATATGGAAGCAGAGAGGGAAATTAGAGAAGCATCACCTTTCACGATAGCCACAAACAGCATAAAATATCTTGGGGTAACTCTAACCAAGGAGTGAAAGATCTATTTGACAAGAACTTTAAGGCATTGAAGAAAGAAACTGAAGAGGATACCAGAAAATGGAAGGATCTCCCTTGCTCTTGGATTGGGAGGATCAACATAGTAAAAATGGCAATCCTACCAAAAGCAATTTATAGATTCAATGCAATCCCCATCAAGGTCCCATCAAAATTCTTCACAGATCTTGAGAGGACAATAATCAACTTTATATGGAAAAAGAAAAAAACCCAGGATAGCCAAAACAATCTTATACAATAAAAGAACTTCTGGAGGCATTACCATCCCTGACTTCAAACTCTATTACAGAGCTACAGTAATGAAAACAGTGTAGTATTGGCATAAAAACAGAGAAGTCGACCAATGGAATCGTATAGAAGACCCGGACTTTAATCCACAAACCTATGAACACCTGATTTTTGATAAAGGAGCTAAAAGTATACAATGGAAGAAAGAAAGCCTCTTCAACAAATGGTGCTGGCACAACTGGTTGTCAACCTGTAGAAGAATGAAAATAGACCCGTATCTATCACCATGCACAAAACTCAAATCCAAATGGATCAAAGACCTCAATATCAATCTGAACACACTGAACCCGATAGAAGAAAAAGTGGGAAGTACCCTACAACAGATGAGCACAGGCGATCGCTTCCTAGGTATAACCCCAGCAGCACAGACATTAAGGGCAACATTGAATAAGTGGGACCTACTGAAACTGAGAAGCTTCTGTAAAGCAAAGGACACTGTCACTAAGACAAAAAGGCAACCCACTGACTGGGAGAAGATCTTCACCAACCCAACAGACAAAGGTCTCATCTCCAAAATATATAAAGAACTCAAGAAACTAGACTTTAAAATGCTAATTAACCTAATTAAAAATTGGGGCACTGATCTGAACAGAGAATTTTCAACAGAAGAAGTTCAAAAAAGACACTTAAGGTCATGCTCAACCTCCTTAGCAATCAGGGAAATGCAAATCAAAACAACTTTGAGATATCATCTTACACCCATCAGAATGGCTAAAATCAAAAACACCAATGATAGCCTTTGCTGGAGAGGTTGTGGAGAAAGGGGTACACTCATCCATTGCTGGTGGGAATGCAAACTTGTGCAACCACTTTCGAAATCAGTGTGGCGGTTTCTCAGGAAATTCGGGATCAACCTACCCCTGGACCCAGCAATGCCACTCTTGGGAATATACCCAAGAGAAGCCCGATCATATGACAAGGGCATTTGTTCAACTATGTTCATAGCAGCATTATTTGTAATAGCCAGAACCTGGAAACAACCTAGATGTCCTTCAATGGAAGAATGGATGAAGAAAGTGTGGAATATATACACATTAGAGTACTACTCAGCGGTAAAAAACAATGACTTCTCGAATTTTGCATGCAAATGGATGGAAATAGAAAACACTATCCTGAGTGAGGTAACCCAGACCCAAAAAGATGAACATGGGATGTACTCACTCATAATTGGTTTCTAGCCATAAATAAAGGTCATTGAGTCTACAATTTGATATCCTAAAGAAGCTAAATAAGAAGGTGAACCCAAAGAAAAACATATAGCTAACCTCCTTGTTATGGGAAGTAGACAAGAATGCCGGGCAAAAAAATTGGGATCTTGGGGATGGGGTGGGAGGGGGGTAAGGGGAGATAGGGAGAGAAAAGGGAGAAGGGGAGGATGGGGGGAACTTGGGGAAACGGGATGATTGGGAAAAAGGAAGGCTGGATAGGGGAGCAGGGAAGCACATTTCTTAATTAAGGGAGCCATCTTAGGGTTGGCAAGAGACTTGGACCTAGAGGGGTTCCCAGGTGCCCAGGGCGATGTCCCCAGTTAGTTCCTGGGGCAGCTGAGGATAGGGAACCTGAAATGACCCTATCCTATAACCATACTGATGAATATATTGCATATCACCATAGAACCTTCATCTGGCGATGGATGGAGATAGAGACAGAGACCCACACTGGAGCACCGGACTGAGCTCCCAATGTCCCAATGAGGAGCAGA
Organism: Neodon shergylaensis; assembly: GCA_025134845.1. NCBI lineage: Eukaryota > Metazoa > Chordata > Mammalia > Rodentia > Cricetidae > Neodon > Neodon shergylaensis. The sequence continues at coordinate 4,212,777 of JABTXL010001400.1, forward strand.
AGGAGGGAGAACATGAGCAAAGAAGTCAGGACCACAAGGAGTGCACCCACCCACGGAGACAGTGGGGCTGATCTATTGGCAGCTCACCAAGGCCAGCTGGACTGTGACTGAAAAAGCATGGGATAAAACCGGACTCTCTGAACATGGCGGACAATGAGGGCTGATGAGAAGCCAAGGACAATGGCATGGGGTTTTCTTCCTACTTCATGTTCTGGCCTTGTGGGAGCCTAGCCAGTTTGGATGTTCACCTTCCTAGACCAGGATGGAGGGGGGAAGATTTTGGACTTTCCACAGGACAGGGAACCCTGACTGCTCTTCAGGCTGGAGAGGGAGGGGGAAAGGAGTGGGGGGAGGGGGAAAGGAGTAGGGGGGAAATGGGAGGCTGGGAGGAGGCGGAAAAAAATTTTTTTTCAATTAAAAAAAAACTCAGTTTTTATGTGGAAACATGTCCATTTTCAACTATTGGCTGAAGGTTTCAAAAGCACTGTATGTATACAAATTGTCCACCTAACAGAGCAGTTTCAGTTGGAGACCACAAGCTTGCAAAGCTAGCTTTATATCTTGTTCCTTTGTTTATTTTTTCTCTCAATCAGAAACAAAAACAAGGGGTAAATGATACCATCAGGTACAAGGAGTCTATTTTACTAGTATGAGCCAGAGACAGGGGTGTTTCACTGTAACTGGAGGTTTCTCGCCCTGCCTGGTCCCTCAGCCACTTTTAAAAAATAACCACTCAGAGCCTTAATATTAATTACATACTGTTTGGCCTGTTAGCTAAGGCTTATTTTTAACTAGATCTTATAACTTAAATTAACCTATTTCTATTAGTTTATATTTTACCACAAGACGTGTGGCTTGCTATCTCATACCTTGCTTCTCCGGTAGCTGCTTGTGTCGCAGACTCTGTTTTGTTTTTTTTTTTTTTTCTCCTTGTATCTGTTTGGATTTCCTGCCCACCTATATTCTGCCCTGCCATAGGCCAAAGCAGCTTTTTTATTAACCAGTGGTAATAAAACATAATGCGCGAAACAATCCCACACCAGTTAGGATTTAAAGGGGTATTTATTTTGGGGGGTAAAACTCACAAAACACCAACCTTCAGGAAAGGAGCCTAGTCACTGGAGCAGGAGCGGGAACCAAGCACCGGAATCAAGAGAACAAGCCGAGGCTTGCCACTCTCTTTTAAAGATAAATAGACCACGCCCCAGTGGGCTGGTATTTTAGCAGCTATTGGCTGAAGGAGTGGAAGGTCCTCCTGCAGCAAAAACATACTCACAGCATATAGAGGAGCGTCCCATATCATTTCATATACCACAAATAAAATAAATGGCTTTATCAACACAGTCTCACATTACAGACCTTGGATTTCACACAGTAGGACTCATCTAAGGAACCGCTTTTTCCAATTATGACCTGACTCTATGGATTCACTCTGGAGGCTTTTGTAAAATGTCAACACCTAGTCCTCCATAAAGGGGCTTTCATGTTGATTTGTACTGTACCTCTTAAAAGAATTCCCTGGCTTCCTTACTCCTCATCTCTGTCCTGAACTTCAGTCAAGGTTGAGAATGCAGCTAAACAAGATGATTTAAAAACAAAACAACTCAGGGTTTGGGTCTCCAGCTGTACCACACATTAGTTGGCCACTCCCACCACATCTGTTCTATCCCTACCCCCAGCACATCTTAACAGGCAGGACAAATTGTATGTTGAAGGTTTTGTGGCTGGGTTGGTATCCCAATCCCTCCACAAGAAGTTTTGATTACAGGAGATGGCCAGTTCAGGCTCCATATTCCCTATCGCTAGGAGTCCCAACTAGAGTCACCCTCATAGATTCCTGGCAGTTTCTATTGAACTTCTAGCTCATTCCAGAGATTCCCCCCCAGATTCCAGTTGTCTCTCCCAGTACTCTCTCCCCACATCTTCCTCACCATACCGCTCCTGTTCCCATCACCATTCCCCTTCCAGGCCATTCCCTGGCAATGCCCATTCTATTTCTCCTTAACAGGGAGATTCATGCACCCCTCCTTGAGCCTCTCTTATTATTTAGCTTCTCTGAGTCTGTTGGTTGTAAGATGGTTCTCTTTTACTATTCCCAAGACATGGTGATGTGGGTGGGTTTTGGTCATAAGGTGGGTTATGTATATTTTTTATAATTTAGGGGGGTTGGGTTTCAGGTTTTTAGTGGCTATGGTTAGGAAAAAAACTGATCAAAAAAGATTATAATCTCCTTCTGGTGGGAAAAGGGGGGATATAGTATTAAAATGAGGGGATAAAAGGGTAGACTGTTGAGTCTATTTTTTAACAACCACTAGTCTCAAATATTTCATTGGTATAGATTTTTGTATATTAAAAATTTAAGGTTATTTTTGTTAGACTGTATATATGCTTCCACTCTTGTTTAAGGTATTGTACCTATTCAGCTCATTTAAGAATGTAACATAAAGGTCCAGTATTTAAAAGCTCTTAGTATAAACCATTTAGGATAATCAAGAAATGCAGGTTAGTAGTTAATCATCTATATTAATAAAAGTTATAAAACTTATAGTCAAGTTAGGTGTTTTCAGGGTTAAATAGCAATAGATTTTAGGTAGATAAGTAATCTTTAAACACTTCAGAGATCTACAAAATATGGCACTTAAAATGATTTAATAACGTAAGATTTTTCATGACAATGAGACACATCTGCTCCTGGTAGTACCAATTTACTTAAAAAATAAAAGGATGACAGACATCAAAGAACCCTCATATGGAGTTTGCTTTCAATGTGGCAAAACTAGACATTTAGGCAAGAAATGGCCCTTGCCTTGACTGCTGGCAGAATGCTGTCCAAATTGGACAAGCAGGACACAAAAGCAGGCAACTGCTAAAATTTGCTAGGACAAGATATGACAGTCCTTCAAAATTCCTGCTTCACAAAATGTCTTTCAGATATTCTAGCCTGATTGTCCAAAGAAGAATGCCCCCAGGGTTTCAGAGGAAACTTGGGGTGACTGTCCAGGCAGTCGGATATCTCTGGTTTTTTTTAGTTTTGGAAGTTATTTTTCCTATACTTCCTGATGGAGTTGAAGACAAGATAGAATTACAATTTTCTTTGTTACTAAAAAAAAAATGTTAAAAAAGAAACTTACATAACAGATAAAAAAGGTTTTAAGGGTGAAAAACATAAAAACTAAGCTCTTTGTCTAAGAAAATCTTTTGAAGTCTAAAAGATTGGTATGGGTTAGTAATACAAGTTGGGGTAGAAAGTGAATTAGGTCCAAAACTTTAGACTCACCAAGATAAGATAGATAATGGAGTATTTTCTCTGAATTTGTCAAAGACAAGTACACTGGACATTGTGAATGTAATTCTTACCTGATAATTGTTCTTATTGTATATAGTTTTGTTATATTAGAGTTAAAACCTTTCCTTTTTATTTAGAAAAAGGAGAAAATGTTTTGGGGTATTTGTACACTGTGTGAAAATATACTGCTATAATTGGTGTAATAAAAAGTTGATCATCCAACATCTAGGCAGAAAGTATAGGCAGGATTTCCAGGGAGAGGAAAGGAAAAGGAGGAGGAAGCTAGGCACAGAAGGCACAGGAGACCCAGAAGAAGCAGGATGGATAATACATGGCAGAATGAAGATTAGAAGAAATATGTTAATTTAAGTTATAAGAGCTGGTTACAAACAAGCCTAAGCTAAGGCTGAGCTTCCATAATTAATAAGTTTCCATTTTGTTATTCATGAGCTGGCTGGCAGGACAGATAAAGACTTGTTACGGCAGAGAGTTGGGTAATTGTCTGTTGCCAGAAGTCCTAGCCCATGCAGAGAATGCATGGAAACACCAACATCAGCCACATTTGCTATTTCAAAAGGCAGTGGCTATTTCTGAGAAAGCTACCTACATATAGGATCTACATTTCACAAGGACAACATTACAGATAGAGGTAGTAGTGGGATATATAAGAAGCAATGGACAGATCAAGAAAGCTGTTCCATAAAATATTTGATGAGAAGTATGCTACCTGGCCCAGCCTCTCACTGTTGTTCATGACAACAGTCTCAGCAAAACTTGTTAGCAGAAATAATAAATTAGAAGCAGGGTGCTGTGGGAGCACATTCTGCCCCTCAGCCAATAGCCTTTAAGATATCAGCCCACTGGGGTGTGGTCTCTTATACTTTAAAAAGGAGCAGAACCCTGCACTCTCTCTTTATCTCTCTCTCTCTCTCTCTCTCTCTTGCTTCTGGCTCCCGTTCTGGTGGCTAGACTCTCTGTTTCCTTTTTGTGACGAGAGGACTGTTGTTTAGGACAGTGATCTGTAAATTTTTCCCCTTAAATAAATAACCCCTTTTATTATCCATAATTCTGAGGTGGTGTGGAATTGTTTTGCAGCTTCACAGGGGCAACACTATTTTAAAAAACAAATGAGTATCTAGTTGTCAATCTATCTTCAATCAGTTAAGGGGACAAAAGACACTGTGGGGGGAATCTTTGAAAATTCTTGAACATTTTTCTTTTATCTTTGTAGAACTGTATGTTGACTTACAGGGCATATGGTTGGTTAGATATATTTGGCCTAGTCAATAGTCAGCTTGCTTATAATTCATGTGCATGCCATATTCTTGTTAAGCATCAACTCATTCCTAAAACGTTTGCTTCCAGCTGATCTCTCAATCAGCATGATTAGCTACACACCTGCTATATACATGGAGCTAAGACCCAGGGTTATAGTGTGAGAATGAGGAAATAAAGAAACAAATGAGTTTGTCCTGTGGCCCCTCAGGCCCACCAACTATAAAGAACTGCAAGTGACAAGTAATCATGGTCAAAGAAATGTGAAGGCTTACGAAACCCTCTGCACATTGCCCTCTGTAAGAAATGCACACTGGGGATGCTGCCAGGCCATGCCGTCTGCACCGACATGGTTCATGGGGACTCTGCTGACTCTTGCTCTCAAGAGCAGGAAGATGTATAACTGAACGGAACTCGGAATGATTGTCTCCTCTCCAAACCACTTCCTCACGGGAGAGATAGAATAAACTCTTTCAAAATGACTTGTGTTTTTCCTCAGTGACACCAAAGTACTGTTGCTCATGTTCAAAAATATCTGAGATCTGCTTTTGAAGGGACCTTTCAGATTCACAAAGAAAAAGGTTAGAAGCAGAGGGAGCGTCTGCCATTAGGTTTTACTGTAAGCTTCACAAGCTTTGCGGAATGCAAAGAACCAGAGAAAGTTGCAAGCAGAAAATGATAGTCAAATATATGGGATGGGTGCCATCCCAGAGGCTGTTTGCTGCTGGCTCTTTCAGAAGAATGGATAGCTTCCTTGATTCCCTTGAACTTGGTGATTCACCTTACTCAGCAGGAGAATTACTGGCTCTGTATACATGGTTCTTGAAAGACTTCAATTTTGCCTTTCACATGGTTCCTCTGGTTTTGAGCTAATTTCCCACATCAGCAGTGATTTTCTGTGCCCTTTGTGGGAGGGAGAGTCTGTCAAATCACAGCAGTGGTTCTACAAACTAGTACACATCAGAACCACCCCGGGGGACTTGTTAAAATACAGATTTCTAGGCTCCTTCACCAATAGGTCATCAGTAGAAGCTGGGAATCTAGGTCTCCAACAGGTGGCCCCCTAAGTAAGACTGATGGTCCAGGCCCTGCACCTTGGGAAAACAATTGCAAGCCTCTGCGCTTCAGGGCTCAGTGCTTCATCACAGTGAACATACAAATGGCATCAGGAAACCTGCAAGGATGGTGCTTAAGACACATATATCCGTTCCCTTCAGAGTTCCATTTATCCCCTAAATATGAACATTAATAATTAAAGATAAAAGCTTAATTTTTAAAAGAAACCCCAAAAATGTCCTCAAGAACAATGTATAAGGTATAAAACTTTCAGAGTTTAGTTGTATTTACAGGAGAAATGCACACACGAACACGTGTACACATATACACACACACGTGCACACATTTACACACATGCCTATTCCCACTCACTTTGCAAAGCAGAAGTCTCCAGACTGTGCTGTGAGAAGTGCTATGATAGGAGATATTTGACATCCCCTCCAGGCCCATATTCAGTGTTTCTAAGCTCAGGGTAAAATTCACGGAAAATGGCGGAGCAAAAGTGGAGCATCATGAAGGGGCTCTCTGGACTTCACTGTACCTTTTCTGTGTTCTGATTAGACCCGATTAGCTCTGCCAGGTGAGAGATCTGAGGACCCTTTGCTAACTCCCAGCTGCCAGGGTTTGCCTTCCACTTCTGCAGGCAGCACTCACAGGTGAACATTCCTAACTCCAGCATTCACTAGCCCAGGACCTATCTTTTGCTAAATCTGGGGTGAGTAGCATGGATAAACAAATCAACATCTGTCTCCCGGAAAACATTTTTGTCATATTTTTATTTCCTCCTAAATCAGAGGGGAGATTGATAGTGCCTCCAGTATTTTAAATACTTGTAGTCAAACACGGTCACTGCTCACTGGTGTCCCACTGTGGGCATGCACACTGAGGTCTCACCATGGGCCTGCTCACTGGTGTCCCACTGTGAGCCTGCTCACTGGTGTGCCACTGAGGGTTTATTTTCCTCCACACCCACAGTCACTCTTTATGAATATTTTCAACTAAAATATCTGAGTAATTTTGTCAAAATGAGATTCTAATAGCTTGTTGAAATACTTTAATGGTCTTCCATGTCTCTTCAAACAAATACTTGGTATATCTGCTATGGCTTTGTCTGGTGCAGGCCTTGTCCACCAGGAAGCCACACACCATTCTATCAGACACAATGATATGGGCTGTGTCACCCAATAATACCCTTGGTTCCACCCCCTTCCTGTCACTGGGCTTAGGAATATCTGTATACTCTAAATGAAGTATATTCATCTCTCAGCTAAATAACCTTCCACACCTCCTCCATCAGGAGGGAACTGAAGACTTTCCCCTGAGTGAACACACTAACTAAGTGTGTTAGTAAGTCTAAGCCCTGATCTTACTTGTTAGTGCACATGTTTCTTCCTTCATAGCACCAAAGAGCCAATAATTTAAAACACTTTTCAGTTTTCTATGGTGCCTGTTACATACAACATGTATTACATGAAAAGGGGGATGAAGTGTATGTGATCAAGTGTCCTGAAAAAATTATATTTTTAATTATTTTGTTTCACTCCAGTCAATAGCGCCCAGTGTACAGTGATCATTATCACATGCAGAAAAAGAGCAAAGATTTCCATATTTTGTTTTGTCTGTTCAAGAACCAACATAGTGCTTAATAGTCAGCATACTAGACATTTGTCATTTTCAGTAAGTCCGCCTGGAAACTTTGGCCTATCCTCCAGTACAAACCCACTATAAATTATTTACTCTACAAATGTATAGTTCTATGCTCAACAGGTTTTAAATCCTACAGGTTTTAACATTCCTTCTGATGGGAAGACCTCTAGACCTCTAGAGTTTGCATAGAAAATCACTCTTGAGTTTCTGGGCACAGCCCCAACCTCAGTGAAAGTGCTGGTGCAGCATTTACTGCAGCTCTGTCTTGTCCCCTTGATGAACCACTGTAGAACCAGCAAGACTTACCCTGACATTTTATAAATCACTTTTCTTAATGCATAGAGTGTGTAGGTAAACTTGATCTGTCCAGGGATAGAAAACCAGCAGCAAGTCATTTGAAATAGATTAAATAGATTGTTGGTTTCAACTAATAACCATCACTTTCTTTGACCTTGTCTAGATTCATAGTACATTAAATTAAGTAGATATCTACCCAGGGATTCACAAGCACAAGAATCTTGACAATGCACAGCCTTATATTAAATCGTAATAATGATTTATATGTGAACTTAACTCTGGCTCATTTATTTAAGTACATTTGACACAAGATATGTAAATAAATTTGCATATATTTGCAGCTACTTTTGAAAGGATACATATTTTGAGGCATAGCACTTATATAATTGAGCTAGATCGTCAGATGTTCATAGAAGATAATTATTTTGTATTATATAAAACATATGCACAATGGTTCTACTGTAGGAGTGCTAGTCAAAGTTACCACTCAGGAGCAAAAATGGCTTGACCCACAAGCAGATCGAAACAATCTGAATTCCGTAAATGCTTGTCACCATTGGTCCCAAAGGGTAACGTGCCAATGACCAGAACTAATTAACTAAGCTACAGTGGTACTTGCTATTATGCTTTCTAAACATATACCAAAAGGACTTTGTTTCTTATGAAGGAGACACATGCTCATCAGGGTTCATTGCTGCTCTGTGCCACAATAGTCAGGACATACAAACAACCTAGATACCCATCAGCTGATGGACGGAAAATGAAAATATTCTTCCTATATACAATTAAATTTTGTCCAGTTGTAAAGAAAAATGAAATTTTCAGGTAAACGGATGGAACTGGAAGTGATAATTATTCTGAGTGAGATAACCCAGTCTCAGGAAAACAGATGTCACATGTTCTCACTCATATGTGAACCTTAGCATTGAATATTTTAATTCATAAGTTCAATTTGGAGTGCCTATAGAATCCAGGAAGCTAGAATTGGACCACTGATGAGGAGAAGGAGAAAGACTGTAAGGGGGAGGGAATCATAGAACACAGGGGATAGAAGGGGGAATAATAGGGAGGGAGGCTTACTGCAGCAATAGGTGGGAATGTGGGGTAGAGGAAATGGTGAGGAGAGAGATAATAAAAGTTAAGGATATTTGCGAAGGCTATCTTGAATCCTATTATTTAATAAGCTTCCTAGGTAGGGAAAGAGAGAGAGAGAGAGAGAGAGAGAGAGGCAGCCAGACAAAATAGATGGATAATATTATGTTAAGGAAAGTGATTATGTTCCTCCCAGGAGCCTTGGCTTGCAATGAAAATCCCAGTGTTAGGTGTAGGATATCCTCCCTAGAGCAGTTGGTCAGAGGTAAGAAAATCAAGTCAGTTCTGACGAGAAAGCTTCCCCACTACTTGTTACTTTTCATAAAATTAGAAGGTGCTATGTGGATCCCTGGGAAGAGTCAACAGCATTCTTACCTATCTTAGAAGCCTGGGAACTGCAATCTGACCAGCATGGCAAGACATGACCATGAGTAAAATAGTGGCATGAGTATTATGGGCGCTATCCACCACTTTCTGTAGTAAGGAGCGGCAGGCTACGTTCCCGCCCGGATATCACATGGCTAGCTTAGCCCCAGAAATAATAACACACAAATTGTATTCTTTTAAACACTGCCTGGCCCATAAGCTCTAGCCTCTTACTGGATAACTCTCACATCTTGCTTAACCCATTTCTATTAATGTGTGTAGCACCACAAGGTCGTGGCTTACCAGGAAAGATTCTAGCCTGCTTCCATCTCGGAGAGGAGAGCTATGGCGACTGACCTCACTGCCTTCTTCCCAGCATCCTGTTCTGTTTACTCCGCCTACCTAATTTACTGTCCTATTAAAGGGCTAAGGCAGATTCTTTATTTAACCAATGAAAGCAACACAAAACAGAAGACTCTCTCAACTTTCTAATTGAGTTTAAGCTTATACCACAAAAGAAAACAAGTGTCTGGTATTGCAAATCTCTCCAAGAACTCATGGCTGGGAAGCACATAGGGCTTGGGAAATGAACCTACAACTGTTACTCTGCTAAACAGACATAAAATCAAACTGCCTTTCAGATTCATATCTCTGTACCGATAGATTAAGGCAGCTTTCAGACATCATCAGAGAATTTTCTTTGTATAGTCTACAGTGGTGCAGGCAAATATTCACAACCAGTCTAATTGCATAGAATAAGAGCCTGGGGAGTTCTCAACCACAAGTAGAACTTCTACCTTAACAGCTTCACTACTACTTCCAAGGCCCTGGCAACATCACAGGAAGGGTTGGGAATACCGTAAGGGCTGGGCATAATCAGAACACCACACTCTTGGAGTCACAATTGTAGTTACCTGCACAGACCTTCACAAGATCGATTCTAACATGAACAGAAGGGATTCACAAGTCCTCATCTCTCCCCAAGGAATTACGAATGGTTGATGGCTTCCAGGAGAAAGAGTATCAGTGGCCTTTAAGAGTGTGGTTCCTGGCATATTAGTGGCACCCCAGTGTGCAGAGCGACACCATGACGATATCAGCATGTGTGGATTCAATGTGCTATTTAAAAAGTAGAGAGAATATAATATTTGGGGGGATAGAGAGGAGGCAGTGGATCTTGGAGGAGTAGGAGAGAAATGGGAGCAAATGTTCTCAAAATGCATCGCACAAAATTCTTAAATAATTGAAAAAGAACTTAACCTTCAAGCTTTAATAGACATTTTTAAATGTCGATGATTTAAACCAAGGAAGAATGTCAAGCTTAGTAGCCTTGGAGACAAATGTTTCCTAATTCTAGTGCCTGCTACTGTTCCCAGACATTTCAAGACTATGGTCCTAATAGCAGTTTATATTAACATTCCATGTTCCCACCTATTAGCTTTATGAGTAAGTAAATACCAGTTGTTGTGAAATTGGGGTGAGGGGACCCAGACAGGCAAAGGGAAATGAGAGGGAAGAAGAAGCTACATAGAGCTGTAAATTCACTGCTGTGGTCCATGAGTGACTGGCAGATATTTTCAGATCCCCACAGCAGATGAAGTTATGAGAGAGACGCACAGTGTATTGACTTCCTGCTGTACTCAGGATGATGAAAAGGAACAGTAGAGAGATGTAAACTTATTGATGACAGGCAGAGACGCCCCTTTGCTGTTTCAGAAGCCAGGGCATTTTGAGGGGTTATGTCAGGACAAAAGGGGCTTCATGTATGAACCATAGAGACCGTTTGATGCTCTAAAATGTCACAACTGGTTAGAAGGCTCCCTGACCAATCACAGATGCTTACCTGGAACACCTCCTACATCATGATAAAAGGCTTCAGACCCACATGAGTGCATCTGCTACCTGCTCAAACAGGCCCAGTGCCAAGAAGAAGGAGATGTAGATATTGCTCTTTTATGCTACTCCAGCCATAATCAGTAAGTTAATTTTATCAATGAAAATTTTTAACAATCATATTTGTCTATATGTAATATGGACTTTAGTGCAGACTTGAGGGCTTGGCTTTTATTCCTATGAAAAATTTCACTAGCTGTACATTTTGGCATTAAATAGTGCTTTGTTCATTAGTGACTACAGAAGCAGAGCTTGAGAATGGAATCCTATTGTGCATTCTGGGTTTCATTGGGGTGGGGTGCTGTCTCAGCACAAGGGGAGCAGGACTTGGCAGGAGAAGAGAGTTAAGCAAGAGTGGGGTATTAGCTGAAGACAGTCTTCAGGCAAACCCCTGGGGAAACTGTGGGGCAAAAAACGATACTGCCAGGCTAGTGGTTCATTGAGAGAAGAGGGCAGCCCTTGCACAGGCTTGCCAAAGTCACTATCGAATGTCAGATCTTAGCAAGCAACATCTGTGATGGCTGACTCTGTTCACAACAGCTATGACATCTGCACAGGGGATTGACAGTATCCACTACTGGCATTTTCATTGGCAACTGGCAACCTGTGAGTAATTCATTAACTAACTGATTTCTTCTACTCCATGCTTCTTTCCTTTTTATCTGGGGGTCAACGATGTTTTATTTTTTTTTAAAAAAAGAACATATTTCAGATTTTAGAAGGCACATTACCATGCCACAACCACTTAACTCTACTAACATAGAGTTAGAGTATTTATAGATGCAATATAAAAAATTGAGCCCAACTGTGCACTATTTAAAAAGATATGAAGGAGGCCACACATGTGGTCCATGGGCTACTGACCTGCTCTGGTCCATTACCCTTCTCTCTTCCTCCTGTTTTGTTTCCCAGAACCCTTGCCTTTGCTCTCTCTTATATAGTACCCCTTTAAGTCCCCATTGCCACTCTTTCCACTCACCTCTTGTAGAATACAACAGTAACAGCATGCCTTCTAAATATAAGAAGTTCTGTACTTATTCCAAAGCCTGCAAAAATACATGTTTTGTTTTATCTTCAGTTACCAAACTCTTTGATTCTACTGATAATGGTTCCTACTTTATCTGACATAGTTAGAACAAGGAGAACTGGCTTCTCTCTTGCTCTCCTTCAAGGAGGATCTGAGGATTTCACATAATCAATATTCCAAAAAACATTCAGAACCAGGAGGTAGGGTTTTCTGTGGAGCAGAGATCAATTTGTATTCCATGTGCAAGGCTCTTTTATCTCTTCTTTTTAAGGTCGCTTTGTTCTCTTAGAAGCTACTTCATGTGACTGCTCCAAAAAGAACAATCTCAAATCCTTTTCACTAACAAGAAAATAGGAGGGGTTTCAGAGGCAATAAGGTACGGATGGGCATAGTGCAAATAGCCCCAGCTAGTCTTTATACTCCACAGCTTATTGGCCAAAGTAAGAGATCGTACAAATGGGGGACCCCAAGCTCTGACTACTGAGAAATGAGCCACTGTAAGGGAGTCATCCCTGATGGGAGGTTGATCTTGGGTGCTAACTTGATTGGATTAAGAAGACCTGGAAAATTCAAACAGAATACCTCTAGGTGTTTCTATAAAGGTGCTTCTGGAGGTGATTAGATAATTAGGGAAGATCTGCCTAGAATGTTGACAACCACATTCCACAGGCTGGTGGCCCACCTGGAATAAAAGGAAGAAGAAAAGCCAAGACTTTTGAATGTGTCTGGAGGATGTTCCTCAAGGCTTTGCTATTCTTGGAACCCAGAGACTGAGACTGTGGCTCAGTCTTGTATGGTTTGCTTTCCTTAAATAATTAAAATGTTTCAAAATCAAAATATATCATGTTTTAGCAATATAATCACTTATAGCTTTACTGTGCATCAGGCTTTTAAGAAAAAAAGGCAACTGAGTCTTAAGAGAATAAAGATTTAACTAAAATTCTGCCTCTGTCTTTTCAGGTAAATGTTACACACCAGCTAAATTTTGAAACATGCTTCAATATTCAATATTATTCAATAACTGGCCATTGAGTATTCAATAACCACACTTTGAAGTCAAAACCAATGAGGATATAAGATACAATAGGACAGTCAATATTTTATTTCTTGCTCCCAGGTCAGCTAGATCCTATGGGATAACAAAATATTTCTCAAAAGTTAGTGAATCACCTATCCTTTTGATCATACAAGTCATGGAGTTTCAAAACGTTAAACTCATAGTATATATTATGGAAACAGGAGGGACAACATGGGAAAATATCCTCCTAGCTTCCAACAGAAGCCACAATTATCAGTGAGACAACAACCCCATCTCAGCAGATGGTATAACTGATAAAGGACGGCTAGAGGAGTCAAGGGGATGCTCATAAAACAAATCCTAAAGAACTTCAACTGACTTCAACACATCACAATGAGTTTTTTGTTTTGTTCTTTTGCTACCACATTACCTTAAACTTCTGGCAGAAAAGTACAACAAAAGAGTGAAACAGTCAGTATTAATACAAAAATAAGCTAACTTCTCTGTCATAAACAGAAGGCAGCTTCTCTTATCAGACTTCACAACATGGTCGCCTAAACAAAACCTGAACAATTACCTCAGTTGATATTCCAGTGAAGATGGGAGAAGATCTCACAGGGTCCTATTCCTATATAAAGAGCTAAGGCAATTAATGACTGCCAAGAGAGTAAGAACTAGTCTTCCCCAGGGATAAGCCCCATAAGTACTTATCTAAAATGAATTAGTTTTAGAGTCTTTAAAACACATACGTGCAAGTGAGACTAAACTGAGTCTTCTGGCTGTGTGTGTGTTTGTGTGTGTGTGTGTAATAATTTTTTTAACAAGAGCCAGGAAAAGAAAATGGAGGAAGCATGAGAGTGGAAGGATGGAGAAGAGGGAAGAATGTAGATGGACTTTTCTTTCCCATTTGTCAGTTTCCAAATAATCAACATGGAGACTTAATACTAATTGTAAATGCTTGGCTGATAGCTCAGGCATATTACTAACAAGCTCTTACGGCTTAAATTAACCCATTCTACTAACCTACATTCTGCCACATGGTGTAACCTCTCTTTCATCTTGTACTTTCTGCTGCCTCTGCATCTACTGGTGACTCCCCTCACTCCTCCCTCTTCCCAGCGTCCTTAGCCTCATTTCTCCACCTAACCTTATGCTGTTCAGCTATTGGCCAATGAGCTTCTTTATTAAACCAATCACAGCTTAATTTACATAGTGTACAGATGGATTATTTCTCAGCATTTTCTGCTTTATCTAAATAAAAAGGAAGACTTGAATTTTAACATACTAAAATTATATACAACAAAAACAATTATCACGTAAGAATCACAGTTGCAATATCCAGTCTCTTTGTATTTGGCAAATTTAGAGAAAATATTCTATTATTTATCTTTGTGAGTCTAAGGACTTACGCATAACTTACTTTTTATTATAATTTTTAAGTCGAATTATTTAGTTTTTAACTCTATCAAAGTCCTCAAAAGCATGTAATGCTACCTAGTAACAGGGAAATCTGACTGCCTTAACAGTTACTAAAAGGTTTTTTTACAATGTTGAGGCATTCATCTTTGGCCTATAGGCTGAGTATATCTGATAAATTATTTTGAGAATCAGGGAATTTTGAAAAACTGTCCTATCTTGTCTTGACAAATTTAGCAGTCATTTTCTTAATTCTCCTGCTGGTCTAGTTTGGACAGTATGCTGTCAGCAATTGAGGCAAGGACAGTTTTTTGCCTGAATGATTAATTTTTGTGACAAAGAAAAATTCCATACTGAGTTTCTTGGATGCCCATCTTCTTATCTGAAGTAGATTGGTACTGCCAGGAGCAGACATGTCTCACTGTCATGAAAAGCCTTAGGTTATTAAACATATTAAATGTCAAATCCTGTAGGTCTTTGGAGTGTTTGAAGACCATCTATCTAGCTAAATATATCTGTGTATGACCTTGAAATCATAACTAACATGACTATAAGTTTGACTATTATAGGTGACTATTAATCTGTATTTTTTAATTATACATTACATTTTTAAATGGAGTACGTAAGTGCAACTCCCCAAACAAGAGTAGAAATATACATAAAGTATAACAAAATTAACTTTAAATTTATATCAATAAACAAAAATCCATACCAATATGAAATATTTTGAGATTAATAGTTGCTTTGTGGATTAAAGTAGATTCAAAAATCTTCCCTTTTATCTCATCATTTCTTTTTTATATTCCCCTTTCTTCTTTGGAAAGAGGTCTTTTAATTTAACTCTTTTGTTTAGTCTTTTTAATAAGACCAATAACAACTTGTAACTACCCCCTCATAAATTATAATAAATATCCATAACCCTTCTTTTGGAAATATGGGCATGATTCACTAGACTACTTCTACTTTGTGGGCATTGGCATCTTTGGGGAACCTTGAGAAAATTGGGATAATAATGAAATCCAAGTTGGAGTAGATCATGAGGTTAGACCAATTCAGCCAGCAGACTAAAAGCTATTTTGGATGCAGAATTTTGAGGAGACTATAGCAGAGACATTTTAAATGCTGGATCACCTGAGCCATCCATTTTTCTTGGTGTTTGGTTCCCTTGTTCCAAAAATATATAAACATTTAAAGGTAGCATACATTACACGTATGGAATATGTGGTATGCACAAGTCAGTAGGATCAGTAGAGAGATATAAATTATTGATGACAGGCAGATGCTCCTTTGCTGTTTCAGAACCCAGGGCATTTTGAGGGGTTGTGTCAGGACAAAGGGGGCTTCATGTATGAAGTGATCAAACCTGTTTGTCTTTTTAACCTGGTGTGAATATACAGTCTCTCATTTCCTAAGAAAATGAAAGCACAACCTCTCTCCTGAAGCAACGCACCTTTTGACTTCATTTTGAAAACAAGATATTTTTTAAATATATAGGTTGGTTCAATGCAGCAGTTTTTATAATCCAATGTCTCTTAGCATCTATGCATCTATTATTCTTTCATTAACAATCAGAAAATCTAAAAACAATACAATAACATACAGAATCCAGATTTCCCATCTTTGGGTGGAGTTTTTATGTTATTTTACTCCCTTTTTAAGGACTTTATTATTTTAAAATTTTATACATACATACACAGAGAGAGAGAGAGAGAGAGAGAGAGAGAGAGAGAGAGAGAGAGAGGCTGATATATTGACTGTCTATGCTTTTTTTCTTTTCTCTCCAAAGCTTTTGTACATTTTTAAGCACATTGTAATCCATTTAGAGGTTTTTTTTTTCCATTTCAATCTGTCGTTTCTGTATATCTGCAATTTTTCTCTAACCACATGAGTCTTTAAACTACTAAGCAGCATGACTAGGACCTCTGCCTTGGTTTTGGAGGTTTGCTCCACCTTGCTTCACTTCTGAAAGCCTACCTACATGGCAGTACTACCAGTAAGAGTCATGCTTAGCACAACTCTGGGGAGCTTTGGGTACACACTACCACCGAGTACTGTGCCTCCAACTGTTTATAAACCCCATTTAAGTGTTCAATAGCAGGGCCTCTTAAAAGTGCCATGACTTTTTTTCCCAATAGCACTGATACAGGAAGCTGTTTCTTAAAGGAGCCATGCCTCTGTTTATCATTTGTATTGAGCCTACCCAAGAAAAGGTGGTTATCAGGAAGTTGCATTAGGCTCTGTTTTTGTGGGCTTAGAATCTTATTTTTAAGCTTTCTTAGGTCTTATGTGGAAATCTCAGGCCCACATTGGGTGCCATTTGTAGGCAAACTTTCTTTCCCACAGGCTAATTCCCAAATAACTGATATGGAGACTCAATTTAATTATAAATGCTTGTCCAATAGCTCAGACTTATTACTCAATAGCTCTTATAACTTAAAACAATCCATTCCTATTAATCTACATTCTGTCATCTTATGTTAACTCATTTTCATCCTGTATTTCCTGCTTTCTCTGTGACTACTGGTGACTCCTCCCATTCCTCTCTTCCTCCCACTGTCCTTAGTCTAGTTTCTCTGCATAACACTATCCTATCCAGCCATTGGCAAGTCAGCTTCTTTATTAAACCAGTCACAGCATAATTTTCACAGTGTAAAGGAAGATTATCCACAGCAGAAGGAAGAAAATTAGGTTTTAATTAAAGACATTTTTAAAAATAAATTAAACTTTAAAAAGAAACAAACTACTACCCAGTCTTTCCTATTAAATCCTGAATATGGGCTGCCAATGTGCAGTAGAATGATCATAGTCACTCTAGCTATAATACAGAGAATAATTCTATCTTTATCAATCTATTTAGACACAATAGATTTACCAAAATGTATCTATACTGTAATCTGACATCATACCTTCATATTTTTTTCTTGGACACTATTGGCACTCAAACTCATACTGTCTCCCCTTGTCTTACTTAAGGTTTTTCTTACTGTGAAAATACACCATGACCATGAAAACTCTTATAAAGGAAAGCATTTAATTGAGGTGATGGCTTATAGTTTCAAAGGTTTAGTTCATTATCATCATAGTGAGGAGCATGACTTGGCTCAAAGCTAGACATTCCTGGGACCAGATAATGCCAGTGAGGTACTGTCTCCATCAGACCAGCCTGTGGCCATGTCTGTGAGGTATTTTCTTAATTGATAACTGAGTAGGAGCAGTTTGCTGTGAGTGGTGCTATTTTAGGCAGGTCGGTCCAGGCTGTTTCAGAGGGGGAGCTGAGTGAGCCACAGTCAGTGTTCCTCTGTGTCTGTTTCCATTCTCATCTCTAGGTTCCTGCTCTGAGTTCTAGCACTGGGCTCCTGCCCTGGCTCCCCCAGATTGTGGATTATATTTTGGAAAGGAATAAGCTCTCCCCTGCTCTACATCAATTATCAAAGCTAAACTGTAAGATGGTATTTGTCATCCAATTACAAACATTTGCCAAACAACATTAAATCGTGATTTACTGAATTGTTTTATAAAGATGAAGTTTAAAATTTAAAGACAATAGGGCTGGAGAGAGGGCTCAGCATTAAGGGCATTTGCTGCTTTTGTAGACAACCAGGTTCAGTTCCCAGAATCCATACTGGGTTGACAACCTGCAGCTAGTAGCCAGGGATTTAACACATGCTGTATGCACAAAGTGCATATACATTTATCCAGGCACACAACCCATTCATAAATAAAAATTAAATCTACCTTAAAAACTAAAGTTAGCAATAATTTTAGTATTTATATATTGCTGGTACATATCCATGTTTCACTGTGTGTACCAGATTCTTGACTCTAAGTCTGCGTAAGAAAAGATGAAATAAGAGATAATTTCTTGGCCTATATTAATAGTCCAGATTATATATGCACCTATCAGAATCTCTTGGGAGTGTGTTTTGAAAGCATCTCTCTGAGCCTGAGTCTGCCCCCCTCCTGGGAATCCTGATGTGCAGGTCAGATGTGGAGGCTGGGCACCTGTGTGTGAATAGGCTCTCTGGGTGATAATGGTATATGGAGAGGTCTCTGCCTAGTTTATATATTTCCCGCAGATAAGCTTAATTGATGTAATTTTCTAGTCCACAGCAGAGAGAGAAAAGACCTTGAAGCAATACATTGTCATTGGTATCAACTAAATAGATCCAAAAGAAGACTCGGGGTTAGCAAAACTGCTTCCCAAAAATGCCTGTCTTCTGATAGTTCCCTGATCCCTTCTCCGGACTCATCCCAGCTGAGCAGCTGGGTCTTTGAGCTCTATTTTTCTTACTAGTAATTTGGCGAGATCATTAGTACTGCATCCCCTCAAGGATGTCAAAATTAAGCAAAATAATCCGAGTAGACTGTTTAGCATGGGGCCTAGTGCAGAATACATACAATGAATCTCAAATTAACTTCTCTACTAATCTGCTTGCAGCCTCCACAGCAAGCTTATCCTAGTCAGCTCCTTAACCTTATAACAACTTAGCCCTGTACTCTATTTTTTTCCACTGGACTCCACTAATTCCATTACAGCCACATGCAATAAAGGTCACCTTATGGCATTATATCTATATTTAGTATTTTATTCACTGTCATTATCATCCTTGTAATTTTTAAATTGGCAAACCACTGTCTTCTTCCTGCCATGGTTTTCCACAGATATATTATTTTGTAAGATTGACAGCATTTCTCTCTTATGTATCCAGGCAGATATTTATTTGCCTATTAAAAATAGAACACCTTAATAATCATTGTATACTTTTAACATGTCATTTCAGATAATCCTATAAATGCAGGGAAAAGATAATTTTTTAAACCTGAAAACTATAAAGCCAGGGGAGGATTTGAAAGCAAAAGAATGGCATTCAGTCTCTCTGCAGAGCAGTGTTTAATAACTTCATATCATCCCGGTGGCGGTTCTAGCCCCGCTTTCACGTTATTCCTAGGCTCTGCCATCCATGAACTTGGTGGTTGAAGGTTCTCAGAGCTGTGGTGCTGAGCCAGACAACTGCAGCTGATGGGTGGGGAGGGATGGCAGGGCGTTTTCAGTCCAGAGTCCCTGGGGGTTCCCTTGCTGTCACAGTCTTCCTGAGCTGGGACTGTGAAATTAGTGAGCACCACCTCACAGTCACAGACATCAAGTTCATGATCATCCCTGAAGACCTCATGTGCTCCCTGTTACTCGGGATTTTACCACAACTGATGCTTGAGAAAGTTCTCGGTGCCACAAGATGGAAGATATTAGTAGCATTTTGCATATGAAGTAGCTGGGGCTCAGGAAAGTCACACCTGAAAACACGGTTCAGTAACATCTTCAGCTGCTTCTTTCCTCTGTCCAGTGAGAACTTATCGGTTAGGAGGGAGACCATGCAAGCATTTCTCACTCAATAGCAGGCAATAGGTTGGTAGTCCTCTGTCCTTAAGGCGGCTGGCTGGCACTGCATGATAAGATGGCCTACTTAGGCCATTCTCAGCAGTGGGCACTCTCTAATCGTATCTCTGTGTGCACTGTGTTGTGAAAACTGCCTTAGAGGCACCAATACCATCTGTGGTGGTGAATTCCTTTCCTCACGTTAGTCCTCCATTTCAAATGAGTGGATTCAAACCTTAAGCCAGTGGGATTTAGAAAACTCAAAACCTCTGACACCCTCTCAGAGTGCTGATGGAATCAGCCCTCTTCTGGATAATCCTCGCCGGAGCCGTAAGTCTTAGTTAGACCAAGGAGGTCACAGGAGGACAGACTCTGTATGCTTTTAATTCCCTGTGTGTTCTTCCCTGATTTCCCCACAGCCTCCACATATCAACACATCACCCAGACCACTGCATCAAGTGCAATCTTCTGATTGCTCCTTATCAGCTATAACCATGTGACAACAAAGGTGCATTGACTATTACCCTGATTGGCCAGTATAGAGTATAGTGCCTAAACAACTCCAAACGTGACTTTCCCTTCCAAATTTGAGTAAGGTTTTATTTTGTTGTTCTCTCCCTGCCCCCCTCTTTCTGTGTCTGTGTGTGTCTGTGTGTGTGAAGAGGCCAGGTATCCCTCCCTGTTCCCCATTTAAAACCCTCCAATGGTCAAAAATGTTCTAAAGCTTGATTATGGGTGATCATTTAACCATATTCTTTTCCAAAAGTCATAAAAATCCATACACAATAGAGTTAGATTTTGCTATATGTAACCTAACTTCAATAAACCCGACTTAAAAGATAAGTGGTTTTTTGTTTTTGTTTTTTTACTTTTAAAACCATGTCCTCATCCATGACTGAAGTGGATGTGAGGCAAGATACTGCAAGAAACAGATGTTATATTAAAATTAGGAAGAGTGATCAGTAGTTCATTGAGCTCCCCTCAAAAGCCTGGGAAGGCAGTTTTGATGGTCCAGGTTCAGCAGAGTCCTGGAGCTCAGAGTAGCAGGGCAGGGGGGAAGGTAGACCACAGTTCTGGAAGGAAGGTGTGGCTACTATGAACACTGTCAGAATCAAACAAAATGGTTTTGTTGGGTCCTTTCTCAATCAGTTTTCTGTTGCTAATAACAATACCAGAGACTGAGTCAGCCATAAAGAAGGCTTATTGTCACTCATGATCCTAACCTAAGCGTCAGATGCATGAAACAAACTGGCTGTTATAGATCCACCTGAAAGATGACCCACTAATTCATTAATTGCACAAATTAACTACTTCACTCTTGAGAGGGAAACCCTAACTGCTTCTCAGAAGTCCCAGTAACCCTTCCCTCTTAATGTCACACAATGAGAATTAAATTTCAAAGTAAGTGTTGGAGAGGACAAGTCATACTCATACTAGAAAATCTCAACCAAGTAAAGAATAGCAACAGAGCCAGAAACTCAGAAGCAGATCCCCTGCATGCATGCTGGATAACAATAGTCATCTCCTAAGCCTTTGCCAGATAAACATCTTTCACAAGGAATACTCTTGCTCGTTATGCTGAAGCCAAAAGTATTATTCCAAAATGACTACACACTTGCCCTTGTTTAACCTTCTTGAATATGCACAGTTCAAAACGGTATGTGCATTCTCCTTGCAATGCTATTGCAAGACGAACGCCAGTCTTTGGAGGATCTGTGCTTTTGTTTAGTTAGGTTGACACTGTCACTGCCTGACAACAGGTGAAAGACTGTGTGGAGCTAAGACTTTCAGTTAAATATGCAGGCCCTTGTCTCCTGCCAGAGAATCTGACTGGCTGTCCCAAAGAGAAGGCAAAGTGCAACTGGCTCACCCCAGGCTCAGCAAGCAGGCTACCTCTGAACAACATTCTCAGCTCTTTTTATCAGAGTCTCACTAATTTGTCCAGGCTGATCTTGAACTTTCATCCCTCCTCCCCTGCCTTTCCTGTCTCAGTCTTCTAAGGACCTGGAGTTATGAGCTTGAATAGCTGTCTTAGTTACGGTTTCTACTGCTGTGAAGAGACACTATGACTATGACAACTCATATAAAGAAAACGTTTCACTGGGTCTGGGTTACAGTTCAAAGGTTAGTCCATTATCATCATGGTGAGAAGCATGGGGCATACAGGCAGACATGATGCTGGAGGAGTAGCTTAGAGTTCTACATCCAGATCTTCAGACAGCACAAAGAGAAGGACACTAAGCCTGGATTGAGCATCTGAAACCTTAAAGTCCACCCTCAATGACACATGTCCTCCAACAAGGTCACTCCTACCAGTAAGGCCGTACATCCTAATAGTGCCATTCCTTATGGGCCTATGGGCTCTATTTTCATTCAAACCAGCACAATAGTCAAGCTCAGCTAGGTCCTTTCTCTCATGACTTTCTCTGTACCTAAAGTTCTCTGTTCAGATGCCTATAGTGGGGTCTGTTTCTTAGTTATTTAGATTCATCTTAATATTACCCAAAGTAAAGCCTTTCTCAGTTTCTCCTTATTACTCATGATCTCTGAAATCGTATTGCTTATTTATCTGGTGTTTGGTTCCAGGCACCCTCATTGTGTAGTTCACAATTGCCTGTCATTTAGTTCCAGGGAACCTAGCTATCTCCCCATACCTCTAAGGATACTGTCATGTCTACACATACACACACACACACACACACACACACACACATGAATAAAATGATAAATAGATAAATACTCTAAAATACTTATAGTTAAGGTATAAACAATGATATTTTGAGACATGCATATGTATAGTAAGTTGATGACTACAATAATGCCAAGTAATATCTGTCTCCTCACATAAATTCTCTTGGCAAACATTCAGCATAAAGCACATTTTAACTATAACATCATGCCATACACTAGACCTGTAGAATGACTCACCCTAGGAAATTGCAACTTAGTACCTGTGGTGGTTTGAATAGGAATGGCCCCCATAGAATCATGTGTTTGAGTGCTTGACCCATATGGATTTGCACTGTTTGGATGTATGGCCTTGTTGGAGCAGGTGACCTTGTTGGAGGAAGTGTGCAGGCAGGCTTTGAGTTCTTATATTCTCAAGCTATCAAGTTATGCCCAGTGTGATGCACAGTTGTTTCTGCTGTCTGCAGATCAAGATGCAGAATTCTCAGCTCCTTCTCCAGTACCATGTCTTCCTGCATGCTGCCATTAGGTAATAGACTAAAACCTCTGAAACTGTAAGCCAGCCCCAATTAAATGTTGTCCTTTATAAGAATTGCCATACACTAGTGTCAAATATTTCACATTGGTATGGATTTTTGTATATTGATACAAATTCAAGGTTATTTTTGTTATATTGTATATACACATTTCTATTCTTGTTTAAGGTATTGTAACTATCTGGCTTATTTTAAAAGGTTATGTAAAGTTTTAGGCTTGAAAAGTTATTTAGGATAATAAATACAAGTTAATAGTTAGTCACCTATAGCTATCAAACTTATAGTCATGTTGGGTATATTTTCAAGCTCATGCAGAGATATATTTTCAACATATAGGTGATCTTCAAATGCTTCAAAGACCTACCGAATACAACATTTAAAATGTTTTAATAATGTAAGATTGTTCTTGACAGTAAAATACATCTGCTTCTGGTTACAACAATCTACTTCAAAAAAGGATGATGGGCATCAAAGAACTTCCATGTGGAGTTATTTTTCTTTGTGAAAAAAGATAGTCACTTGGACAAGAAACTTCCCTTTGACTGCTGACTGTATGTTTCTCAAACTGGACCAGCAGGTCACAAAGAAAAGCAACTGCCAAAATTTTGCCAATACAGGGTAGGACAGTCCTTCAAAATCCATGCTTCACAAAGAAGATAATCTAGGCCTGTTGGCCAAAGATAAATGCCCCAGTATTGCAGAGGGACCTTGTATGACTGTTCAGGCAGTCAGCTGATTCTGTCATCCCTTTTAGTTTTGGAAGTTGCTTGCTTTGTACTTTCTGTTTACTCAAGTAATATTTTATCTTTCTTGAGTCTTTGATGAAGTTGAAGACTATGTAGTTATAGTTGCAGCTTCCCTTAATTATAATAGAAGGTAAATTAGGTACAGAGCTTTTGATTCATTGAGATAGAATAAATAATGCAATATTTTCTCCAAATATGCCAAATACAAATGGACTGGACATTGTAAATATAATTCTTACCTAATAATTGTTATTATTGTTTATAGTTTTATTATGTTAGAGTTAAAACATTTCCTTTTTATTTAGACAAAAAAGGGAAATGTGGAATAAATATCTTTGTACACCATGAAGATTTGTCACTCAGATTGGTTTAATGAAAAGCTGGACAGTCATTAGGTAGGCAAGATATGGAGGACAGAGAGGACACTGGGATGAAAAATGGCAGAGATTCACCAGCCTGAGACAGAGGAAGCAGGAAAGTAGCATGGGTAGTACAGCATTGAGTAATAAAGCTACAGGCAGAAAATAAATGAATAGAAACAGGTTAAGTTGTAAGAGCTAGCTAGAAAGAAACAAACCTAAGACATTGGCTGAAAATTCATAATTTAAAAAAATAGATAAATAAAAGAGTTATCATGCCCATGGTGTCTCTTCACAGCAATAGAAACAGTAACTAAGACAGTGCCTTTGACTATCACCTCCCTTTCCTTCCACCGCTCCCATCACTGGTAACCACATGCTATATTCCGATGTCTTTGAGTTTATCATATTCTACATATAAGCATGATTATGAGATAATTTTCCTACACATAACTGTCTGTCTTTCCAGTGCAGTGACCGTGGAGTGCATAGTGCTTAAGAAGAGGAATAGCAATAAGGCTGTGAGGCTGTCCCTTCTGCCTTGTGTCCAGGGTCTCCATTCCCCACTGATCGAATGGCACAGAGAGATGCAACATTGGGAGATGTCTGAGCAGAGCATGCATGGGCAGTGAGAACATCGGGGACAAAACAGACAGCTATAGCTAGTAAGCTCTGGGATGCAAGGAAGAACTGTTTTAGCTTGTTCAAAATCAGAATCCCTTCTCCCACATACACTCAGCAGAGTCATGGCCAGATGCAAGGTTTTAACAGTGGACCAATACAATCAAATCAGGTACACACTCAATAAATAGCCAATATTCAGATTCAATGAGGCTTGGCTCCAAAGACACCATCTCCCTTTCCTAAGGAGTGGGGGCAACCATGAAGGACAAAAATACCATCTCTGTTCTCTTACTGTGATAAGAGCTAGTCAGCGATCTGTAGAGAGAGTTAAGGTTTTTAACCAAGTTGATGTAAAATAAATACCTACACTTCCCAGGAAGCTTTGTTTTTGAAATAGCATGATGCCATTTTTTTCCTAAAAGCAGCTAATTGAGGCAATTTCTTCTTAATTTAAAAAAAGAAACCACATTTGCACAGCTAATTCCTTCAAAGCAGAGACTAGTCATTTCTTGCAGCCTTTCAGCTATTATTTCCCCTTATTGTTCTGTAGACAAAACAGCACTGCAGATTTTTCCCCTGCGTGTCCTCAATCTTGCTCAAAGCTGCTAAATTTTATGGACAATGATTTTCTTCTTTTGCTGCAGAGAAAAATCCCATGAATTACAAAGCTAAGAACATTTTGAATACAGGTTTGCTCAGATCACTTTCTGTGTAGAGAACAGTCTCTCATTCCCTACATTCCCTGGTTTTAAAAGCACTACTATACTGAATATTGCCTGAGATTTTTCTCTGTGTAGCTCGGAAGACAGTGGCCTTGATTACATGTATTTTTTCAAATCTATAGCCCTTTCTCTTGTGAGAGCCATCTGGCTATTCCATGTTTGGTTATGTGTGTCTAAATTCTTTGAGGAAGGCAGTTTGCTTCTATGCTGAACAACACTTTGGGAGCTATTGATGATTTTCTTCAACAAGCAATGATCAGACATCTTCAGCCTTAGAATGCAGCCAGCTTGTATCTTTGTGGGTGGCACATTCGATCTGGCCAAAATGACAAGGCAAAATCTGGACTTGGCTTGGATGTAAAATTCAGCCCCAGTCCACCCAAGAGGGTGATTTGTGAGGCAAAAAAACTGTGGACACAATCTGCTATTTCCTTTTTTCCTCCGCCATGTCTCCTCAAGAGCCTATGAGCAGAAGAAGGCAAAGTCACATCCCAGAATTGGCCTTGATATGACCTTCTCGACCAGGTCATATACTCTGGAACTAACCAGCAGCCATTGGTTGAGGACTGAGAATGTAACATAAATCGGGTGCATGACTTACTGAGCACATATCGTCTTCGTTTTTCAGAGAATGAAATTAAAGTTGGTGGAGTAAGAATACCTTGCCCGTAACTGAGCATGTGGTCCTGCTCTAGAGCTCACCTCTTCCTGCTCTGTGCTAGCAGCTGTGCCAGCCTCCCCACTAGCAATAACCAACTCTGGCCACCCAAAGGAAGCTGGGCTGTAAGTCCTGGGATCCCAACTTCTAGGCCAGTCTCACAGCACTGGAAACTCCAGAGGGACAAACTTCTATGCTGCTCATCTACCTCGTTGGTAAGAAAAAGAAAGTCACTTTTGAAGGTTAGAAATTAAGCCTCAGAAGTTGATCTGTTTCTTTATGCTCCATCAAACATACATTTTGCTTAGGCAAAGTGGAAAAGAGCACTCTCCAAAACCTATCCCCCTCTTCCATACCCTCATCAATATCACGACACTCTTATCTTGGGACTCAAGGACTTTTAATGAGGATTTGTGGCAGATGCTACAGTGCTACAAATATAGACAGGACCATCACATGTAGAATCCTGTGGGGTACCCTCCCCAGTTCCCTTGAAGAAGGATTAGAGGAACCAACATTGGAGGTGATGGCTAACTGGAGACCAGAAAGTACAGGCTGGAAAGTGGTGAGGGACTCGTTAAGCCTGGAGAGGTATGCTGATGCCAAGCCAAATTGAGCCTCTACAACCATAGAAGGAACTTGGGCTTTGTGCCATGCTGGTATGAGGGCTGTGTCTGGCATTCTGAGTGTACACCTGAATCTGAGATGTAAAATGGGAACTGTGATCTACCTGTCCCTTGAGAACACAGTGGGGTTCCACTGAGTATCCCATAGGGAATGCAGTGAGTAAAAGGTAGCTGTAATTGTCATTGTTATTTTGACATATGGGCCAAAAGCGTCAACATGATCAGTTTGCATTTAAGCAAAGCTATTCAGGAGACAATGTGGCAAAAAGTTTATACAAAATAAGGTAGAAAAGAGAAAAAAATGCATATATGGGACAAGAAACGAATCATATTGATATCCCATGATGCAAAATGAGTATCTATAGATACTAATTCCAACAATTAAAGGGTAAGCAAATTTTGGAGAGGGAACATTAAAACACTGTCTGTCATTAATATTATTTGAATAACATAAGATGTGTTTAATCCTTCAGTAGATAGGAACAAATACAGAAAGCCACAACCAAGATTACATAGAGAGTGAGACAGACTTTAGACAGAAAGTTAGAGACCATAAAACAAACACTGAGCCATAAACAGAATGTCTCCATCAAATCACTCCCCTCAAGGCTCAGGGAATACTGCAGAAGAGAAAGAGGAAAGTGTATAAACTAGAGGGGATGGAGGACACCAAGAAAAAAGTCCCTCTAAATCAACATGATCAAAGCTTCTAAGAGCTTAAGGAGACTGAGGCAGCATGCACAAGGCCTGTACAAAACACAGTAATAGCAATCATAGAGAAGCCGGGATTGTCAATCACACAGGTCTATTTTCTTCAGTTGAAAGAAATGAATGATGCCTGATCGCCTGGAATGCTGAAGGGACATGGTCATAAAATCTGTCGATCCTTTGTGATTCTATTAGGAGACAGCCTCCACCTGAGTCCCTCCAGTATCCTAGGCATTGTTTAGGCCCTATCCCTGAGCATTGTCTCTCAGTGAACAGAACACATCCCCTCAAAAGAGGCCCCATGGACTTTGCATCCTTCACCGATGCAAATCTGTCCTTATGCCTATTGTGTATTCCTCTCTAGACTCCAGCCCTGAGCTTTGATTATCAGTCAGTAGAGCCCATTCTTATTGTAAAGGTCACGGTTGCTATGCTACTTTACTAGGGAGTTTCTGTGTAGCTGTGCCTAAAATTTTGTTGTGATAATTCTAATAAGGAAACCTCTTCCCAAAGTTTTAAATGCTTAAATGTGTAAGAATAAGAAAGCAAGAGGTCAGTTTCTGGAAGATTTTGACCCAATGCCTGCAAAGATGGTACTGATTCACGTTTCATTCACCTTGTAGTGTTGCAGTATGAAAGCCCAGAATGGAGAATAATAAAGGTTTATTTATTAGGGGGTAAACTCACAAAATTTATAAGGGGATAAGCTCACAGAAAGTCCTCTGTGTGCAATGGGAACTGCAATCAAATCCAGCAGGGGCCTACACACACTTTTTACCTGCACATATAATACATGAGACCACGCCCAAAGTGGGCCAGTATCTTAAAGGCTATTGGATGAAGGAGTTTCCACAACAGAGGAGATGATGTGCCTGCCAACAAAGAGGCTTGTGGGGTTCCCAACAAGAGCCTGCATGTGTCTGCACTGGGCCCTCTTTTTCTATATTATAGCCTCCAGTTTAAAGTTTTAATGGGGTTCCTGAGTGTGTGAATGAGTGGGTCTCTAAGTCTTGTGCCTTCTCTTGGGTTTTTTTCCTTCTGTTTGTTTTATCCAATTCCAATACGTTAGCTCTTGCTTTATATTATTACATTATATTTTGTTTTATTATTATTTCTTTGAAACCCTGATTATTCTTTAATGAGAAACAGAAAAGGTATCGATCAGATAGTAAGGGAGGTAGAAAGGAATTGGGAGAGGCAGGGGGAAGGGAAACTATAATCAGGATATACTGCATAAGAAAAAATACTTTTTTAACCAAAGAAAAAATTTTCTATTTATTTATTTTTTATTTTTTAATAATTTTTATTGAGCTACATTTTTTTCTCCAATTCCCCCTCTTCCTCTCCCTTCCTCTTCCATTATCCCCGTGCTCCCAATTTACTCAGGATATCTTGTCTTTTTCTACTTCTCATATCGATTAGATCCATGTATGTCTCACTTAGGGTCCTCTTTGTCCTCTAGGTTCTCTGGGATTGTGAATTGCAGGCTGATTTTTTTTTTTTTTTTGCTTTATGTCTAAAAGCCACTTATGAGTGAGTACACATTATATTATCTTTCTGGGTCTGGAAAGATCTTTTCTAGATCTATCCATTTACTGGCAAATTTCAAGATATCATTTTTTCTGCAGTGTAGTACTCCATTGTATAAATGTACCACATCTTCTTTATCCATTCTTCGGTCAAGGGGCATTTAGGTTGTTTCCAGGTTCTGGTATGACAAATAATGCTGTTATGGACATAGTTGAGCGCAAGTCCTTGTGGTACGATTGAGCTTCCTTTGGATATATACCCAAAAATGGTATTTCTGGGTCTTGAGGAAGGTTGTTTCCTAATTTTCTGAGAAATCACCACACTGATTTCCAAAGTGGGTGTACCAGTTTGCACTCCAACCAGCAATGAAGGAGTGTTCCCTTTACCCCACATTCTCTCCAGCATAAGTTGTCATCAGTGTTTTTGATCTTGGACATTCTTACAGGTGTAAGGAATCTAATCTATAAAGGCAAAATGGGTGGAAGAAATATGGGAACAAAATAAAAGGAAAGCGTTCAGTGTAGTGGATGCCCTCTTCTGGATATAACAAGGCTGTTGCACCTGTGAACACACAGCATATATGTTATAGTTGTGTAGCTTGGTGTTCTCATAGGACTCATAACAGTGGGAGTGGGGTCTTATTCTGATTCTTTTTGCCTCCATTTGGGACCCTTTTCCTCCTACTGGGTTCACTAGTCCAGCCTTAATATGAGGGGATGTGTCTAGTCCTACTGTAATAATATGCCATGTTTGGTTGATATCCCTGGGAAGTTTGCCCTTTCTGAAGGGAAACAGAAGAGGAGTGGTTCTGGGGCAAAGAGGAAGTTGGGGGAGAATTGAGAGAAGAAGAGTGAGGGGAAACTTTAGTAATATATAAGATATACTTATATATGTAATATATGTAATATTATAATTTTAATATAACACATAAGAGAAGAATAATTTTTTAAAAAAAAGGAAGAAAAATCGAGGTGTAGAATGGCTGGGACAGTAGGGTAGGTGTGGGAAGAATTAGGGGAGTGGAAACCATGTTTCAGAACAAATCATATAAAAATATTTATTTCAATAAAATAAGCATACATAACACAAGAATAGTGGTAATATGATGAATAATAGATACCCACTTAACAACCCCTTCTTAGGAATTTTTAGTGCCAGGGAAACAAGCAATCACTGTCAGGCAATGTGTTTCCTTTCACGAAGCAATCAAGACTTAATCAGCCATGCTGATTTTCCTGTCAAACTTTAGATCCCAGAGACATAGAGTTAATTTCATTGTCTATCCATAGCAACCCTGACACGAAACCTGCTAGAATCCCCATGGCTCCTTTCAAAGTTCCCTGCACCCTCCCTCCGTACACGCTTCCTCCACTTAAAATTCCATTTTTTATTTTAACTATCTCAAATGCTCTAGTAAGTGAGCAGCCATGAAGTGTAGCATGTCTGATAACACACGGCCTGTTCTCAGGTCCCAGTCACAGCTCTAGTCAGGAAATAAAATGTGCCCTTATCTGGGGAAGGCCAGCGCCAGCAGGAGCTTGGCTTCATAAGTAAGGAGGGAGCTAAGCATATGTTCGCTACTTTCTGAAACTCGTAGGCATGATTTTTAAAGCATATGACCCAGCTATATCACTCCTGAGCATATCCCAAAAGACTCCACAGCCTGCAAGGCAATATCTGCACATCCATGTTCATTTTCTCTTACTCACGATAGCAAGGACGTACAACCAGCCTAAATGAATGACAGTGGTTAAAAATGTGATATACAATCTCAATGAAACTTTATAAAGCAGTAAAGAAGGAAATTGTTAAAATCACCAGAAAATGAGTGGCTCTGGAAAGTACTATGCTCAGTGAGATCACCTAAGTCCTGAAAGACAAAACACATGTGTTCTTCCTTATATGTGGAACTTGGCAGGGCTGGGGAGAGGGTTCAGTGGGTAAAGCTCTTGCTGTGCAAACAAGAGGACCTGAGTTTAGAACTCCAGATCCCGCATTAAAGCTGTATGCTATAGCGTGAATCTGTGACCCCAGTGTTCCTTCCGGGACTGGAGAATCCACTGAAGTTCTTGGGCCTCTAGTCTCATATAAAAAGTGAAGAAAATCAAAGACATTTTGTCTTCAAACAAAGGGGAAGTCCAGGACTCTCCCATCCAAGAGTGTTCTCTAAGACCCACACATGCATCATGGCATCATGCAATGTCAAACACTTTTCCTAGGGAAATGAGACACACACACCTACTCACTCCAAAACAAAACCCATGGCAGATCAAGGAAATGGTTGCGCCAAAGTCCAACTTGGTGAATCAGTGAGTACTCACAATAATGAGATTGCCGCATGATGAGCCTACTTGCAGGAGTGGAATGACTCAAATTCAGCTACATCACTGAAAACCCCATGCCAACGGGAGGGACAACTCATAGAAATAGCAACACCAGAGCTCTCTGTTCACAGGCAGTCCTGGTGCTCTCTGCACAGTTCTCAGGCAACCTGGGGTCCTCTCTGAAGCTTGAAGGCAAACCTGGTATTCTCTGCACAGTTCCAGGCAGCTCTACAAACCTGAAACTCTCTTCTCTGTAGCTTTTCTGGCCAGAGTCTTCTCCCCTGACAATATTTTTTTCTTCCTATAACTCTGGGGAAGGACATTTGAAAATCCTTCATGCTTCCACTTTGCTGAGTAAGTGATATTTGGCTTATCTCTGGAGCCTCAGAAGCCTCCCCTTCTGTCCTAGAGGTAATGTCAGCTCAGAAGAAGGTGCCATACAACATGTACATGGCTGCCTTAGCACACATATAACATGTGCATACCTAGATCACATACACACACACACACACACACACACACAAGAACTGTGCTATGAAGTCATCGTCATCTCATGGCCAGCAATCTGCTTCTCTATAAAAGGAGAGAAGAATTTACTCTGGAAACTCTAGCATTAGCATTATGAAATATCAAAAGAACAGAAGCTGAAAAGGGGGTAAAAATGTATACATAGGAAAAAGCAAAATGGTACTGAAAGAGATCAAATATAATAAAAATCAGTACAAAAAATTTAAAATAACACAAAGGAAACAGGTTCCTTTGAACAGCAATTATGTGGGATCTTTTAAAGCAAGAAATGAAATGGAGAAAAAAGGAATAATATAAGAGACTGGAGGCCAGAAAGAAGACCAGAACCATGGAAAGCACACATTATTTTACTTTAAAAGTTAAAACCTTCTTTTTTACTTAGAGGGAAAGGGGAGATGATGTGGGAAGTCCTTCTGTATATGTGTTGCTTTTATTGGTTAATGAACAAAGAAGCTGCTTTCAGCCAATGGCTTAGCAGAGTAAAGTCAGGCTAAAAGAGATATATAGAGAGAGTAGGCCACGAGCCTCGTGGCAAAATATAAAATAATGAAAATGGATTAATTCTAGATGTAAGAGCTAGCCAGCAATACGCTAAAGCTATTGGCCAAACAGTATTGCAAATAGTATAGTTTCTGAGTGATTATTTGGGGTCTAAGTAGCCGGAAACAAAAGGGGCAGCCTACAATTTTATTTTATTATTTTGTTGCTACTGTTGTTTTGAAGCAGGGTTTCTCTGTGTAACAGCCCTGGCTGTCCTGGAACTCATATTTTAGATGAGGCTGGCCTTGAACTCACAGAGATCCCCCTGCTTCTGCCTCCTGAGTCCTGGGATTAAAGGTGTGTACCACCACACTGGGCTATGTTTAAAATAATTAAAGAAAAGTTGGTACAGAAAATAAAGGGGGGTGGAATTTAATTGTGTGTGGCAGTGAATTAGTATTAGTATTCTAGAGGCCAAATACTGAGACAGGAGGCTCTCAAGTTAGAGGCTATCCTGGACAACATAGCAGGTTTGAGACTAGCCTAACATAGTAACCCTGGATCAAAACAAGAAAATTAAACACAAACCATGTGAAATAAAAGTCATTTATAAAAAGATAAGAAAAGAACGTAAAAGATAATAAGGGAATCAAGTTGGTAAATTTATTATTCTCAACAGGGATGAAATCACCATCAAGCAGCCAAAATTGGTTACAGGGGTGGTGAAATAGGCAAAAGCAAACACATTATGTCTGTAATTAAATGCTCCTTGGACTAAACAAGGAGTCTATGATGAAAATAGAAATTCTGGATTAGCATAGCACATCTATAAAACAGCCAATGCTAAAACTAAGCCATGGGGTTGGGAGAGAGTGATAAACCATGCACTAGTAATTTCAAGATAACAGATTATCAGTACTGGATGAGATATTGAACATGTATGTGCATGTGCAAACATGGGAAGAGTCAGACAACAATAACCACCAGGCCCAGTGGGGAAGATATTGGAGCATGAACTTCAGTCTGTAAAACATGAGCCAGTGCAAAGAAACAAATGGCAAAGCTGTGTGATTGAAGGATTAGCAGAGAACAAGAAAGGCATCAGAATTTTACAACACATGATCCATGTTATAAACTTGGATATTGTCAAAGGACCAAAAGTCAAGGTCACAAGATAAAAGTCAAAGAGAATGGATAAGAACACTAATTTACCCGTATTTCACTGTGAAGAGTCAAGAGAGCCTTAAACAGATTTCCAGTCATAAATTAACTACTTGAAGAGCTGAAACAAGATCATAAATCTCTCATACTATCAATAAGAGAGGAACAACAGAACCAAAATGCTGAAGATAGAAATTATGCTGAAAAACATGGAAAACAGCAGGGTTTTAGATCAAAACAAACATGGGATGGCAGGGCCATGCTGGGGATGTATCTCAGTGGTACAGTGTTTGAATTGCTTGTGTGGCCCTCCACAGCACTGGAAAAGAAGAAAAGAAGGCAGGGTTTAGGCATGCTGAATACGTAATACATACAGAACACATATATGAATGAAATAAATATTACAGAGAGCCTTGAGTTATATTAAAAAGCAAAAACCATGCTATATAGTTTTTATTACTAGTCAGAAAGACTAAAAATAAGATGACTGATACTGTTTCTGGAACTTTTTGTTTTATTTTGGTTTTGTGTTTGCTTATATGCCTCTACCAGACAATAATCAAAATTTAAAAAACTCTAAACAATCTGGGCAGTGGTGGCACACGCTTTTAATCCCAGCACTTGGGAGTCAGAGGTAGGTAGATCTCCATGAGTTCAAGGCCAGCCTGGTCTACAGACCAAGTTCCAAGACA
The DNA here is from genome assembly GCA_025134845.1 of Neodon shergylaensis. Classification (NCBI taxonomy): domain Eukaryota; kingdom Metazoa; phylum Chordata; class Mammalia; order Rodentia; family Cricetidae; genus Neodon; species Neodon shergylaensis. The sequence continues at coordinate 4,246,906 of JABTXL010001400.1, forward strand.
GTCAGAGCTACACAGACCCTGTAACGAAAACCCAAAATAAATAAATAAATAAAAACTACTAAACAAAGCAACAATATATATTATAAAAATATTCCATCTTACAATGATGACTCCTTTTCTATTTTCTTTTCCAGTAATTGTAACATTAGAAGACACACAGCTTCAAATGTATCAAATTTTAAGAGAATTATCTAAGTAAAGGAGGTGTTTTATTATTTCTTTAAATCCAAACCAGTCCAATGATCAGAACATAAGCAAGGATATAAAGACTCATGAATCTAATTCACTAGATTAACATTTGCATAACTCGCTTACCCTGAACAGAGAGAGGGTAGATCATTTCAAATACTTATAAAAATGCATTTCCCAAACCCGCCATATATTAGGCACAAGAAAAGCCAACAAAACACAGAGTAATAATATCAACGATCACACTTTCTGGTTATACTACAATAAATATAGAAATGGGTAATAAGAGCAGTCATCTGAAAACGCTATAGCCCATTCTTCAACAGTCCAGGTCATGAGTTTGCTACTGGACTCAGAATAATGAATATCTGGGAAATGATAACATCGATGGTGCTGCATTAATAAAAGCCCACAGGAGACATGTGAAGCTGAGAACCGGGGAAAATGTTAGGTTCTATACACTTCTGTTGCTAAATAAGTGTCTAGATCAATAATTTAAAAAATAACCCAAGGAAACAGAAGGAATGCATCATTTAGTGTTAAAGCAGAAACTGGTATGTTTAGAGATTATTCTTAAAGTAATACACCACAATACGGATGAATAGATAGATAGATAGATAGGTAGATAGATGATAGATAGATAGATAGATAGATAGATAGATAGATAGATAGATAGATAGATAGACCAACAGATAGACAGTAGATAGAAAGATCAGCAACTAGCCTAAACAAAACAATAAAAATGCAAAAGCGAAAATACATGTAACCAGCAACGTAAGAAAGCTCACATGGAGAAAGTGTTTAAAATTTATGAATACATTGGTTTTTGTTTGTATGCTTGTTTTTATTTATTCATTTTTATGTTTTTAAAAAGAAAACAAACCATCTTTTTTCATCATACATACCAATCCAAGTTCCCACTCCCTCCTCTCCTCTCACTCTCTCCACCTACTCCCTACCACACACACCCCCATTTACTCCTTAGAGAGATTAAGAAACACTGCCTTGGGGAAGGTCCAAGGCCCTCTCTACTATATCCAGGCTGAGCAAGGCATTCATCCAAAGAGAGGAGACTCCCAAAAGGCCAGTACAAGCAATAGGGATAAATCCTGGTGCCACTGCCAGTGGCTCCCCAGTCTGCCCCAGCCAAGCAACTGTCAACCACATTCAGAGGGACTAATTTGGTCCTATGCTTGGTCCTTCCTAGGCTAGCTGGAGTTGGTGAGCTCCCATTAGCTCAGGTAGACTGTTTCAGAGGGTGTCCTCTTTGCTTGACATCTTTGCTCACATTCTCACTCCTCCCACTCTTCAACTGGACTTTGGGAACTCAGTCTGGTGCTCTGATGTGGGTTTCTGGCTCTGATTCCATCAGTTGCTGAATGAAGGTTTTATGGTAATATTTAAGATATTCATCACTCCGACTACAGGGTAAGGCCAGCTCTGGCCTCCTTTCTTCTATTGCCCAGGGTCCCAGATGGAGCCATCCCTGTGGTCTCCTGGGAATTTCTCTAGAGTCAAGTTTCTTGCTAACCCCATATTGGCTCTCACAATCAAGATATCTTCTTCCTTGCTCTCATCACCGTCCTTCCTCCATCTTGACCACCCTGCTCCTTCAAGTTCTCCTTGCCCTTCCTCTTCTTTCCTCCTCTTCTACCCTCCCTTCTCCCTCCACCCCTCTGTTCCCAATTTTATCAGGCGATCTTGTCAATTTTGACTTTCCAAGTGGATTTATATATGTTTTTCTTAGTGTTCACCTTGTTACTTAGCTTCTCTCATATCATGAACTATAGGTTCAATATCCTTTGTTTATAGCTAGCATTCACTTATGAGTGAATATATATCATATTCATCTTTTTGAGTCTGTTTTACCTCACTCAGGATGGAGTTCCATCCATTTGCATGCAAATTTTAAGATGTCATTGTTTTTTACTGCTTGGTGGTACTCTAATATGTAAATGTGCCACATTTTCTTTATCCATTCTTCAGTTGAGGGGCATCTAGGTTGCTTCCAGGTTCTGTCTATTACAAATAATGCTGCTATGAACATAGTTGAACAAATGTCTTTGTGGTATGATTGAGCATCTTTTAAATATATGCCCAAGAGTGGTATTGCTGGAATCTGAGGTAGATTAATTCCCAATTTTCTAAGAAACTGTCATACTGATTTCCAAAGTGGTTGTACAAGTGTGCACTCCTACCAGCAATGGATGCATGTTCCCCTTACTCCACATCCTCTCGGCATAAGCTACCACTGGTGTTTTTTATTTTAGCCATTCTGACAGGAGTAATATGCAATCTCAGAGTTGTTTTGATTTGCATTTATCTGATGGCTAAGGATGTCGAACATTTCCTTAAGTGTCTTTCAGCCATTTGATATTGTTCTGTTGAGAATTCTCTGTTTAGTACTATACCCCATTTTTAATTGGGTTATTTTGATGGGCACAGGAGACCAATTCCTAAATATAACTCCAGTAGCACAAACACTGAGAGCAACAATAAATAAATGGAACCTCCTAAAACTGAGAAGCTTCTGTAAAGCAAAGGACACAGTCAATAAGACAAAAAGGCATCCTACTGAATGGGAAAAGATCTTCACCAACCCCGCATCAGACAAAGGTCTGATCTCCAAAATATATAAGGAACTCAAGGAATTATGAGTACTTTATAAAAAAATAAACTATAAACAAATTTGAATTTCTAGATGAAATGGTCTTTTCTGTGAAATAATAAACTATGAAAATTGAGTACACATACTTAATTCCTTTACTGACTGTAGATTTATCACCACTTCTAGAGCCAAAGAACTACTCTCCATACCCTCCTCCACACAAAAATATGTCGCAAAAGATAAATAAATGATTTTCCTAATTAAAGGAACAAATGATGTGATCTTATTTTAACAATCTTTCCATGTACAGGAAGAAAGGGAGCAGTCCAAATTCAGATCCATCTTGCCAATTAATACCAATGCAAAATATCTAACGTCACCTATGTAAATACTGAATTTTTGAATTTTTGAACATATATTGTGACAAACAGTACTTACTCAAAAAAAAGCAAAAGTCCTTGAACTTACACCTGATCTTAATCACTTCTTCCTGGGCCAGTCTTGCAGGAGACCCTCTAACCTCTGGGTTCGCCCCTCCATAATCCCCTAACAGTTCCAGTGTGTCTGTCATGTTGTCAACAGAGTGAACTTCCTAATAATCCAGCTACATTTTGTTTACTTATACGCGCAGCCTTTGGAATAAAGTTGAAAGTCCTGATGGTGCCATGTGTGGAGGGCTCTGTATGCCTACACCCTATTTTCCAGCCATGCATCATAGTTGACTCTCTAGCCATTGTGTCCTGCTTTGGGATTCTCACTCCATTTTTACTGCCCCTTGCCCATGTGCCTCCATTTCATAGGCTTTGTCCACCTGGAACGCATTTCTTGCTGTTTCTGTCTTATGAGCTTATTCAGGCATCACCTTCTCAACGAAGTCTTCAATGATCCCCTTGGCTGTGTTGGTTTACTTTGTCATATTTCTAGTAGCACCATGAGCAGACCTTAGAAGGACTCATCACAGAGTGTAGGGCTAGTTAGAATGAATGGCACCTGCCACTGCACATGCAACTTCCTTGGAGATAAAGGAGGTTTTTTTTTCTTGCTTTGAACATATACCTGGGGTATCGCAGGCAGTAAAGATGAAAGAATGAGTCTGGAAGGCAACTATGTTCAAATTAAGAAAGACACAAGCAAGGGGAATGAAATGACCCAGGATCCAATTATTTTGAAGGCTTAATTTAAAACTAAAAATGCCAGCTTCTGACCATAAGAGAGTCCCACCCTAGTATTGTCCTCACTTAAGGAAGGAGTGATTATCTCAGAAAATGGTGTGTCCTCGTGTGTCTTTCTAACTTCGGGATGATTAGAGATGAAATTTTATAGTGTGAGGAGAACAGAATGTTGGATATAAAATGATGCATTTAGAAATTTAGTGAGAAGTACAGTTTTTTCCCCAACATTACACAGCCCTGGTTGAACATTCTAAGCAAGGGTCATCATATTCCACACCATGTTATTTTCTATTGAAGGTTATAGCAGAATTTCAAGGAAGAAACCACTTCTCTCAGGAAGCTACTACTCTGAGAGATTCCTTCGTGGGTTTTAATTTTCATCTCTGGGTCCTAGACCTTTGGACAGTCCAGTATGAATATATATTCAATTATATACCTTTTATATGATTTACTCCTCTAAAATATTATTTTAAAACTACTCTAAAACTTATTAACAGAACAGTGTTCTGACTTGCAGTTTTAACTTTACAAATGAGAGACAGAATGTGACGGGTTAGATGAGTTTGCCACATCAGTAGTTATTAAGACCTAGAAGCACTATGTAAACATTTAAATCCTAAAGTCAATGTTTCTTATTGCTAAAGAATGACACTAGTAATCTGTGTTTTGCTGTCCAGTGTAGAAGGCTGGGTATCTAGTTTTAAATATCTTGAATGAATATTAGTTACTACTTTATTCAATTATCTGGCATAGAAAGGTTTCAGATATCCTAGGACATTACTCAAAGCAAAGACCTTAAAACCCAATATTAACAAGACAACCAACATTCACAGAAAATTAGCGAGCACATATCCAGGCAGACTAAAAACTGCCTAGCAGATCTCCACTCTAATCAAATTCTTTGTAAATAAATCACAAAACAAATGGAGTTTGATAGTTCAAATGCAACGGGGAACAATGGAAGTTAACTTCACGGTCCACCAATGTACTAACTCAAGCACCATCTGTTTATCTATTGCACGATTAGATTCCAAGTTGGGCAATATTCAGCCCACTGGGAAACCCACCAAGATTAAATGTTTAAAAGTTGGTAAGGATTGCCACACAAGAGTCATCAGCTATGCATTGTAGAATGTACTTTTAGAGAGATATTTCTGAAAAAAAAATTATTGGGCTAGAGAGATATCTCAGTGGGTAAAGGCACTTGCCACCAAGCCTGATGATGTGACCTGTGTTTGATTCCACAAAGTGGAAGGAGAAATGTTACTCCTTTAAATTGTGTCTAACCTCCATATGTATACCATGGTGTACCATACATACATATATACATACATATATACAGTAAAAAGAATTGTTAACTACCGACAGAAGGTAGCAGATTCTGGTTGGTTTATTGCTTGTTGTTTTGGGAGATATTTGTAAGGTACGAAAGCATTAGAAAAAAGTTTATTGGTTTGTGTCTTTGTTTTCAGAAAACCTCATAAATAAGAAATATATTAAGGCTAAGATGAAATTACCACATGAAACCACAGATCAAGTACCCAGTCATAGACTGCAGTTTTACTTGGAGATGCCTCAGGCTGTTCTGCAAGGTTTCCTATACCAGTGGGAAAAGACTAGAAGTACATTATTAAGAATTTCATATGTACTATTTCAGTTTTTATAAAACTCAGCTTTTAAAAACACATTCAATATTATCTTTGGTTAAGTCTTTTCTAATCCAAATTAGACACTTTAGAAGGCAGCTAATTTTGTTCTTATTTTATATGGAAATTATTACATTCTCTTTAATATCATGTGTTTTCTTCCTCTTCTGTATGGGAATCAAGTTCATATATGTACTACTTAATGTATGTGAGGACTGTTTTTGGTTGTCAACTGACTAAATCTGGAATGAGCTACAATCCAGAAATGGAGGGCACACCTGTTACCCTAATCTTGAGGCAGGAAGACACACCTTTAATCTGGGCTACACCGTCTGCTGGAATCTGATATAAAGACTTGGAAGAAGGAAGGTTTTGCTTTTCTTTGCCTGCTTTCCCTCACCTCACCAGAACATCCATTCCTTAAGTGGCATTAGGGCCCACTTCTCTGAGATTCCAGAAAAACAGAAGACCAGCTGAGACACCCAACCTTGTGGGACTGAGCAGCATCTATATTCTTGAACTTTCCATTCATAATCTATCAGTCATTGTTGAATTGGTTGTACTGCAGCCTATAAGTCAATTCCAATAAATTCCCTTTATATAAAAATATATAAAGATACATATGTAGATACATAGATAGATGATAGGTTATAGTATCAATAGATAAAGTTATACATGAGGGAAAGAGAGAGAGAGAGAGAGAGAGAGAGAGAGAGAGAGAGAGAGAGTCACTCCATAAATTCTGTGACTCTAAAGAACCCTGACTAATACAATACAGTTGATGGGACACAATAGACTCATCAGTGAAGAAAGAAAAGGAGGAAAAAAGAGCAATAGAGATGAGCTCAATGTGGAAGACATGGAATAAGGATAAACCAGGTAAGTTGAGAGATCATTACTATCACCACATGAGTTATGGAACCTTGGTCATAATGGAAGAAAATTCAAGAGTGATATCAAGGCAAAGAGCTTTCAAATCTGTTCTGTGTGTGCCTATAGTAAATTACACCCCACTTTTATTTCATCACACAAGCCCCAAAGGATGCTTTTGTCTCTTGTGCTGAAAGAGACAAAAGTCTTCATCAAGACCCTAGTTGGCACACTTCAGTGAGTATTATCACATACCCAGATAAACTGTGCATTACTGTTAAATTCAAGATTAAGAGCAAGAACTGAGCATCACTCAGAGTGTTTCACCTGAATTTCCTTTGTTTGCCCTTAGATATTCTTTCCAAGTATGTTGTTCATGTCCTAATCTTACACCAGAGGAAGATGTAACTATGCGTAATCTAGTCTACCCACAGAAGACCACTGTGGAGGAAAGAACGTCTAAGAAATACAGCACAGACAGAAACAGAGAGCAGTACCCAAATGGATTAGTCAGGGTTCTCTAGAGAAGCAGAATTTATAGAATGAACCTTTTTACAACCATTTTAGATAGATAGATAGATAGATAGATAGATAGATAGATAGATAGATAGATAGATGATAGATAGATAGATAGATAGATAGATAGATAGATAGATAGATAGATG